>OX401404.1:14267223-14804411 GCA_947846245.1 Cerastoderma edule
ATTTATTAAGAAAAGCTTTTAATTAAATGTCACCTTCATAATTTGAGGGTTCAATACAACACTTTACAACAATGGCAGGTGCCTCACATTTGTTGATTAGGACAAATTTTTTCCATGACCTATTTTTTGTCACAATAGTAATTGGTTTTAATGTTGTCCACAATAAAAAATTCAGAGAAATCTGTAGTTAAAGAAAAGGAAGCTCACCAGCGTGTTGTTTCTTTTTGCGCTTGACAGCAGCGCTGACCACCTGTAACAAATCCTCGTCAGCCACATTGTTCCTGAGCGCATCCCTGAGAGAAACTTCGGAGTTTCCAAACAGACAAACCTAAAACCAACATATGTAGGGTGTGAGCAGGTACATTGCAAAAGACATACAGCTAAATATATGCAAGATGTTTCCTTTAATTCAATGAAATTCAAAAGGTGAAAATGTCTAAATAAAATGATGATAAATTTGTATACATGTACAAGGAACAAGAAAAAGTGAACTGATCACAGGAATTGTACTTAAATCATGCTTAATATTGCATAAAAATTCAAAATGAATCGTTACAAAACAATAATTGATTTTCATTAATTCAATACACAAATATTTCAAAGGAAACAGTTGAAGATACAAAGATTGAGTAATACACTTGAGGAGAAAGTCAAAATTTAATTTCAACAAACTACAATTTCAAATGCACCTAGACATAATTATATAGATCTACCGAGTCTTTTACTAAAATGTTCAAATGACTATTACACAAATCCTACTTTCTTGGTACTTATCATAATTGTCTCATAAAAAAAAATTCTGATGAATACCAACAATAAAGGGTTAAGAGAAATAAGGAAAGAGATGGCAAGGCAAAGTCGCCTCTTATCTGGATTTCTTCATTATAAAGAGTTAAATGAAAGTTCACCTTTAAATTTCCGTCTGCAGTTAACCGTAACCTGTTACAGGTTCCACAGAAATGTTCACTCATCGAGGTGATGAACCCAATCTGACCTTCGAAACCTTCAACTTTGTATGCCTGAAAAAAAAAACATGTATAATATCTTATTAAGTCTTGAATTAATTGCTCTTACTAAACAACAGATCTTTTCGTTGTTGTGTAAAATTGAGAGCTTAACAGATGATATCTGAAACTGTTGAAATATAAGATACATCTATTTTTCATGGAAAAATATATTGTAGAAAAAGGATAAATTGTTCTCTATTACAATCCATTCTTTTTAAACACCAAAGTTAAAAAGAGCTCTGCAAAAGACATGTTATACTAGAAATCATTAAAAGATTAAAATGCAAATGCTTAAAGTAATACTTGCGTTCAATTAAAAATAGTAAAATTGTGTAAGTTCTAGAATAGATGAGAATTAACATAGAAATATATTAAATTCACTTTTAAAGAGTCGCTGATAGGTTCAAATTGTGTGCTACACAATTTGTGAAAATAGCCCTTTTAAACATCGATAATGAATAATGCAGGCATCAAATGGTCATGAGAATGTGGTGTTTTGCTATGTTAAATGACCATGTTTCATAATTTATAACTCATTTTAACCAGTTTTGAAGTTTTTTAGGGCTACTATGCTTTTAATACTTCATTTATCATATGACTTATGATTAAATCAATAAAATAATTCAATAAAATACCTTTGATGTGTCATTTGGTTGATCTGATATCCTATTAAATGAGGGGTACTTGCTTCGAATGGTTTCTACAAGTTCCTGATAAGGCACCATTTTCTTAAGGTTCCATTTGTTTCCATCAAAAGGCATGTACTCAATGAACCGAACATCAACTTTCTGAAAGTCAAAAAGAAATCAAAAGAAATTCAATTTGTGCAGGGAAAATATCAGAATTATCTATTTTTAAGCAATAATAAAATAAAGGTTTGTTATAAAACGCTAATCTTTTTGTCTATTATAATGCTTTTTCAGCCTGCATAATACTAAAAAATGGGAGGGTTTCAAGTTGAGATTTAGAAAAAGTTAATAAGGAAACAAACACACAAGGCAAAGTAATTTATTACCTTTTTTTCTGTAAAAGCCACAAAATCACATATCTCGTCCTCATTCAAACCTCGCATCACAACACAGTTTATCTGAAGAAAAGAAAAGGCATATAAGAGAGCTTAACAAGGTGGCATACTGTATCATGAATATCATGAATAAAATGTTTAATCTCATCCAGTACCGACTACATAAATCAACAAATTACATTTTTAAACTGAATACGCAATCCAGTATGAAACATTTTTTGCAGCTGATGGCATTAAGCACTGTAACCATTTCAATCTTTACCAATCAGTTACATGTATGTAGATTATCATGGATGCTTTAATTGCTTTGACTCCCAGACTTCTTCAACAAATGGGGAAAATAAGACAGCTAATGATACATCTATTACCAATACATCTTAAAATGGTGATTTAATCCATTTGCCCATAAGCAAATTTGTGACTGGCTTAGATTGAAAGCAACAACAGACAACAAAAATTAACATAAAAAAGAACAATTTTTATGAGATACATGTGTATTGGGATGTATTGGTTTATATTTTTGCCAAAGTGATTTCTAAGGTTTCTACAGATGGATGTGGGGATGTAAATGATTTTGAAGAAATGGGTTATAAACCCTTCGTGCAACAAAAGAAAAAGATCAAGACATTATTTTTTTTTCATTTTCTTTAAAATGGCATCTATCTATTCAATACATAAATGGAACAGGTTTTATTGATTTTCTTCTCAAATTACAAACAGATCCAAATGTTAATTTTAAAAAAATCTTCATGTATTTTCAAGTTATCAAATTGTCCCTGAAATTAAAGCTCTGCCACAAAAACAGTGAGTGGAATGATCTACAGCACTGGCAAAAGAACATTAAAAGCATGGATAGTCACACTGACTGCATTGATATAACTAAAAATACTATGATCAGTGCTGGTAATCTAAATCAAAATTCCTATGCTTGTAATCTAATTAACACTTAGAATGATGGGTAAAATTCTAAAAAAGATCATTGTGTCGTCCACATTCAATAACCTTAAATATCTGCTTAATTTTGATGAGGAAAGATACTAAGAGTAGCAAACAGTTAGATCACAGGCTAGCTGCCAATTTACTTGGCGGCTGGCCTGGGTCTAACCTGTTTGCATGGGCATGAAGTCAGGTCCAGCACTATTAGGGTTAAAAGTACTTACTTTAACAGGGTCGTATCCCAGCTCTAAAGCCTTTTCTATCCCACCTATAACTCTCTCCCAGCCTTTACGTCTGGTGACAAACTCAAACTTGGCGGGAACCAGCGTATCCAGGCTGATATTCAGTAAGTCAAGTCCAGCCTCCTTCAACGTAGGTAGACGTCTGCCTAAAGTGACTCCATTTGTTGTCATGGCGATTGTTTGTAAACCATGTTTTCGCAAGTCATTCAAACCACCTGAAATTTGAATTTTAAACATAAGCATCCCTTAATGTTCAAACAAATACTCCATAATATTTCACTTTGCAACATTCTTAAAAAGTCTTTCATATCTTTGATATCACACACAACAGGATACATTGCCCCTGATCACCTTTCCAACCTTTGGTCACATTGGGACTCAATACCTATTAAAAATAATGAGCATTTATTCAAGTTTTTTTTTGTCTCTGCTATTGTTTTAAGTTTGGACCATTTACAAAATACCCATATGGGGTTATGGAGTTAGCCTATTAAATCAAATTACCTATAATATCCACAAGATCCTTTCGTACAAGAGGTTCTCCACCAGTTAGGCGTATCTTCGTAATTCCTTCCCGGACAAACAACTCGGATAGCTTCAGGATTTCCTCCGTACTCAATAGCTTCTGTTTGGGTGTGAGGTCCACCCCTTCCTCTGGCATACAGTACTGACCTGTAATAATTTTTTTATTTATTTATATCATTTTAATTGGCAGAAGGTACAAACAAATTTGAGAACCTAACTCATTGTTTTAGAGAACATGCAGGTATAAAAATAGACAGCACAACCAGTTTGTGGATGACAGAGTTTTTCACTGATTGGATGTGATTGTATATTTGACGGATTTATTTGCTCAGTTCCTTAGACAAAGAAACCACTCTAACAAGTAAGCACAAATAGGATGTGCCCCAGTTTTGGAAAAACTCGGTGTAAAGGATTCCTTTTAATCCCCTTGTATGAAGACCCTTGTTAGACTTACACACTTACATCTCAGGTTACAGCGCTCACTCAGTGAGATTCGGAGATATGTGTGATGACGGCCAAACTTGTCCATAAGGGCATCTTTGGGAGTGACGACATCTTCTCCTTGAACTGGTTCTGTCTTCTGAAATAGAAAACCATCCATAAACCACTCTGATTGATATGACATATCTTGAAGTAACAAAAATATTACAGAAGAAATTTGAGAAATTCAGAAAAAAATATTTAATTATATTGAAATTTTTCTCTAATCTATTTGATTCAATGTTCTATTGTTAATTAAGCAAATGTTTATCATGACCACCTTTTATAACATTTCTCAAAGTCATTGCTCTTTACTCCTTCCTTTTTCCAATCAATCAAGGGTTCAGAGCAAGACTACAGTAAATGCTTCACAAACTTAAAAGTGCTTGCATTGAACCCTTGAACCAATACTGATATAAAACCACAGGATGGGCATTGACTTTGTAAACAGATTAACCCTTTTTTTCATTCCCATTAAATTGTTGGCAACTTAAAACACTTTGGCAAATATAAGAATTTTTTTTTAGAATTGAAACTTTGTGGAAAAATGAGTAGATATTAGGTAATTTTTTCTACAGAAAACCTCGCCTTGTGTTTGCCTTAACATATAAAATGTGAATACTAAAACTTTGCTTAAACATTAATAGCATTTTGGTCTTTCATCAATTTGATCAATGTGAAGTCTTAGATGACCCAAGCAATGCATTAACCTCCGCTCCACAATACCTTACTCAAACAAATCTGCTGCAGAAAACTTTAAAAACCACTGTGACACAAGGATGAATTGCTCCTATGTTTGAGCAATTCATCTTTTAAGTCTTAATTTGTTTCTGTTCAATATCTTAAAATCAAGCCATTCTAAACACTAATTGTTACCGCCTGATGTTCTTTTCAATTTGGACCAGCCACGCAGTTAAAACATGATATGGGAGGATGTGTTACAAGTTTCATAAGAGTACATATGAATCCCTAGTCTCAATAATGATCCGTGAACGAAGCTTTTTTCGTCATTTGGACATTTATCGTGCTTCGCTACGTCTCAAGTCCAACGTGATTTTTATGTTACAAAATGTCGAACGACCGACTCAGTGCTTTTAACTTGCGATTTTTCGTTATCAAAGGGACCAAAAAATAAACGGAAACTTGAAATACATACATAAATCATTTATGAATCGTCTCAGCCCACACAAGTATCCAGTACACCTCTTATATGCGAGTTATCTATCAAGAAACATCGACGATGCTCAAAAATAAACAATCGCCGTCCATGTTGTTTACCACCGGCCGCGAGATTCCCACGGATATCTTGGGGGTCAAAGGTCATCGCATTATGTACACAGTTTGGGATGAAGTACGCGTCTTTCACCGTAAAGTCGAGTTGTACTAAGTTGAGCTCTCTTCACATACAGATTCGGAGAAGATATGCTTGGATAAGAGGTCTTTTGCAAACCAGCATTTGAAGCATAGTCCGTTATGGTTCTTCTAAAATAACATCCTTGTTTTTGTTATCTATTAATTCGCTTATTTTGTTTAAGTAGGCCTATTACGTGATTGTAGTGTTACCAAAAATAAAAAAATATATATACTTTTTTTTTTCAAAATGAACGGAAATCATTTCATGTTTTGTTTTGAATCGAATCTAACAGGAATAAGGATCATTTAACCCTTTCCCAAACAACAAATTTTCGACTGTTCCAAATTGAAAGAGTTTGCAGACGACATTTCAAAATATGATGAAATTGGAAAATAATCTTCTGATAGGGCAGAAAACATTGTGGGAAAAGGACAAACTGCTCGTCACAATCAACTGCTCCTTTTCCCACAATGTTTTGCACAGTATCTGCAACAAACTGGTCAAATGTCGTTATTGTTTGGGAAAGGGTTAAAAGTTCGATTTATAAAATTGTGATTGGAGCGATATTTACGCCTAGCGTAAAACGCCTGACGTCGGACCGATAAAACTTGTAGTTGATTTCCTTGAAACTATAACAAACTTTTTCCTTCACCTGTGTTGGATCGGTGATGTTCAGTCCTATGAACACCAAACATATATACTTACTGCAACTAGTGTTTAAAAAGTTACTCATGAAGTATTACGTTGGGTGTTCATCGGGTACATGCTATCAGCGACCTGCATGTGAAAACCGCGTAACCAGAGCCTATCTATCACGTATTTACACAGTAGATTTAATGTCAAAGGAATAAAACAACACATTTTGACATAATGAATATTTTACTTAACACCTTCATAACAATATGTCGTTGCACAGTGTTTATAGTGCTTGAAGAAGGGGTGGGGATAAATAGTTCAAGCTTATTATCATCAATCCTTTACCAGACAACAAGAGGAATCTGTGGGTTTGTTTTGCAGACGACGTTATATACATGTGTCGTAAACCTCGCCTCGGGTAACGAGTTTTATCGGGTTCGGGCTCTGGATAAAAATTGTCTAACTCGGGTTAAACAATTAGTTAGTCAGGATCACACCACTAGCTTTTAAATTAAATGACAATTAAGGTAGCTAGAGCCTAACAAGAAAAATAGCAAAGTCTTAAAAGGAAATAATAAAGATTTTAATCCCTTAAAGTTACAAAGTCAAGTTATTAAACCAAAATGAAACAAGGTGCTTTTCTCACAATGTTTCAAGTTCGGACATAAAGTGTTCAATAAAGTTCAATCAAACTATAAAGGATAAATTCACAAAGTCAAAACGATTAACTCTGTTCAAGCCTATCCATTATCATCAATTCCTCATCAGATACCATGAACAAGGAGGATCTGGGGTTTTTTTTGCAGACGACGTTATACGCATGCAATATTGGTATATTAGGAGCAAGTGGTGCGCTGTGTTTCAAATGATATCAATTCTACAATTCATTCAAATTACGAACCTATAATGTCAACCTATTTACCAAATGTAGGACCTTTATACATGTACTTGAATCAGGCTTCTGTACCGAAATGAAATGTTGCTCATAAGAAGCGAATTTTCAATTAGTTACATTTATTTCAACTCCTTTTTAATTAAGAACTTTAATCTGTTGTTACAACAATTTGTTCCGCCTGTTGATCGCTGAAATTTGGACTTCTAACAGGTGTTCAATGGAAGTATTCTTTTGGAAAAACTGCTCCTTTACAGACCGTTTCCCTGTGAATTCACATAACTTCCTACAAATACTACAACGAGTACACGCAGTGCATTCACAAACGGGACACTCCTTTGCAAAACAATAATTTGAACTCTGTATTTCACACTTGTCCATTCGATGTTTTAGCAATTGACTTAAATCTTTCTCTCCACAAGATCTCTCATATAGTCGTCTGTGATTGATTTCATAAGGGATCTTCCGTATGGAAACAGAATTCTGTCCTACACGTCCACTACGCCTAACTTCTTGCCAGTACGAAAGTACACTTTTGGAAGCCCTCAATGAACGATCACTTCAATATCGGGTACGTTGACCCCAATTACCTACAGAACCCGAATGGAGGAGGCAGGCGAACAGAATTCCTTTATTATCCATTTTTTGTTTGTTTCTTAGTTCTAGAACTGTGAAACATTTCCACGATCCTTCCCCTTGTGGCCTTAATACTGTCTTTGTATACTTGAATCAACAAACACCTTTCAAAGGAGGTCACACTTACCCAATTTGTCACTCGAGGCAAACCATCCAAAACAAAGAAGACCAAAGGTATTTCAATTTGTGTCAGTATGACAATCAAAGACCATCACATTTGATTATTAAGTAAGAGAGAACAAATTTTGCCGAAAATAAGAAAATTAACGTCGAAACAAGTTTCACGAAATAATTGACCAAGTGCCATCGGCGTAATAGAGCAAAATTGACAGGTTAGTCTGATCAGAGAAATAGATGTTATGATTGAAATCTATGTCTCTGATCTGATAAAATATATTATCTCCATTTAAGTTTTTATTGAAATATAACGGAATACTATCATAATATATCAAGGTAACTTACAAAAGATTAATATGAGGGGGAAAATGTTCGCCCTCGATCTACATTACAGTGAGGGGACAAATGTGCGCCTAAACCCATAACTAAACACTAACCAAATTTACCGGTTTGTTGCAGACGACTCTAGAAAACATTGTGGAACATGGATAAACGAGTAATTTATCCTTTTTCCACAATGTTTTCTACCTAATAGAAAGGTCATTTCCAATAACATCACATTTTGAAATGTCGTCTGCAATCCCTTTCAATTTGGGACGGTTGAACATTTAACGTTCGGTAAAGAGTTATACAAAAATGGGGGCAAATGTTCGTGGGGGGAGGGGGGGGGCAACTTCCCGTATATCATTTCGCAAGTTTCAGCCAATGCGTTGAACTAAGTCTGCAAGAAGCGCAATTTAACTTCCATGTATTTGGTTTCAATTAGGAAAAATGACGGCCTCAACTTTGTCGGGACTTCTCATTTTTAAAACAAGATAGTTAACACCGTCGAATTCCATAAATGAATCCATTGTTTCAAAAGAAGTAACAAAAACATATATAATCAGATGATGAAAATACTGTGGGAATTATTTTAGTCGAAGTACAGTATCAAGTGCTCACAAATAATGTACTCCCGCCAAACGCGTACAACGTTACTAACAGTGATCGAGTGTAAATCGAGTGTTGACATGTATATCGGACCGTGTAACATAACCCAGAGCGAGACTTAGCATCCGGATGTTTCGGACTTTTTCCTCAACGTTTGAAAGCAGGTTTTATGTGTGTGATTTAAATCAAAGTTTTGGATATTTACACAAAAGTGACACTTTTGAGACTTCACACATCGACAGATAAAAGGTTGATCTCCAAATCGGTATGTTTGATTTCATAATCCATTGCATATTTATGGAATGATAGGTGGTTAAACATGCGCAGAAAATCTGTGCGCAAAAATCTAACGTAAAAATCACGATTGACTCTGGACTCGAAGGCGTCAGTCAAAATAGCAATAGCCTTCGAGACCAGTTATCTGGACTAATGAATCCCAATAACCTAAGATAATTTGGTGCTTGCTCTTTCTTCTACATAAAGCTTTATCGCCGTCACCAACTAAAGTTGTTAAGCCACAGTTGTCGTACCAGAATAAAGAGAAGTGTACCTTTTGTATGGCCGTCGCTGCAATGTTTGCACAGTGTCGCCGTGTTCCACCACCCATCCATGTTGTGTTGAAGATTTTGATGTGCGATCCCAGCTGACACACGGATAACCATTTTCTCGCCATCTTTGCACGTGTCACCTCGGTCGGAAACGTTAAAAAGAAAGTCGGTCCCGCGATCTCTGACCCTACATAGTCTATAAACTGTTTCTTATCGCCGAAAAATGTAATATTACATGTACTAGATATATGTCAAATTTTATGACCCCTTTCTCAGTTTTGTTTGTATATCAGGAGTGATCTCCCTTGACGGAAATGAAATTGGGGAAATCCCTGAGCCTCGCTCTGGTACCTTACCAACGGGGATTTCCTATGACGCCAACAGGTGACTGTCGACACGCTCCGATGTTTACTTAGACTTATTTGGTATTTACACAAATCCCAGACAAGACAGCGAGCGATAAATTGTTTATCTTCTCAACATGGAACCACTTAACAAGGTTTGATTGACTTTCTATTTGTCATCGTCGAAATCGAGCTATAAATTTGAACTGTAACTTGCCTCTCCTAAATTAATAACTCGCACCTGATGATGGGACAATTGGATTATCCAATTAGACAGTGTAGATAATTCAATCAATGACAGGTCCATGATAATGCAAATCGATTGTTGTTCCTGGTTGTCTCTTTTTTTCACCCATTCCCCCAAATTGGATTGTGTAACAATTCCAAATTGAAAGCAACAGCAGATGACAATAAATTAAGCAAAGCATTGTGATAAGAGGTTAAATCTTCTGTGTTTCATAAAGATTTCTATGGTAGCTATGCCAAAGTAAGGTTTTATCAAGAAGGAAATGCAGGAACCTTTTCAATTATGCAGACCTTATAATAATGTAAAGCATCATTACATCAGATGTTATTCAAAAACATAAAAAAAATAGTGTGCCCAAAGATGGATTTGCTCATCAAGAGTAAATTCTTCTTTTTTGTATAATGTTAATCATATTTTTCATCTATTATTTGATTTTATCTCCATGGACATTGTGTTGCACTTAGATGATATTGTTTTAGAACTGTGTGCTACAATTTATCGGAAAAGGATGAGATGAACTGCCATGTAAGGAAAGAGATGCAGACTCAGTCCATACTGTTTTTATATGAAACCTTTGTGCATGGCCATAATCATTCTGCTATGACTATATAACAATTGTCAAAGAACTGCTTGTTGGTCTAGTCCTGTCAAAAGTGAAAAAAGACACTTTTATAACATTTCAAGAAACAATGTTGGAGACTTTACCTATCATCCGATATATTTACTGTTGTGTCTGATTCAAAGTGAAAGTATTTTTGGACAACAATTATTTACTTCAAAAGTCTAAGTGACTTTTTAATTTACAAAGGAGTTTTAATTCATTATTGTGAAAAAAAATGTTAATGTTATTTTAAATATTTTAAGATTACTTTTCCTTGCATCACAAAAAAATCTACATCGACCATTCTTGTAAAGCAAACTCTTATATATACCAAACTGTTTTTATCTAGACTGATGTACATCTTGTGCATTTATAGAAGCACTTTGAATGAATTAAAAACGAAATTCATCTTGTGTTATTTGCTCTACACAGCCAATCTAATAAACCATTTTTTCCTTTCCAACAGAGTTATCAATGCTCAAGTGATTTAAGACCTCAATTGAAAGGTAACTGTTTGTCATGGGAAATTGGATTTTTTTCAAAGCTTTACTTTTTTATCATTCGTTTTTATATCATTATGCACGTTATATGCTTTGATTGAACACTTTTCCATGCAATCTGAGGATTTGGCATGTCATTTATATATGGCTATGGAATTGTATAAATAAAAGGATAAATCATTCAATTGAAATAAGCAAATGTTTTCCTTTCATGAGAAAGTTAATTTTTCCTCCAATGATATCACAAGTTTAATAGTCTTTAACGCTCAGGACCCTTTCAATTGGAACAGTAAAAAAGTTAAAGAGCAATGGCTTGATCAATGCTTCATGAATAGAATTATTACGGGTGTATAACTTGGAGAGATTTGTATTCTTATTGCAATGTTTGTTTAGTTATTTTTGTGCATAAAATTGATTTTTTGAACAAAAATCTCTAAAACAGGTAAATGAAGACCTTTTGCACAAGCACTGCATAGAAAGTTATCCCTTTTATTTTTTGTATTATTCTGTGCTATTGTTAAGCATGTCTTTTTATATTCCAGCAACTATAAACTACTGTAGTTTTTGTTTTTGCTAACCTTCAAATTTTAGACTTTTTTTCTGTTATCTGTTTTATAGATGATATTTGAAATTTGTATACGAAATTACATAGAAATGAGAGAATAAATATCTAGAGCTTTCTAACTCTAAAATTGATGAAATACATATATATCTACCCATCCTTTATTTTCCATTTTTTGTGTAAATGATTTAATGAGATGCATTAGCGTATGTTACATTGGGACATTTATGCCATAAATGAATTCTTGAACTTAATATTAATGGGGTAGGTGTATGATGTGTTAAGGAATTGTTTTTGCTAAAAAAGCAACTAATGACAAAAAATGTTATTTTAGAACAGTTAAATTCTCAGCCCTCAAGATGCCCCTCCAAACAATATTTTTTGGGAGGAATGAAGGTCTCTCTGGCTGATTAACTGAATGGTGATCAGCCCTGCATTAACCAGGTGTTATCTTACTTTAGAAGTTTGGGATCTTTCTCTGTTGATTTTGAGCTGTACATTAGCACTAACTAGGATGCTATGTAAAATATTTATATAACTCATTACCAAGCATAGGCGTAGGAGCGTTTTCAACATTGGGGGGGCCAACTTCAGATGAGGACCGGTCTAAGAATAAATGTTCCTAAACTTGCTCATGACTAATCATGCGTCTACAAATTCAATATCATTGAATGAATTAAAAGAAAGCGTATGAAATTGTGTATCTTAGTTAAGACAAAATAACCAAAAGAAAAAGAAAATAGGATAGGCCAAGACTCGATCTCACGCGGAAAGCATATTGTACTATCACAAACTAAAAGTAACAGCCACCATGCTGTCACAGCCACGACTTCAACTACAATTCCGAACAAAAAATGACTATATTTAAATACAATATAGAGTCTGACTGCTTAGAGTACGTTTTGCATCACTGTTTTCGTTAGTCGAAACTACTTTCCGTGAGCTGAGATTTCATTGGATAAACCCCATGTATTCAGATTGCCATTTGCGATGATGACGTCAAAATGTTTTGGTTATTGTTCGTAACAAAAGGCGAATTGGTATTAAATAAAGCACAAAATACACTTTTATATTAATTTTGCTGTTAAATTCCATTTCTTTCATTTTTTCTTTCCAAAAATCTTCATCTTCCATTGTGAATATTGGGGGGGGCCAAAGTATACTCTGGCCCCCCTAGTCTGGATATTGGGGGGGCCGGGCCCCCCTGGCCCCCCCGGCTCCTACGCCTATGTCAAGCAATGACAACTTTTGACCAGTTTGAGGCAGACGACTCTAGAAAACATTGTGGAAAAAGGAGAAATTGCTCCTAACAAGCAACTCTTCTTTTTCCCACAATGTTTTCTGCCCTTTCATCACATTTTGAAATATCGTCTGCAAACTCTTTCAATTTGGGACAGTCTAAAATTTGGCGTTATTTAAAGGGTTAAGACAAGCTTATTAACAAGAAAATGTTTAAGCTAAAAATATCAAATTCTATGGAAGTATAAAGAGTCTTCAATTTACAATCTATAAAAAACCATACTCAAAATAAAGAAAAGATTCTTTAGGTCTTATATACATTTTACCGTGTAATCTTAATCTCTGATAATAATGGTAAACGGACAGAAGCTATTCAAAGAATTTACTTTAGCAATGTAGATTTGCTCCAAGGCACAATGTAGATTTGCTAAAAGGCTTAACCCTTTCCCTTCTAGAGACAGCGTTTGAAATATCTGTACCACAAAATTGGAAATCATTGTGAAGAAAAGAGATTAAACATTCAGGATGGGAATTAAAAAAATGTGTTGCAGTCTCTGATGCTTAATTTCCATGAAGCAGTGAGATCAAGCATCATTTGCTAGAAAGAAGTTTAAATTTCCTGTTTGTTCAACCTTTTCTCTACATTATACTGTAAACACTACTGTGAAAATAAATAGATTTGCTCACATTGAGCATAATTGGTGCAACAACATATAGAATCTACAATCAACATGCATCTGTATTTACTTCTAAAGATATTCCTCATTTGCATCTTCTTGTCTTGATTTTTGTAAATGATGTTCAGAATTTGAAAGGGATTTTTGTACCTTCTTTTGTAAGGAACTAATTTAGATACATCTTCAATCGTTAATGCCACTCTAGGATTCTGATATATTACTGTCATATCAGAATCACAGGGACCATTGTTGTTTGACATTTCATAGTACATTTTGTATTAGTCTTCACTGATAATATAGGCATGTCAAACGACATTGGTCTCTGCGATCAGAATGATGACCTATTGAGTCATAACTCTCAATTCAATTTTATAATCCAGAGTTATAAATTTATGATCATTGTACAGATGTCTATAGACCTCCCTTAACCCTTTCCCAAACAATAACGACATTTGACTACATGTACTTTGTTGCAGACGACTTTAGAAAACATTGTTGGAAAAGGAGAAATTGCTCATAACGAGTAACTTCTCCTTTTCCCACAAGGTTTTCTGCTCTACCTGAAGAATTTTTTTTCAATTTTGTCACATTTTGAGTTGTCGTCTGCAAACTCTTTCAATTTGGGACAGTCCAAAATTTGTTGTTTGGGAAAGGGTTAAGTCCTGACAAGTGGCAATCAATACTCTTTTGTACTTATTTCATGGAGCATGAGTACAATGTAGGGGGTACATGATGATCTATATCAAACCACAGGTACCGGTACATGAAAAAATAAATAAAAAAAAATGTGTGTTGTACTACATAGAGACGCACAGCTACATAATATGCAAGAAATGCGATTGTGTACACATTGTCCAGGAAAATGAAAAAAAAAATAAAAATGTCATTTGTTGAAATTCGAATATTATGATCATCAATCACCGGTCAAAGAGAAATATGTGAGGTTAAACAATTTTTTTTACACCAAAAATCTGGTCAACCCCCCAACCCCGTTTGGCCTCTGAAATTACAATTTTTTTCTGAGGGGGGCATGCCCCAGAACCCCCTAGCAAACTTGCGGGAGTCCATGGTCGAAAAAAAATGGCGTACACTTACTAAATGATAAAGCTACATTATGTATGGCCCCCTGTAATATATGGTTTGTTCCTTTGCTGCAGAAGTTTAACTCAGTATATTTTTTTTACAATACAATTTATTGTAGTAAATAGGCATCTGGCCCACAATATTATATATGTATTTGTATTGTATGGCAAACCTCAAAAGCTAAGACTGTATGGCAGAAAACAGGAGTCTTGAGGCTAATTTACACCACCTTGTATTACCAGAGTAAAAGAAGTACATGTACATTGTAATTTGATTTAATGTTACTTCTTGATGGAACATTTTGTTCATTTATAGAAAGCAGTTGCTAGTTTCAAGTCAATATGATAACGAGAATGAAGTAATTGATACAAAGCAGTTTTCTGCTCTTGCTCAAGAGTAGATGGTAAAAGTATGAAACATTGAATTAAGAACAATAAAATAAATTTGAATTTCATCTCCTAGTATAAAAACACTCAATTTACTTTGTTATATTTGGAGATGAAGTTCAATTTCATCTATTTATTATTAAGACCCCTGGCCCATATGTACATGAAATAACAAAGCTATTAAATACTTGCACTAAAATATCCTCTTGCTCCGGATATGAATCAATATAAATTTCCAGAAGCATAGTCTTGATAGTTGATAGCGAGTTTAGCTTGGAATATAGGGGTCCTGAGTCTAAAAAACAGACACAGGGATATTCTTTCCAATTTCTAATAATATCAATTAGATATTATCTATTTGTTTAACCCTTTCCCAAACAATAATTTTTCGACCAACCCAAATTGAAAGGGTTTGCAGACTACATTTCAAAATGTGATGAAATTGGAAAATTTTCTTTTGATAGAGCAGAAAACATTGTGGGAAAAGGTAAAAATTGATTGTTACGAGCAATTTCTCCTTTTCCCACAATGTTTTCTAAAGTCGTCTGCAACAAAGTGGTCAAATGTCGTTATTGTTAGGGGAAGGGTTAAGACCACTGATCAATTCTTGTTTATGTGGGAAAGCAGTCAGTAGCTTGGAAAGAACATTGTGCTGTACTGGTGAGAAACTGCTACTAGTATGGATAAGTGTACTGACAACTTTTTTGCGTCTTAACCCTTTCCCAAACAACAAATTTTCTACTGTCCCAAATTGAAAGAGTTTGCAGACAACATTTCAAAATGTGATGAAATTGAACAATATTCTTCAGAAAGAGCAGAAAACCTTGTGGGAAAAGGAAAAATTGCTTGTTATGAGCAATTTCTCCTTTTCACACAATGTTTTCTAAAGTCGTCTGCAACAAAGTCGTCAAATGTTGTTATTGTTTGGGAAAGGGTTAAATACTGTTGAAAATAATTCAAAACTCAAATCCAAATAATTGATGAATTTCCATCTGTGAAAGAAATGGGTTACAGGTATGTGCTGCACTTTTTCTTGCTTGCCACAGTGGGTACAGTGAACCCTCGTTTATCCGGACACCGATTATCCGGATGTCTCGGAATCCGAACAAAATTGTAAGGGAACGGAATTATTGGACCAGTTTATTGCAGACGACTTTTGAAAACATTGTGGGTAAAGGAGAAATTGCTCGTGACGAGCAATTTCTCCTTTTCCCACAATGTTTTCTGCCATATCAGAAGATTATCTTTGAATTTCATCACGTTTTGATATGTCTTCTGCAAACTCTTTCAATTTGGGACGGTCGACAAATTGGCGTTTGCTAAAGGGTTATAACTATACACCGCTCATACAGACCGTTTATGTCTTAATGTGAATAAGAACATGCTCTGCTTCATTAGTCCGGATTATTCGGTAAACCGGACATTTTGTTGGGAACGGACGTGTTCGGATAAACGAGGGTTCACTGTATATATACTATCAGCATGGATAATGATGAACTCTATTCATATTTTTGATAAGGATGGCACATCAATTAAACTGTAATCAATAGTGGTAACTCAATCTCCGAACCAATAACTTAGGACAAAGTAAGCTTTGAGAGGCTTTTATAGATTATATTAACTCTTTAACCCATTCCTTACTCATGGTTTTTTGTGCAAATCAACATTTAAAGTATTAGTAGATAGTAAAAGTATGAAACATTGAATTAAGAACAATAGAATAAATTTGAATTTCATCTCATAGTATAAAAACACTCAATTTACTTTGTTATATTTGGAGATGAAGTTTAATTTCATCTATTTATTTTTAAGACCCCTGGGGATATGTACAGGACATAACAAAGCTATAAAATACTTGCACTAAAATGCATACCAATGAACTAGTTTTACTTGGCAGTATGGCTTATGTATCTTTGATCTGGGTAATTGAATTTGACTGAAGAGATCTTTTCTAGAAAGAAACAAATCACAAGTGGTTAACTCCTGGCCAGTAAAATTCATTGCTTTTTTACAAACTTATTGGGACAAGGCTTAAGAGAGAGTTTTTTTGAGAGCATAAAAGCATCATGCAGAAATATGAATGACTTAAAAGGTTAAAACACATAAAGACTCAGTTTAAACTTATTTATTTTATATGTATTGTGGAACAAGTTTGTACAACTTAGATCAATTACTCTCCATTCTGCTTCCTGGATACACAGCCAGTACTCACGCCAAATGTGGATTAATGACTACTCACAGGATTCGAACCCATGACCCTTGTGTCCCAATGCCGACGCTGTAATCCTGGACCACTGTCTTCCAAAAAGGCTATGACAGTGTTGGGATTGTAAAGTTAAGACTCATTCTTTTTTTCTCACCTTATCAATTTCTTGGGTTTTTCTTTCTTTATTGTAACATACATTCATTGAAATATGCCTAATTACAAGCAAGTTCTCCTTTTTACACACTGGTTTCAACATAATTCACCAAAGAAAATTCATTCCTTTATATCTTATCATTATTGTCTACTGTCTTTTGTTTGACCTCCCCCAAAATCACCGAAAGGGGAAAAGGTTATACAGAGTAAATATTTGTAAAACCCAAATTTCAATAAAGTTACATTTCTACATCTTTGGTCCAGGGTAAACTTTGAGCTTTGGTCTGCTTTTGTAAAGTTTATTTAAATTTGATCAATCAACACAATTTCTAAAGGTATATTTGCAAAACAAACCCATTACATAGTTAGCTGGTCGATTCTATGACAACTCCACCAGAAAATGGTCATTTTAGTTGGACTATACATTTCTGATTCATCATTCTTTTTATGCCAGATAGTTGCATTAACCCTTTCCCAAACGACAAATTTTCAACTGTCCCAAATTGAAAGAGTTTGCAGAAGAAATTTCAAAATGTGATGAAATTGAAAAATATTCTTCAGATAGAGCAGTAAAGCCTTGTGGGAAAAGAAGCAATTGCTCTTAGCGAGCAATTTCTCCTTTTCCCATAATGTTTTCCAGAGTCGTCTGCAATAAAGTGGTTAAATGTCTTCATTGTTTGGTAATGGGTTAAGCTTGTCTGCTGTTGCTTTCACTTTGGACCATATCTCATTTGAGGGCATTTAGATGAAATTATGACTTCATTTAAGTCTGATGCATTTAATTCAATGTGCGCATAATCACAGAATTTGTTATCTTCTTTTTTCTCTATTCAATCTCTGTTGATGAAGGTAATTTACAGCAGTGTTTATTATCTTGTTCTTGTGGCAAAAAAATGCATTAAAACTTTATTGAAAGCATTGTCACATTGAGAAAAATTGCTCATTTCAAATCTCTATATAGCCATAGTCTTATACATTAAAAATAAAGGTATCTTGAATCAAATTATTGTGGTTGATGAAAAATTGCTCATGATAAATAAATTCCCCTTGCTTTCAAATGTCATTTTATAATACAGAGTAAATGAATGTTTTTGTCAAGAACTATCTTGAACGAAATTATTGTTGAAAAATGAAAAATTGCTCATGATGAGCAAGTTCCCCTTGCTTTCAAATGTCACTATCATACAGGGTTTAAACGGAATATCGTACAGAGTAAACATATATTAGTACAGAACTAATTGAAAGAGAAGGGGAACCAAAGAAGCAAGGTATTTCAAAACATAGTAAACTAATTATGCAAAGGGTCGGTAGGGTAGATCAAAACTAATACAAACTGAATGATACAATTCAAATTTATTCCAAATATTGACCAGTGAATTGTTATCGTTATTCCACCTGTAACTATTCAATGTAGGAGGAACTCTTTACAAAATGAGAAACTTCCGACGGTCCTGAAATTGGAAAAGCTAGCAGATGGAAATAGAAATTGATATATACATTGTAATTAACAAGATACATCACAGTATTACACCTGTAAGATGAAATATACATGTACTGTTGTGAAAATATATCTTTTGAGCATTTTCTCTTTGTTTCTTAAATGATTATAAAATTTACTATTAGACACTCAGTATTTAGGGTTTTTTTGTGGAAAAGTTGTCCATTCCTTCATAGATTTTAATTCTTATTGTTAGAAATTAAAATAATTGGAAATGGAACAAAATGTGACACAATTAAAAAGGACCATTTATTAAAGAATTTTGAGGAAGGCATTGTAAACCAAACACAAATTCTTGTTTATCGTAATATTTCTTGTATATAATACAATGTATATGACATATGCCAAAGTTTGTTGATTCGATTAATTATTGGGCATTGGGTTATGCATGGGTAATTGAATTCTGGTATAAATAGGTTATCCAGCATTTTGATATCATCATATTGAATAGAACAGTGAAATAGGTAAATCATTAAAAAAATTTAGGACTTGAATAAATGTTTATATTGAGGAGTTTATACAAATTGTTTAAAGTTGCAGTGAATCATTTGGCATTTTACAAACTGGCTTTTTTGTGTGATAAAAATGTGACAGTTTTACTCAAAATGCATAATTAAGTTAATTTCTTCTTTATTATTAAAATATTAACATGAATCTTTGCTGTACAAAAAAACTTAAGAAACCTTCCTAACATCAGTGCATAGTTTAGTTTCTCCCAGCAGATGACTTTAGAATTATTGTAGTGATGGGGAATACTTGATGAGTAAATTTTTCTTTGGTCATACTTTAAATTAAAAAAAATGGTTCTTGATCAAATTCATTGCTCCTGTTTGAAATGAAAACAATTTGGTTACACTTTTTAATTTTGAGTAAACTGTAATTGCTAAGAAAACAATGAAAGTAAAAATAATTTTGTAGAATTGTTCGAAACTGTTTTCTGCTTTCTCAGCCTATGACCTGTAAATGACATTCAATAGCTTCCAACAGGCTCTAAGAATGTCAACGACAAATATCTCCTTTTGCAATTTGTTTTGATTTCAATATAATCATGTTTTTTTTTCTAGTTTATGATGTATTATGTTTATTGAAACAAACAAATGAAACATATTTGCCCGTTTCATATCAGACTAACATAAAAATTGACAAAATTTGTTTTAAAACATGTTATTCGTTTTCAGTAGAGGGTCAGTGCAATATTATAGTAAGTGCTTTGTGAAGCACTTACTATAGTTTTGCATTGAACACTTGAAATAGTCACGCAAGGGAAAGGATGGAGTATTGTTATGAGGTTGATATTCCCTCCTTAATATAATGATAGGAGATTGAAGAGTTCATTTCTACATAGCAACTGTGAAGAGCTTGATAAAGAACCTCTAACAGTTTCATTGAAAGGAGCTATCAGAAAAGGTTTAGAATTCAACAGGAGAGTTTGAAAGGATTCAAGTTTGTTTGCCCGGTTTGTATACTTTGTGTTTATTCTCCGTTAAATGAGGAATATTGTTAATTTTGGCAAATATAAGTTTAAACCCTCTTTGAAAAAAAGTTGTAAAATATGAAAGCACATGACTTGTATGTATACAACTGTCATCTACTTTGAAATCATGATTTAAGAAGCAGCTGGTGTCAGCAATTAATATTTTAATAATGTTATTATGTTTTGGAGAGCTTTAAATGAATTAATGAAGCATTTTCTAAATATCTGCATGTCATGTCATTCTAAAACAGGATAGCGAATTGTTCATTCAGTATTTTAACGTTATTAAATGTGTTAATGAGCATTTTTTCATGAAGTTATGGCTTAATGAGAATATTTTAAAACAAAATTTTGACAATCAACTAAACAATTCATTAGTCCTTAGAACCATAAGGAAGTCGTTTGATAAAAAATGAATCCATCTTATTCATGAACTTCATGAACGTAAAATGGCAAATCATGAACACAAAACTTTTTCATGAAATTCAAGAACAGGTTCATGAAAATCAAGTACAGGTTCATAAATACAATCATGGACCTGCTCTTGATGTTCATGAAATTCATGAACATGTTAAGAACAGCTTTGTTTTCATGAAAGGCCAATTAATGTTCATGAATGCTCATGAAGTTCATGAATAAGTTTGTTTAATCTTACGCAGAGGCTTGCTTTTAACCTTACTCCGTATGGAAAATGAGAATTTGTGACTGGTCCAAATTAAAAGCAATAACAGATGATGAATAACAAGAAAAAGATGTACTTTCCTTATATTGGGTAGAAACCATAGTGATAAAAGGCCCGTATTGAGCAATTTATCCTTTTGTCATTGTGGTTTCTAAAGTCTTCTGCAGCAAATGTTACAATGGTAGGTCATAAGGAGTAAAAAGGTAAAAGCATTTACGCATTATCAACAATTCGATGGTTCAGCGCAATACTATAGTAAGTGCTTTACATTTGTGAAGCACTTGCTATAGTCTTGTGTTGAACCCTCGAATTACTATGAATTACTATGAAAGTTGCCTGCAACAGGCACAATTATTAAAACGACTTTCTCACAGATTGGGATTTTAACTTTTTAAAATAAATTACCTTAGACCGATTAAATGATAAAATAGATATCTAAAGTAATATAAGACTAGATTATTGACAGCTTTCCAACCCTGTTCAGATTCTTGTAGAAAAGATATGGAACATGTATACATGTATTGCAAAATGTTTTTGTAAACAACAAGCTAAAAGTAGAATAAGATGTCCTTTTGTTTTAGATGCCATCCACACATGGGTCTTTTGAATTATTTAAACACTCTTGTCAAGAGACTTAATCATGATGTATGAGTAAGAATTCCTGCGTGTATTGTTAACCGGCTTTCCTGTAGACAGGTACAAAGGCTCACTTTACATTATTTAATAAGAATACAGTATTTCAACAATTTAGAAGTAAAGAAATTGACAATCTTTGTTTCAATGACAATGATTGTTAATATCAAATTCTTATCATTCATTAACTCTTTCCCAAACAATAACGACATTTGAGTACATTGTTGCAGACGACTTTAGAAAACCTTGTGGGAAAAGGAGAAATTGCTCGTGACAAGCAATTTTTCCTTTTCCTACAAGGTTATCTGCTCTTTCTGAAGAATATTTTCAAATTCATCACATTTTGAAATGTCGTCTGCAAACTCTTTCAATTTGGGACAGTCGAAAATTTGTCGTTTGGGAAAGGGTTAACAAGAATACAGTATTTCAACAATTTAGAAGAAAAGAAATTGACAATCTTTGTTTCAATGACAATGATTGTTAATATAAAATTCTTAACATTTATTTATCCCGTACCCATAGCACAAATATTTGAGTAAGCCCCTCTAAGTCCAGGAATAACTTTGTAAGGGTGTATTAAATTGTTTTAAAAGTATTTGCAAGATTTTTTCCCTCTAGACCAAAAGGTTGTTATTCTGTCTTGTTAGAATTAGGGAATACAACCTTTTTAATTCAGCGGCAACGATTATGACAAATATCAACAACCCTATCTATAGCTCAAGTGGTTTGAATGACTTAAGTGGTACTTAAAAGCCAACAGAATTTGAATTCTTTGTTTTGACATCAAGATCAATTTTAATCATTAAAGTTTGTCAAGTGTTAAGAGGACTGTATTTACTTTATCCCTGCTTTTGTTGGAGCCATGTCTGCACTAGACTCTTTTAACCTATTACCAAACAATAACAACATTTAACCAGTTTGATGCAGATGATTCTGGAAATTATTGTGGGAAAAGGAGAAATGGCGCTTAACGAGCAATTTCTCCTTTTCCCACAATGTTTTCTTCCCTATCAGAAGATTACTTTTCAATTTCATCACATATTGAAATGTCACCTGAAAACTTTCATTTTGGGCCAGTCCAAACTTTGGCGGTTAATAAAAGGGTTAAGAGAAATGAAACGAAAAAAGATGTTTATGAGTTAATTTTTTTGTTTTTGTTTTTCTAGATAAAAAAGACAAAATAAGTGAATTATGGTTTTCAAATGCCTGCTAAATGACCTTAGCTGTCGATGCGCCTTATATCATAACCGTTCATTCGTTACAGTTTTCAAAGATTTCATTTACCCATTCCCTCTAACAAATTAAGTTATTATCGTAGAGTATGAAAATCGAAGATATCTCAGTGAGTTTGGGTCGAAACTAGAAAAGAAAGTTACTACAGGAAGAAGTGCATGAAATAAGCTATTTTTTTGTTTTTTAACAATGGTGTTGCACATCTTAAGCTGTATGTGTGCTAAAGGCTCCTTCATAGCCATGCAAGCAATGAACATTAAGGAATTGTAACCAACAGTTCCATGTTTGATCCTCAAACGTGTTGCTGAGATTTTTTGTGGGAGTGTCCTTTGGTTAGACACTCCAGAGCCCCAGCCTATTACTGGTGAATCCAAGGAAAGCTGTAATATAATTAAAATACTGTTGACACAGCTTTAAACCTCATCCAAATAAAAAAAACATGCTGTTTACATGAAGGAGTTTGCCAAAACCAGTCTCTGAAAGTGTCTACTATAATATATGTCGATAAGCTAGTGGGTTCTGAAGGCGTATTGATGTAAAGTGTTCTATTTTAATGAAATTTGTTCCTTTCATCATGTTTAACATTGGGGCTTATCTCCCAAAGACCCATTGTTTGCTAAGCCATAAAACAAGCACAATAATGGGATCACCAAGTTTGGATTGGACACTTCTCCCGTTGCATTGCTTTTATACATTTTTTTTTGGTAACATTGTTATTTGAAATGAAACTGACGCTTTTTTTTTTACATGTTTTTGCTGGTACTGTTACTGGGTTATACAGTCAAACTTGTGTTAGGAGTCCAGCCTATGGAACTGAGAAAATTGGCTGTTTAAGACAGGTTGGCTGCTTAACACAAGTTGATGTACACTATAAATCCAACAATTGGACTCTCTGTAGTGATTGTTTAAGGCAGGTTGGCTGCTTAAAAGGAGGGCTGCTTAACACAAGTTGGACTATATTATGTTTTCTCTTGATTATTTGGAGAACATTGTGACGAAAACTCAAATTGTCTTTTTTGTTAAGATGTGCTTTCTGTCACAAAAATAAAAACTCAGAAGAATGTCACATGTTCATTCTCTGAATTGTCTGCAATGTGTTAATTTAAGATCAATCTTTTTATTTTCAAGCCACTTGGAAGCTATTTAGAATGCATCTTTTCCTTTTTTGTCATGGTGTGTTTGTTATTTACTTTATTTGTTTTCTAAGGAATATTGTTTATAGGAGGATTCTCTTTCTCCCACTTCTTTGGTTTTTCACATTTCAGATATGTTATATTTTATCTATTTGCTTCTTTAAAGAAGAATATGAGAAACTGCTCACTTTAACACAATTATGTTGTGTCTTAGCAGAAAAAAACCTAAAGTTTCTTCAAATATTTTGTCACTTATAAATGTTTTTTTTTATTAAATGTTCAATTGATAGAATGCTGCGAAATAATCAGAAAAGGGATAGGTTCAATTTAGTATAACACCAAATATTAAGTGTGAAACTATATCTAATCCTTCGCAAGATTCAAGGATCTAAGATTGTCTTGCACAACCATCAAAATTGAATATTTGTTTGAAGGGAGGGATTGCAAATGGATATGCCTCACTTACAAATCATTCCTTTTTTTATTGAATATTTGATAAGGAAATATACCAATTTCTATACATATCAGTATATAAAGAAGTTAAGTGGTTTTCTTCGACCCTATCCTTTTCCTGTCAAAAGCAATTTTTAGCAGACAACATCTAAGTGACAATAAATACTTTCATTTTATTGAATGTTTATTAACCCTTAAAATGCTGGGTAATTTTCTAAAAGTAGATTTTTGTGTCGACTGCTTTCCAACACCTTAAATATCTGCTTAATTTTGTTGAGCAAAGATACTCAGAGTAGCCAACAAGTATGACTGTTATTGAACTCTTAACCCTTTCCCAAACAATAACGGCATTTGGCTACTTTGTTGCAGATAACTTTAGAAAACATTGTAGGAAAAGGAGAAATTGCTCGTAATGAGCAATTTCTCCTTTTCCCACAATGTTTTCTGGCCTATCAGAAGATTATTTTCCAATTTTATCACATTTTTAAATGTCGTCTGCAAACTCTTTCAATTTGGGACAGTCGACAATTTGTTGTTTGGCAAAGGGTTAGAATAACATCATTTGATCCATCCTGTTCTCTCATTATCAGTCCTAAATTAAAGATAAAAAAAATACTTATGAATAGCTACAGCATAGAAAGTATTACAATACAGAGATGCTTCAATGTCCGATACTATCCCATTATCATGCAGAACTATAGAAATTCTTGTGTGAGAAATTTCTCCTTTCCCGACAATGGTTTGAAAGACTGTCAAAGACACTATTCAAAGACAAGGGTTGTTGCTGGAGGTTTTTCAATGTGATTGACAATTATACAAATATGGACATTAACTCAACTATTAAAATTTTAATGTCATGAATGAATTTGAATTATCAACAGCCATTATGCTGAAGAATAGTCCAAGATTTCACAATAGACATGTTTTGTGACAGGTGAAGGCTTACTTCAAAATGTCTTTCAAATATATGTACAGTGTATATGTGCAAAATTCCAGCATCACCTTTGAAACTGTATTTTATACTATTGTTTTTCAGCAGAAGGAGTTGAGATATTTGCCTGGTCCCCCAGGTGACATGTCCAAATTGAAAGCAACAGCTTAATTAAGAAAATTTTAAGCAATTTTAGAAAAGAAAAAACATTCCTCTATATCATTCAGTAGAAATAAATGTGACAAAAGGAAAGATTTCTTCTTGAGAGTGATTTATCCTTTAGCCACAGCAGATTATGAAGATTTCTGTAGCACATTTATTAGATGCCTGCAGCAAGACATCAGTTAAAGTTGAAATAAAAAATATTGCTTTTCCTCTGTTAGAAATTAAGGTTCAAAATTTTATCAATTATTTTCCCTGTTACAGATGCCCTTTGGTGTTGTGAAGCAAAATGGCTGGTGTATTACAAGCCCACAGTCGTAAGAAGAAGCCCGTTACCATGGAAAACAACAACAACAAGGGCAACTCTCGCCCGTCATCAGCTAGCTCCGTCGCATCATCAAAAACCTCGTCCTCCCAGGGCAAGAAGGAAAGAGGCCCGACGAAGGATGAACTCCTTAAGGCAAACACAGAACTCAGTCAAGAGGTGGAAGGTTTGAGTGAACAGAATCAACAATTAAAGGGACTTCTAACTGCTGTGATTGATAAGATAGTTGAAAATGCTAAAATCAAAGGAGTGAAAGTACCAGTTGTGATAACGAATCCGAATGTGTTAGAAATACCTGTGGATAGTCTAGTGACATTAACTGAACAGGTAACGGCCGAGTCGCATCAAAGTAATACTCTCGAATTCCGTGTGGAAGAACTTGAAACACGTATTACGCATTTAAATATGGAGTTAGCGAAATTGTTACGGACTAGGATGACAGTGGAAAATGGACTTGAAGATATAGTGAATAATGCGGGGAATGTTGATGATATTAAAAGTAAAGTGAATGAGCTAGTCAGGGATATAAGTAAGTATTGCCTTTGTTTTCGGGGACTAACTCCATTTGGAAGGTTCAGTGCAAGGCTATAATGAGTTATTCATGAATGTTACCTGGACGATTTTAAAAAATTGATGTGCTTTTTATCCACCCAAAAGCATGGCTACAAGGGGCGGGCATCATCATTTATGCATTATTATCTTTTTCTTTATCTCTTCTTTTTCTTGCAAGTCATGACAGCAGATAAGAACACAAAGAATAAGCAAGTAAAAACATATTGTTACAGAAATTGATAAACAAAAATATGGTAGTTATCAATAATTTGAATAAATATAAGCAAGTCATAATGATGTGTACAATTTTATAACAGTATTCTCTACATAACAGGGTTACACTTCACTAAACATCTTATGGTAGATCTTCTGCAAATTCAAAACTTTATTGATGATTCCCTATTATTTCACCATCGAGAAAAGAAATTGCATGTCATTCAAATTGTCTATTCGGGTTACATTACAATATTGTGATTTTCATTGTTATATAATATCCAAACGTATTGGTTTTGCTTTAAGCCTGAAGTCAATTAGTAAAATGCTATTGTTGTTTTTAATATTTTTTTCTTGTCTATTTCTTTTAGAAAGTAGTGCACTATTCACATTTTTGGATTCAATGCCAGTATCAGAACATTCAGAAGAAACCAAAGAGCCAGTGGAAACTGTAACTAATGTACAAACCAAGAAGCAGCCATCAAGTAGGGACAAGGCTCTATCAACCGTCACAGTTTTACTCAATAATCAAAATCTGGATCTTACTCCTGTAAGTTATAATCCTTATTGTAATGAACAGAGCAGATATGAACTATCAATAAAACAAACACATCTATTTAGTGAAAACCCTGTCATTCACTCAATGAAAAATCCAACCAACAAAACCGGTATTTTCTGATCACTGGTTTGGTGGACAGTTATGATGTATAATTCTATACATACATAATGCTGTACATCATTGTGTAGAGTATTTCGTTCATTCTACAACAGTCTACATGACTACAAACTCCAAGAAGACTCATACTGTTTCTTGGCTTATGGCAAATGAATTGTCACGGAAACTCTAGAAAGAAAAAGATGTTATTTTCCCACTGCTGCAACCAATGTGATAAACTTCTAAATACAACCACAATTAATCAGTGAAAAATATTGTATGTGATTTAACAACATGCCAACACTAAATACTAAAACTTCCATGGGTTTCACTTGGCTCAGGCTCTTAAGTTTCATGCCAAAAAACATACAAACAAAATCAGCGGTGCTGGTGGGGCTCAAACCTGGGACCACCTATTTACCGGGTACACTGCTCCTAATGAGCATTTATCCATTTGTCATGTTTCTATTTCACAAAGAAAATATTATGGGTTTTTTATGTTTTTTATTATTGCGCTCAACATGGACCAAAGAGCATGTATAAGACACACATTCTGAAATGTGGGAGTGTTATAATTGGATTTCTTATTAATTTTTCAGCCATTAAAGAAACTCCCTGGTGATACTCATATAAAGAATATGCACAAAGATTTAAGGCAATATGTGGTGCAGCAGCTAAGCTTGACTAAAGGAAATGGTAAGACAAATAGCATTCAGAGCTGTTTGCATGCAGTATGTCAATAATGCAGACAGATAAAGTTTATTACAAGACTATAAGAAGTCCATCCCAAAAGGGGAAGCCCTTACTATTAATTCGAGTCTTCAGTGCAGTAATATAGTAAGTGCTTTATGTTTATGAAGCACTTACTATAGTATTGCACTGAACCCTCCAATTGTCTTGCATTAAAGTCTCTGGAACTCTTTTGAACTGTCAAGGTGAGATTGATGAGGCAATAGAACAATAGGCAAGGTATACACCGCTCTCCTCCGAACCACAGAGATATAAGCCTGGGGTACAGGCCTGTTGGTATATCCTATACTAGTGGGGGTTAACGCTTGGGCAGGATCCCAGGTTATAAATATATAAACCAAAAGAATATGCATATTCCATTGAGTTGAGATTTTAGACCTCTAAACCAAGAAGGGAAATAATTGTGTTCATGAGCAAAGCCTGGTTAAAAGTTATGTCCCTTATCAGTGAAGCAGGCTTAAGAAAATTTAAATTAGCATGACAGCAAATCTGTTACCAGCTAATTGACTAATCCGAATCTAGATAATTACTTTGCAGTATAAAGATAACTCAACCATACACTGTCTTGAAATAATGTCTTTTTCAAACTGTTAGGCACATTTCTCTTATTTCCCTTATTTTATATTAGATACAAAATCAATTAATAATAAAACATTTTTTATCACTTGCTAGATAATTACTTTGTAGTAAAATAGTAACACTACCCTACACATGATTCAATGTCTTGAAATAATGTCTTTTAAATGCATGATTCTCTTTTATTCGTTCATTCATTAGACGCAAAATTATTTAATAATGAAATACATTTTATCACAGCTTAATAATAACTTTGCAGTTTAATAGTAACTTGACCATGCAAATCGAAATAAGTGTCCTTTACATCCCTATTGTAATTTATAAACCATGGTTAAGGACTTGCATTCATTTTGCACATATTTGTCAAAATCATCAGCGGGTTTGATGTGAAACTTTTAATAACTGTTTGAGTAACATTATATTGAGATATTTGGAAGAGAAGAAATTTTCTTGAACTGCAACATCAATAATTGGAGTGTTTATGGCCAAATGTTAATAAAGACTTTATTGGGAACAAATAACTGTCTCGTATATAATGTCTTTTTCAAAGTTGAATGCTATGCATTCTGCTCTTTTCCCTATATTCTGCAGACAAAAAATGATTTAATGATGAAACACATTGTATCACAGCTAAATAATTACTTTGCAGTGTCATAATAACTTGACCATACAAATCGAAATAATGTCCTTTACACACCAATTTCCTTTTTTACCTAATATTCATCAGACACAAAATTAATTACTAATAAACAAATTTATAATCCAGGTGCTGATTGGAGGATGATGGGTGAGCGGTTTGGCATATCACCTGACCTGATCAACCAATGGAAACGCTGGAAACTTGACCTGCCCATGCACTATGTGTTACAGGCCTGGTGCGTGAGCCCAGGTGCTACGGTGCGTCTGCTTCACAGACATTTGGTCTCGCCTCAGATGAGGTCAACTCTACTCGCAAAGAGGATAAGCGACTTTTATCTGGTGGACTGAACAGCTTTGTCAACCTTTTGAACTTTGAGGTTTAACACATTACCAAACAATAACAACATTTTACCAGTTTGATGCAGACAACTCTGGAAAACATTGTGGGAAAAAGAGAAATTGCTCTTAATGAGCAATTTCTCCTTTTTCCACAATGTTTTCCAGAAGATTATTATTCAAATCATCATTTTTTGGAATGTCGTCTGCAAACTCCTTCAATTTGGGATAGTCGAAAATTTGGCGTTTGGTAAAGGATTAAACACTGTCTTCAACAATTGTTGTGTTATCTCTCTGCAAATGAATAGCAAGGATTTATTGCAAGACAATAGTAGGTCCTTAACTAATTTGAAGCATTTAATATTATAGTATTGAACCCTCCATAAGTGCACAGTCAATAGGGTATAACTGAATAACTGTTGAAAACTTCTCTAAATAATAAAAAATACACAACGTTGCCCTATTTGCTATTATGAGATTTTAGGAAACGTATAAATTGAAAGCTAGAGTAATGGACAATTGTTATTATTATTGCTTTTGTCCCAGATGTTACTAATGTGTTTTCAGTGCAGGTGTGAAGGAAGGAACAAATCCCTCAAGAAATGCCTTATACCACTTACACTATGCATTTTTGTTGTTGCATTTATAAATTGTAGCATTTTTCCTCTATTCCTTTTGAATTGCAAAAGTTTTAAGGCTAAAATCAAAATAATGTCTTTTAGAGGTTGTGGCATTTACAGAAGGTAAGGAATAACGCTACATTGAATTACACAATTTTGAAGACAAATTCAAATTTTATGAATAAATCTTTACTTGCCTGATGAAAAAACATTAGAATTATATTTCTGTTTAGCATCATTCTGATGCTTACAGAAATACAATCCTTATGTTTATTTCATCAAGTAAAGAGCATAAAATGAATATTTGGGGGGTGGTTAACATTTAGTTAATAACATGAAACCAAATGTACCAACTAGGGCTCAAACTCAGGATCTCTTAGTTCTGAGATCATCATCTTATAAACTTCGCCACACAGGACCCCCTTAGAAATTCTTCCTCTTAAGAAGACCCGGTATAAAAAGAATTAAAAAAAACATTACTTTGCTTTGAAAAATTTTATTTTCCATGCCAGATAAGTCATTGAATCAAAATTCTATGTGGAATAAATGTTTGTCTTTATCATATCGTAATTTTCATTATTTTTTCTACTCAACCCAATTTTACCACGGTGCCTTTGGTAGCTTTCAAAAAAGGAGTACCAATCACTTGATAAACAACTGTTTACCATTTTGCGATTACAAATGGTTTCAAACGCCTTTTCCGGAAAACAATGTCACATTAGATGAATTTACTTGACAGGAGATTTCAACTTCCTATAGAACCCCCCATTCTAATGCTTTTTTCATTTCCTGCTTTGGGAATATGTGACTGGTCCAAATTCAAAGCAACAGCAAATGAAAAAAAAAACACACACCTTATGGCATTTTAGGTAGAAGCCCTTGTGACTAAAGGATAAAGTGCTCATAAGAAGCAATTTATCCTATAGTCACACGGGCTTTGAAAGACACATTCAATTGAGTAAAATATTATAGGGTTAGTAGAAATTTAGGGCACTTCTCAAGGGAAGTCACCTGAGACTGAGAGTATGAAGTTGCCTCCCTTGCATAAAGTGATTATAATAAAGATATTCATTCATATTAAAGATACTCTCTCAGAGATGTGTGCATTTGGAGTGATAAACGTCAATCCTTTTTAATTCATAATCCTAATCACTCAACCAAAAACCGTTTACACTTTCTATACTTATAAGGTGCTAATCCCAGATAACTTGTTTATCAACGTATAGTGAGCCGTTGCGCCTGTCAGTTCTTTGGGAAAGCAAGTTTATATATAAACAGAGGAATTCTCTTTCGCACGCTTTGCTTTAGTCACGTGCAAGCTAGAATAATGTTTCATATTATTTACCTCCCATTAATTATTATATTGAAAATTACATGAATAAAGTTTGCAAATAACTATTCCAATCCAGGAAAACATTTTATAATGTGAAACTTGATTTTAAAATGGCATTTGCTCTGTTAAATCTTTAATTTTATTACGCTGAAAAAACCTTTTCTTAATCTTCAGTGTAGATATATCCTTACATCCTATCTATAAATAATCCTTTTTTTTTCTTGCTCACCGAATGGCAAATGCCTAGGTGGTGAGGTTAAACTGAATGCTATGATAATAATCTAATTCAACAAGATCTAATTATTAATATCGACGCTGTTTGTTTTCCTCCTCACTCGACCCATTTTCATGAGATGATGCAAGCGTCCATGCGCATGCGTGGAAAATGGGTTTTTTCCGAAGACCCATGTGACGATGGTGTATCTAAAATAACCACCTCTTACTCTAAGTTAGGACGTTGTTTACAAAATAAACCCATTTAAACAGTCTTAGATATCTGCGATTATAATGTTCTAGATATTCTTTGTATATTTACTATCATGGTTTGAAAACTGTTAATGATCTAGTTCTATGTTACTTCAGGAATCTTTTTTGTTCTTCTTACGGTAGAAGTTGATTTATTTAAAAAAAATAAAATCTACATCTCTGAGGTCTCTTTAATTCACCAATGTTAAACATTGCGTCAACATTATTTCAGTTACATTGCAATGCTCAGTTCATAATGATGGAGGAAGACCCCAAACATGACTGCCAGTAAGGGCTGACCAAGATGGGTAAAACCATGATCATCAAGAATTTCTGTTAGTCAGTTGGGAGACTAATCCTCATGAAAATCAAAATAATGCTACACTGGTTTGACCCTACATAAAGGGGCAATGTGATTTCAAGTTTTGCAGTCTTGCTACTGGGCCACAGATACTCTTTTACAGGTTAATCATTTCCTTGATGAAATATTATCAAGCGGCTTACATATCTATAAGTACAGAAATTGAAATCGCCTTTCTTTGATGGGTTCAAACCATGGTAGTGGTTGATCTAAATTTTCATGAAAGAATCTCCCAAAGAAGTAACAGAATGCAAATGGCTCTACCCGTCTTGACCGGCTTATATGTGCAGGTATTGTTCACCAATATTCACCGTCTGTTGACCTGCCTGATTAGCATGAATTACACACTTTGCCGAGTATCTAAAAAAATCCTCGGAGCTGTCCATAATATTCGACCACATGGTTTATAAGCCAGACGCTGTGACCACGAGGGCATGGACACTGTTATACAACTGGTTGTGTATAAGTGTTATTTTGGTGTTATAGGGTTACAATGTATGTTACATTGTCCTTACCACAATTCAATCTGTAGAAAATTATGAAAGTCAATAAAGTAGTGAACAACAGTCCATCAATATAACTTTATTTCGTATGGATATTTTTGCAATTTAAAAAAAAAACATTGACTTTATTTCATTAGGGTATTTTTGCAATTTAAAAAAAAAAAGATCAATCATGACGGAATTTGTGGAAAGGTCTTGACTGTGTTTCGAAGTCTTTCGAGTATTCAATTTACCAAGCCATAATTATTATTCATGAATATAGAGGGCAACAGATGGGGAATGTTGGTGAACAACGATCCAATATATTTGAAAAATTCTTGATGTGATGTAAAAACATCATTACAAAGAAACAAAGAATATATGGGCCACATCACGCGAAAAAGGGGCACTCGGACATAGCAAACAGTGTAGACCCAGACCAGCCGCCACGTCACTGACCTGGCGGCTGGTCTTGGGCTACCCTGTTTGCCATCTTATAGGACATCCAGTTATACCTTTAAATAAATACAAATGATAACTTTCGTGACTAGATGCTGGAATAATAACGCTAAGATAGAGCTGAGTCAGCGCTTTTTTTATATGTCCGAGTGCCCCTTTTCGCGTGACGCGGCCTATATATCTAATCATCATATATATTTGAATACAGAACTCCCCTTAGAAAAGGAAAATTTTGTGTCTTTGTTAATTAAATGAAAACTGCAGTGCAATATGACTATTTTTAACTGCTAAAAATATTTCACATCCGCAACATACTGACTATGTTTGAGTTAACTTTGTTAATCAAAATTATCACATTTTGTAAAACTGGCTTTTTAAAATATTTCACATCTTCAAAACTGACTATGAGTTAATTTTGTTAAACGCAATCATTTCAAAACTGGCTCTTTAAAATATTTCACGTCTTCAAAAACGACTATGAGTTTATTTTGTTAAACACAATTTTCACAATTTTTTAACTGGCTCATTTACTCAATACATAGAATTCTTAGACTAGAAAGTTACAGTTTGTAAAACCTCTCAATATGCCTTTAGTGGTAAGCTGCAATTGATATAGTAGAATACTAAAAAAGTCTTAGTCTTATAAATAACAATTTCAAAAAATCTATGAATTTCATTGGTAATCTAAAATTCTAAATCTTTGTAATCTAAATAATCCTTAATGTAATAAAAACTCTGTGCAAGACTATAGCAAGTCCTTCTTAAAAGTCACAACATCTAAATCTTCATGATCTACATATCTTATCCAAATGCAATATGAATTTGATCCAATCTTAATACAAGTATGTTGCATTTTCTCAATCCAACAGATCAGTGCAATTCTTCACATAAAGTAGGGTTCACAGTTGTCAATTTTTTTTTGAAAGTGACCAAGGAGACAGAACTGTGGTGTATAAGATAACTAATTATTTAATGTGGAGGCCAGTCATTCATAAAGCTCCAGTAGAAGCTTTCTGAATGACTAGCGTCCTGTATTCAGAGACCATCCTACTAAATAACCTTTCATGTGCTGATTAAGAGTGGTTGCCTATGAGGTTTACCGGTACTATAGTCTGAATTGAACCAACTGCATCTGCTTAAAGCTTCACACATGAAAAAGTTTGCAAGTTAAAATAAAATGTCATTGAAACAATACAATTTTTTTTTTGCTGATGCTAAAAGTTAATCAAAAATTGGCAAAATTGATTCAGAATGAGTCTAAGTATGTAGAGACATTATGCATTGGATTTTAAAACCGTTGCAACGCTTTTAATCAAATCTGATTACTTATTCTGTTCATTGTACACAGGCTCTAAATATTTTGATTCAAACTGATTCTAATTCCAATCTTTATTCTCAAAAATGATGTATATATCAATCTTGATATCAAAGCCACCTCAAATCTGTGAACAAGCATCTTTAACCCTTTCCCAAACAATAACAACATTTGACCAGTTTGTTGCAGACGTCTCTGGAAAACACTGTTGGAAAAGAAGAAATTGCTATTTACGAGCAATTTCTCCTTTTCCCACAATGTCTTCTGTCCTACCAAATGATTATTTTCCAATTTCATCACATTTTTAAATGTCGTCTGCAAACTCTTTCAATTTGGGACAGTTGATAAATTTGTGTTTGGTAAAGGGTTAAAAGAAGCAAAGCCACTTGATCTCAATGGCAGTGTGATAATCTCCTAATCTCAGTTCCCCTGGCCATGACGCTCGGACACTACAAGCTCCGGATATCCGCTCTTCTCGTCAAACTCGCGTGTAAACGACAGACTTTTACATTCACCAATCACAATCTCTGCTGTGGTGTAGACGATAAGATTGCCGATCACATGACCCCCTAGGACACGCCCCTCTTTGTCACTGAAGCTACCGTGTACATGGGCACCGGCTGAAAGGGTGCCAACCAATGAGACGATTTCAAGACACTCATCATAGTCTTTTATCTGTAAAGAAATAACGTCAACGTTTCAATTAACTCATTACCCTGGAGGAAATATGATAATCACCAAATTTGTTCCAGGTTTTATGCTATGTCAATAATTTTCATTTATGTAATAGCTTTCCTGGATTCACCAGTACTAGGCTATAAAAGGAGAAAAAACTCTTTTTTTATTTTTATTTTTTAATGGGTTTTACATCACATCAACATTATTTCAATTATGTAGCGATGCCCGACTATTAATGATGGAGGAAGACCCCATACTCAACTGCCCATAAGGGCTGGTCAAGGCGGGTAGAACCATCGGCATTCCGTAAGTCAGTCAGGAGACTGCCTTTCATGAAAATTCATATCCCTCTCAGGATTTGAACCCACGCGGAGAGAGGCCATGTGATTTCAAGTTCTCTACTCTAACCACTAGGCCACGGAGGCCCCGTTGAGAAAAACAAACTCTTGATGAACAAAACTTCCATTTGTCACAATTTTTTTACTAAATATATGACCCTTTAAATGCTTCGTAATGATCCCCTGATAATCACAGAGGAAATAAGTAAATAATCATAAACTTAAACACATGAAGGTGTAGATTTGCAGCTTCAGTCAGTGAAATCACAACAACTTGTAACATCATGAGAATCAATTCTCATTATTGTATAACTTATTCGAAAACAATTATTCAAAATATTAACTAGTGTTTATGTCTAAATACAAGCAATGTTGACATTCCATATCCCTTTCAGAAATGTATCAAACAAATAGTGTATGAAATCTTTGAACGGGTATATATGAGTATAAAGTAAAGTGATTACAATCAAGTGCAAGAAGAAGCTATTTTGACCAAGACAGATATTTTACTTTTTATGTTAACCCTTTACCATACGCCAACTTTTCAACTGTCCCAAATTGAAAGAGTTTGCAGGTGACATTTCAAAATGTAAAGAAATTGAAAAATAATCTGATAGGGCAGTAAACATTGTGGGAAAAGAAGAAATTGCTCATTAATTGTACTTTAATGATACATCCATGTCTGAGGCATTGCAAAATCTTATTTTGATTCACTTGTCTGTAAGTATTACTGACCAACATTTGCCTTCTGATGCCCTCTATGCATGAATAATAATGATGGACTGTTGTTCACTACTTTATCGTTTTTGAAATTTTTTTAACAGATTAAAATATATAATATACGCATTGTTGCAGTGCGCCAAGCGACAGAGCTATATGCATTAATATCAACAGGTAAGCTTACACGCATTTATTAAATAATGCATGATGACGTTGCACGTGATCGAACATTACAAACGGCTCCGATGATACTTTTAGTTACTCAGTATAGTGGGTAATTCATCCTAATGAGGCAGGTCAACAGACAGGGAATATTGGACAACAATACCAGATTTATTATTGCATTTGTCCGTATAACTGTTATATAGTAAATTTCAGAAAAAGTTCAATTGATTTTACCACCACTGTGTCTCAGGAAACAAAGACTATTACAGTTGAAATCAACTTGCCCAGAGAAATAACTACATGTAACTAAAATGCTTGGGCAAACTAATAACTTAGGTTTCCTAGACCACAATCATGACAGACGCAAATGTCAATGCCTGTACCATAAAAGACAAAAAGCAATATGAATCAGATTATATGGTTTAACTCTTGACCACCTGCAGACATACTTGAAGCAGACACCTTTAGAAAAACTTTGTTAACATGTGAAAAACTTTTCAGTTCTGCTGTTATGATATATGTGTGAATAGATTGAAAAAGCATTGTGGCAAAAGGAGAAAATGCTCAAGACAAGCTATTTCTCCTTTTTACAACAATGCTTTTCAAAGTTGTCTACTGCAAGACAAAATATTTTATAGTTAGGTGGTAATCGGTTAAGCCAGGACAGAAATCATTAGGATTCAGAGTCATGCATTTATAAGCCTCAAAGTTATTCATACACTTAATTAATTTTAGTCACACCAGTCCTAGTTGCAAGAAAGTAGATACTCTGCATATATATATATAATTGAAAGTCAAAAAAAGGACAGAAGAAAGGTTTATAGAGATAGTTTGTTATCTTAAATTCCACACGGAATATGCAAAAATTTAAAAACGCTAAGAACGCAATAAAAATCGTTGCATTAGAAATAAATCATTTCACATTGAGAGACTAATTGTCTATCATCAATTTTAGAGGTATTTTGGTCCCAAGTACCCTTTAAAACGCATCTTCGGTGTCTTCAAAATAGGGTCAGGCATGCCCCTGGAAAGGCAGGGTTTTCCTTGACCACCAACTTAAATAGTAAAAAAATATATGTCCCCCAATGCTTCCTTGATCCACACGGACTGAATGTAACTTTTTTCTTGATGTGTTTGTCTCATAGGTAGTATATTCCTCACAAGTAATTTGCTCTATGGTAAGCTTCGCTAACCCTTACCCAACCCCTGGATATGACCAGTAAAGATCATTATTTCCATTTACAATTTCATGTATTGCTGTCAAAAGTCCCCCAAATTAGCATAAATCAGGAGTCAAGGGAAACCCTGGAAAGGATAGAGAAGAAAAATACAAGTGCCTAAATACAAGTTCTAAAAGCAATGTTATATTCAAAGATCTGCCCAAATTTAAAGCATCAGCCAAGTCAAATATGTATTTAGTGATAACCCTAAACAATTAACATTTGGGTGATACTAAAGTAATGGTTTTGCAATATTTACGAAAAGAAAATAATTGCTCACACATTTTGGAGAGTTGTCTGAAAATCAAGTGTTAACCCTTAGATTGCTGGGTAATTTTTTAAAAATGAATTTTCAAGTCGCCTGCATTCCATAACCTTAAATGTCTGCTTATTTTTTTTTAGGAAAGCTAGAGTAGGAAACATGTTAGATCAAAGGCCAGCCACCAATTTACTTGCAAAAGCATGAAGTCAGTTCCAGAACTATAAGAGTGAAAATGTTGACTTGATACAAAATTGGTTATAAATGAGAGAATTTTGCATTTTAGACATTTAAGTTTTAGATAAATGAAAAATGTCTAGAGAAAATGCTCTTATGAGGTAGATCGAATTCTCACAAAGCTTATATCTAACTCACACTGAGAAAATTCTATTTCTCTCCAGGTTTTAAAAAGTTGTCTCCTATCAAATTGTTTAACACTTATTCATATTATTGAAAAGCTTAGGATCAATAAACAAACATTTGCCGATGATTTAAATTTGTACAGTCAAACAGTGTAATGCGAGAAAAACGACTACAGTAACCCGTTGCCACATATGGAATTTGTAACTAATCCAAATTGACAATAAATAAAGTTGCTTGTTCACAAATGACGCCAATTGAAAATTGAAATAAAATGTCCTTTTTAATTGTGGTGTAATACACAATCATGAACCTCATGATAGATAGATACTTAACCCCAAATTGATCCAGACTTTGTCAATATATCCAAGTATTGACAAATGGTATGCGATGGATTTCTGAAACGATTGCACCGCTTTTGGATCTGAATACATATCAATTCATTGTAAACATGCTCCTTATACTTAACCCGTTACCAAACAATAACAACATTTAACCACTTTATTGCAGACAACTCTGGAAAACATAGTGGGAAAAGGAGAAATTGCTTGTAACAAGCAATTTCTCCTTTTCCCACAATGTTTTCAGCCCTATCAGAAGATTATCTTCCAATTTCATCAAATTTTTTTATTTCGTCTGCAAACTCTTTCAATTTGGGACAGTTGAAAATCAGTCATTTGGTAATGGGTTAAATAAGAGCTCATCTTACTTCCAATGGCTATTTTCCTGTACTTCATTCACTACAGTTCAGCTGCTTAAAGGCACATAAAAGGAGATTAATGCTACGTCAAACTATTTCATTTGGTAAACTTTTCATCAGATTAAGTTAGTTATCACTATAAAACCCCATCAGCAAAACTTGAACGTGAAAGTCTACCAGAAATAACCCAGATTAGCAAGTTTAATCATTCAAATTGCCTCATTCTTCACCTCTGACCTTGACAGTTGATACACAAATATTTGAACCGACCAATCAGAATTGTTTATTTTGAATAATATTATGTAAACAAACAGGTTGTTGATAAACATGAATGAATTGGAGACAACTGTATTTCAAGCACAAAATAACTTATTTTACAGGAATCTTTTTGATAAGGTCTAAATGCATTTGTAAATTATTTCTTATGACTTTTATGAACATAATAAAAGAACTCCATATATTCTTTTAGTAATTTATTTGTACTTATCTCCTTTTATTTGCCTTTAAGAGTTTTAAAGAAATAAAAAATTCTACAGACTTTCTTCAAGTCTGTGAACAAGCACCTTTAAATACCAGCAATAAAAAGTAACTTATTCATTGTAATACATTTACATCTTGTGAAAAGAGAAATCATTGCAGGAAAAAGGGAGAAAGCCTGTCATCAGCATTAATCCATTTTCTGATAACCTCCTGCTGGGGAGGGGGGAGGGCTAAAACAAGCCTGGGGTCCTAGCCCATGCGAATATCCGAATATCCCGCACTAGCTAGGAGCCCAAGCCAGCTTTAAACTATGAAATGGTTTAAAGGGGTTAATGGGCTTGGTTTGCACTACCGTCTCTTTGTGATGAAATTTAAGTGAAGCTGGCCTTGCATCTACAGATATGTTATTATTGTTCTTTGTCATTATTTCATTAACAACAAGGACTAAGTAAACATATTTCTTTCTCCTCATTCTGAAATTACAAAAATAAAAAACGATGACATTTTAAAATTAATTGAATCTAGAATTAAAGTTGCATCACCTGCTTCAAAATAAGATATGTTCCATTAATATGTTCTATAAAGAGGGACCTGCAAGGATGAGATAAAGAACATTGCTCCAAAGCTGAAATAAAGAGCATTGTTCCAAAGCTGAAATAAAGACATTGTTCCAAAGCTGAAATAAAAAAGCATTGCTCTAGAGCAGAAATAAAGAACATTGCTCAAGAGCTGAAATAAAGAGCATTGCACTGGACCTAAAATAATGAGCATTGCACTGGACCATAAATAAAGAGCATTGCTTCACACCTTAAATAAGAAGCATTGCTCTAGAGGATGAGATAAAGAGCATTGTTCTAGACCTGAGATAAAGAGCTTGGCACTGTACCTAAAGTATAGAGCATTGCTCCACACCTTGAATAAAAAGCATTGCTCTAGACCTGAGATAAAGAGCATTGCACTGGACCTGAGATAAAGAGCATTGCACTGGACCTGAGATAAAGAGCATTGCACTGAACCTGAGATAAAGAGCATTGCACTGGACCTGAGATAAAGAGCATTGCTCTAGACCCGAGATAAAGAGCATTGCACTGGACCTGAGATAAAGAGCATTGCTCTAGACCTGAGATAAAGAGCATTTTTCTAGACCTGAGATAGAAAGCATTGCTCTAGACCTGAGATAAAGAGCATTATTCTAGAGCAGCCGAGATAAAGAGCATTGCACTGGACCTAAAGTAAAGAGCATTGCTCTAGACCTGAGATAAAGAGTATTGCTATAGAGCATTAGGCTATAACCAAGTGGTTTACTCTTGAATCATGCTAATGATAACATAAGGACTTGTAAAAAGGTTAATTCTCGAATCATGCTGATGATAAAGAAAGTACCTGTTAAAAGGTTTACGCTTGAATCATACTGAGAATAAAGGACCTATAGATAGGGTTAACCGTTTAAACATGCTGATGACAAGGCAATAACCTGTAAAAAGGTTAATTCATCAATCATGCTTGATGATAAATTATGAAACTATAAAGAATGTTAACTCTTAAAACATGCAAGAGAAAGTAAGAAACTGGTAAAGGGTTAATTCTTAAATCATGATGACGACAAAGAAAGGGACCTGTAAAAAATGTTAACCCTTATAGTGCTGGAACCAACTTCATGCTTATGCAAATAGGTTAGATCCAGGCCAGCTGCCAAGTAAATTGGCACATGGCCTGTGATCTATCCTGTTTGCTAGTCTTAGTATCTTTCCTCATCCAAATTAAGCAGCTATTAAATTTTAAGGTTTTGGAAAGCAGATCACAAAATAATCTGTTTTTATAAATTACCCAGCATTCTAAGGGTTCACTCTTAAAACATGTAAGAGAAAGTAAGGAACTGAAAAAGGGTTCATTCTTGTTACATATTGATGATAAAGTAAAATCCTTTCAACAAAGTTATGAACTTATCTCTTGAAACTTATTAATATTAACCCATTACCAAACAATAACAATATTTGATCAGTGTGTTGCAGACGACTATGGAAAACAAAGTTGGAAAAGGAAAAATTGCTAATAACGACCAGTTTCTCCTTTTCCCACAATGTTTTCTGCCCAAGCAGAAGATAATTTTTCAATTTCATCACATTTTGAAATGTCGTGTGCAAACTCTTGCAATTTGAGACAGTCAAAATGTGGCGTTTGGGAAAGGGTTAAAGCATAAGAACCTGAAAATGATTAACTCTTGAAGCATGCTGAGAAAAAGTAAGGTTCAATATTTATAAAAAAAAATTGATATATATATAATATGAAACATCCCTATGATCCAGTAAGGACTATAGTTACAAAGAAAGCTTCAAACATGCTAACATTGAAATAAAGACAAGTCCATAAATGTAAAAGCTGGATAAATGATAAGCAAACGGGGATAAACAACATTGGATTATTTGAAACATACAAATGATATAATACCTAAGGACTGGCGACAATCTCAGCATCATTACTAACAAACTTTCTGTTAATTTGGTACTGCACAAGTGTATCAAAATAAGATTTCACCACCTCAAACATTTACTCATCAACAAAGCAATTTCGTTGATGCAAAAATCAGCATTTAAGAGAGCCAAAGCGTTGCCTGACACAATGTTTTAATCCATTGACATATTAAAAGCAATGTATTTGTTCCATGTTTACGGGAAAACACCATATGCCTCCACAAAGGGTTTTAGGTTATTACATTTGGTATTAAAGGTAGAATACCCATAATCCGCCATAATGAAACCCATTCTTTCGACAGATTATTTAGATCGCCTCGTTATACATAGATACATATGTATATATATAGGTCTGGACTGAAGCTATTTTCTTTAAAACGAACAGTTTGGGCCCCAACAGATGTATACCAAAAATGACCAAAGTAATCCTAATTGCTCGTGTATTTCAACAAATTATGTCTTCTCTTAATAAATTCAAAAACACCCCATACTTTCTTCTGTCAGTTTTTCCCTTTTCACAAGCTACCAGTGTTTTCCCATATATGTAGAGTAAAGTTCCCCAACAAAGAACCAAGTTTTGGTTATGATATCTTGTTTAGAAATGCATGTTTGTTTTAATTAAGAGTCACTTTGGAAGAGTAAAGCAAAAAGTTTTTGTACAGTAAAACTTTTATCATAAAGTAAATTTCCCAAACCAGAAATAATAACCATCCACAATTTCTTGTTGGCTGGAGTTTAATACCATTTTGAACAGTAATTTAGACATATTGTGTTGTTCAACACAACTACATATATCGAGGGTTCAGTGCAAGACTATTGTAAGTGCTTCATTTTTAATTAAGAGTCACTTTGGAAGAGTTAAGCAAAAAGTTTTTGTACTATAAAACTTTTATCATAAAGTAAATTTCCCAGACCAAAAATAATAACCATCCACAATTTCTTGTTGGCTGGAGTTTAATACCATTTTGAACAGTAATTTAGACATATTGTGTTGTTCAACACAACTACATATATCGAGGGTTCAGTGCAAGACTATTGTAAGTACTATAGTCTTTACAATGGGCTATTAATATGCTTCTGGTATTTCTTCACCACAATTATCCCTCAAAACCATTGACAGCTTTCCCTCGTGTACAAAACGAAAGTTCAGTTCAGTGCAAGACTAGCAAATTCATGTTAAACATTTTTTGAAGGACTTACTATTATATAGTAGAATCTTGCACTGAATCCTTGATAAATTGATCACTTGTGAAAATGGAAAAATCGAATTACATTAACTTCATTAAGAATTTGTTGGTTAATCATTAATACAAGCTATCAGTGATCAGTGGTCAAAGTGCTTAATGTTTGTAATCATTGAATTTGGAATCTAATGATTAATGCAGCAATTGGTTGTACAGAATGACTTAATCCCGCCATTTTTGCTTATCTCTTCCAAAAGTGACGTACGCGATTTGATTGGTTTACAGTGACACTGTTTGCCATCCTGAGTTGAGCCTTTGTCACGCTGCCAACGCAGGACATGATAAACGCTGCACCAAGTTTATGGCGCTCCACAAAGTCTAACAGCTTGGTCATGATTTCTTCGCCAGGCTCTAGGCGAATAGCGTATGTAACCAGGGACGACGGGACAGCTTCTTTAACATTGCTTGTCTCCATTTCCTAAAATGTTAGTGCATCATGTTACTGTTAATAAAATTCTTATTAATGAAATCAAACGTATGTCTGTTTGCATTCTATGAATGAAGATGTTAATGTTCTGCAATTTTGGTGCAGAATTTGCAGATGAATGGACTGTAAAATAACCGGATGCAAGTTCCATATTTCTGTTTTCGGGCATAATATTACATTTTTGCAAAATGAATTTCAGATACATATACAAGAGGGCTAAAGGGCCTATCAGATCTCCCCAGGAAAGAATAGTCAAAATAATTCAACGTTTACATGGCCTTTAATTTTCTGATGCCTGATACAAAAATTTCTCAATATTTCCTGATCACGTCAAATTAGTTTGACTACAGGAAAGTGTATTTCAAGGAAATCTATGGTAAGATTCCCTTCTTGTTTCCTCCTCACTTGGGCGCCAGATCTCAAATAACATCTGACATATATCTATAAATGTTATTTATATATAAAGACTACAGCAATGTATTTTAAGATCAGGCGCCAGTGTCCAGTGACCCTCCTTTCCAAATGCCCCCCTCCCCTCGTTATTTAGGATACGCCCCTACCTACACACAAAGCTCAGTGAACTTACAATAGCTTATGGCAAGCAACACCCCCTTTCCCTTGGTCATTAAGATAAGCTCAACCTAGTGAACAAGTTTACCCCCCTTTTGATGTTAGACCCTTTACCAAACCTAAAATTTTCAACCGTCCCAAATTGAAAGAGTTTGCACACATTTCACAATGTGCTGAAATTGAAAAATAATCTCCTGATAGAGCAGAAAATGTTGGGGGGAAAGGAAAAATTGTAGGTAAAGAGCAGTTTCTCCTTTTCCCTCCTTTTCTCACCATTGCCATCACGTACGGCTCATGACGCTATAAGATATTATGAGAATTGTCACATGGAATGCAAAAAGTTCTAGAATAATTGACAATTAACTTAAAAGTACTAAAAATTCCCTTTTTCAGAGGAACTGAGACGGTAACACATTCACATGTTGCTTTCAAAAGAGTGAATACAATGAGGTTTGTTTACCATAAGCAGTCAAACAAGGTCAGCTGAGAATCAATGAAACCTGAAAAATTCTCAATTTTGAATGTGCACGCTATTGGTATTAGAAAAATTACAGTATTTTTCATGCGTTTCACATGACTTTTCTAACCAGGTGATTGCCACTTGTTAATCTGAGCTCTCCTTGCTATATTGGATGTTACTCAAATGTAAACAATCAAATTATATTGGTGGGTACATTATTTGTGAAAATAGCACTTTGAATTATAAATTATAAATAGTGCAGGTGTTATATTGTCATGATTCTTCGATGGTTCCCTATGTTTCAACATATTCATAATTTACAACTCATTTTACCTATTTTTGAAGTTTTTCTAAGCACTAGTGTGCTCTTTAAGGTACAGGGATTTGTAAGGGTTCTCTTAGAGGGTAAAGGCTAAGTATAAATCATAGCCTTTACCCTATTTACGAATCCATGTTTTAAGGTGCTTTTTCACAGATGTGAGGATATTTGGAAGTTAAAAATAATTTCTTTTGTAACAAACCGAGAAAATAAACCTCTCTAAGATGCACACACATCCGATCAGTGAAAAACACTGTCATTCACTGAGCGGTTATGTTGTCTATATGTATACCAGCATGTTCTCTCAAACAATGCATTAGATTCCTAATTTGCATAATCGTCCAACGAATGTTACATAACTCCCACTTCCGAGAACACTCGTCCAGAGTCTTGGCCCTTGGGAGACACGTGGGGAAGGCAACTCCGATAGAAGGAGAGGTCTTAATCCCACCGCTGCCACCAATGTAATGAACCGAGCAAATGAACGTCTAAAAGAGGCTAACACATCCGATCAGTGAAAAACACTGTCTTTCACTGCGCGGTTGTGTTGTCTATATGTATACCAGCATGTTCTCTCAAACAATGCATTAGATTCCGAATTTGCATAAATGTTCAACGAATGTTACACTTTAAATCTGCACAGCAGCTCTACCACAAGTAGATCTATATGATACGCAGTAAAGAATAGCTATTCGAAGCAAATTTAGATCGTATTTAATTCTTTAAAGTGTGTTTACAAAGCATTAACATGTAATTTTTATACAAAAGCATGTCATCGCTTTTGAGATCTACCACATGCAGACTTGAATACTAAAATAGATTGACACTTCATGAATTAATTATGATTTCAATAGCTACTTTTAAACTACTTTTAATTCTAAATCTCTGTTGCTTTAACGCCAATTTATTTTGACATTCAAATTTGCTCTTCTGAAGTTCTTTGACTAGGTACCTTTTAGTTTAATCTTCAAAACGAAAGTAGATCTTGTGAATTAGATTATTCAAGTGTCATGTTTCTATTTGAATCAACATAAACAATGATTTGATTCACACAAGGCTGTATAAGTATTCGAGTTCAAGAATTTAAATATTGTCAGCCTTTTAAAAGTATTTGCATTTCAAACTTTTTCAAACTTACTTTTGAATAGTATTTTTGTTGGATGACGTCAGTCATCTAACAAGGCTACAATTCCGAAATCGTTCGGTGACCTTATTACAAAATGAACCGCCTTGGGATGACCTGACATCTGAACTTGTCCTATACTCGTCAATATTTTAAAAAGCTGATCATAATATGCTGTATGCTATGTATTTTTTATTCAAAGTTTATAATTGAAAGATGATGGGTGGTCAATAATAAAGTTTTAGAGACACCACAATCGTATTTAATAGGAAATGGTATGCACTATTTTTTTCATTTTTTCCCTTGACCGAATATTGCTATTTTTAGGCCCATTAACAAGCCAAATAAGGTGGTCATGTGACATGAGTCGTCTGATCACGTGGCCTCATTTCCATCGTACCGCGAGACACGGGGGGAAACCCCGTGATGTTACTATATTTAGAAACGAAAACGTTTCATGCATGAATTGCAACCAGTTGGCGACCTAATTCCACAATAAATCATGTATCATTTTAATTTGAATTTCACTTCCCGGTCCCTGACGTTTCAAACACTATCTTACTAAAGTGAAGTGCGTTTGACATCGGTCCTTCTATCAGTTTTGAAAGAATTAACTCTTGCGCCGATTTTGATTGACAGGACCTTTTGACCAATGAAAACGCTTTATTTTGTGTAGGCGTCGACTACGCTTGAGACGGGTGTTTACATCAGACAACTTGGAAGAAAATGACTGCCGTTAAATTTGCGTGTGTGCTAAATAAATTGCATGAGAAGCGATCTAGACTATAGCTAACAGGGAAATGTGAAAAGGTGTAGATAGGGGACATTGTCTTGCGACCAACTGGATGTCATTTAATGACATTCAAAGTTTGCCCTTTCCGAAAATGAAGGAAATTCCCGAGAAATGTCATCGGTTGAAACTGAAACTGAACGAGCTGTGTTGGGGACCTCACCAACGATTTAATGTCGCCAAATTGAATTCAGACCGCTATAAGTGAACAAAAGTAAGTAGATTATGATTATTTCTTGATTGTTTTGTGCAATATTGATTGAAACACAAAATGAACATGTGGAACGATACTTAAACACACAGCTCAATGTTAACGGAGTGGGTGGGGTAATGTTTTCAAAACATAACAATAATCAAATTCAGAACTAGCATTCATTTGAGTGATGACATTAACAATGAAAACAAAGATACATTTAGCCTTTTTCAACTAATCTTCGATGCAGATTTAAGCTTAATCTCGAAAAAGAAAACATAACTACAACATTGTCTTGATCATCTGACAAAAGATTTGACAGTGGGTACCCTTTGACAGTTTAATTTATGTATAGTCAATTCCCCTAATCTCGTGGTATCCCTTATTCAGTGCTGTGGTATTTGCATAATGTCATACTGCTTCCATAAACAAACGCACCAACCTGACCTACTTTCGCAGACCAGTGTAAGAACTCAAAAGAAGCAAGAATAATTGTTTTTCTGGTATAAAACCAATAAAATCCAATCAAATGCGTCATCATTACATAGAGCTCCAAAAATCCCCGAAATTTTCACACTTATTTCTCAAATCTAAGACCCAAAACACTTCTTTTCAGTTTGTCAGCAATTCTCAATCATTCTTTGGTCAGATACAACCAAATTGTTTTAGGATTCGTCCCTAGTATGTGTAACGTTCGTTGCCTTGTATGTGTAACGTTCGTTGAATGCGTTTATGCACATAAGGGAACCTAATGCATTGTTGTAGAGAACATGCTGGTGTATATATAGACAGCACAACCGCTAGGTGTATGACAGTGTTTTTCACTGATCGGATGTGTTTGTGTCTTTAAAAGGTTCATTTGCTCGGTTCGTTACATTGGTGGCAGAGGTGGGATTAAGACTTCTCCTTCTATCTGAGTTGCCTTCCCCATGTGTTTTCCAAGGGCCAAGACTCGGGACAAGTCTTCTTGGAAGTGGGAGTCATGTAATGTTTGTTTAACGTTTATGCAAATTATGAATCTAATGCATCGTTGAGAGAATATGCGGGTCCATATATAAACATCACAACTGATCAGTGTATGACAGTGTTTTTCACTGATCGGATGTGTTTGTGTCTTTGAGAGGTTCATTTACTTGGTTCGTTACATATGTTTCACCCTAATTATTTTGGACTTTTACTAACAAATTGTGTTTTACCTGAATACGACGGAATTAGGGTAGGACCTCAAAAATGCAAATGGCTGCCAGTGACCTATTAATTTACGTTACGTAGAGCATTTCTGTGCTCCATTTAAAAATAATTATGAGCAGATCGTAAATGAAGAATGAAATATGTTAGGAAAGATAAATGTTGACAGTTAAGTTCTCCTCCTCCTTTCTGTTATTCATGTAACCTTTAAGTACCACGGAATTATGGTACACCAGTATACACAATAGAATGTTATTGGCTAGAGCCCTATTATTTAGTCATTTCATATGTTCTTACAGCTTTGTACCAACCAGACATTTCAAACAGCTGAGTCCAATTACAAGCTGATCAATTCATACCCAAATTAAAAGCCTTACAAAGAGGAGGAAGGCCTAAATGTCATCAACTATCTTTAGGGTAAGTTGTCTTTTTAGAACTATTTTCTTAAATGGCATAATACATTCTGCTACATAAATGCATATTTGAATTTCAAAAGGATGATGAGAATATTTTAAAGTTTCCTGTAGCATGCATAAACAAGACTTACTTTTGTCTTTGATGGTCATTTGTATAGTGAATACAGACGAAAATCAGATTTGATGGTCATCATTTGCTTGTTTATACCCCTAGTTGTGATATTAAATTCTTATATTGGTCACTGTGAATGATGATCATGGGTGATATGACACACACAATTTCAATATTTGAAATAATATTTAATTTGAATTGTTTTATAGATTTATACCTGCATAATCGTGTTTCTCAAGATATTTTTAAATCACTTTGTTTTCAGTTGTCATGAACTCATATGTTAAACTTTCTCTTAAAGGGACTAACTCAGAAATAATTATGTGGTCTGGGAATAATAAATGTCAAAATGATTGATATTAATAATTATTTTCTATAAACTAAAGACTACATGTATTTTCAATTTCTTTACTTTTAAGAGTTTGAAACCCTGTGATTTTATTAAATAATGTGAAGTGAGCCATTGTCCAATCAATACTTCCATGGGAATGCCGGTTTATAAATAAAGGCAGGAATTCCTTCTTGCTCACCTTGCCAAAGTTACTTGACAGTGACCAAGTATCTTTCCTTCAAATGGTTTATTTTGTAAACAATGATCTTAATTTGAATCATTCATTGGTGGGTGCCGTTATTTTTTAGGGACTAACTCAAAGTGCCGTGATAGTAATATACGGTAATTATTTGATATTAACAATTATTGTCACCAAATCGAAGATCATTTTAAATTTCTTTACTTGCTGAAATCTGTTAATTGTTAATCCCATAAATGATCAGACAAATGTGACGGCTCACTTAACATTATTTAACAAAAGCACAGGGTTTTGGCATCTCATAAGTAAATAAATGGTAAATAGTCTTTGGTTTAGTGTCAAATTTTTGACGTTTGTAACTCCTAATAGACACATCTCTGAGAGAGTATCTTTAACAGCTCAGTAAGTAGTTGCAGTGGAAGACTCTGTTACTTGAGTTCAATCCCCACTATTGCAGCTGGGTTTGGGGAGGTTAAAACATTTAAAAGACTATCGCAAAATAAGAGGAGCTATGCCTTTTTTGTCTTTTAAATTGCTTATACCTGATTACACTGATAAAAGTTTGTCTATTTTATAGGATGCTATGTTTGAAACCTAGTGCATTTTTCTGACTGACAAATTTTTAGTCCTTATAGCAGAAAATTCTTTTTACATTACAGATAAGAAACATTGTCTTCTGATATATGAAGGGGTCATTCAGAGTGTATAGTGAAACTAACAGAAATCATGACTTACAGAGAGCAAACAGTGAATGCAGTATGATGCATTACTTATCCACTACATGTACTATTAACAGTTGGGTTGGAGGGACAGATGCAGAGGTATATTGAAATCCATTTAATACTTTGATTGCATGACCTGCAAATATTTGTCCTGTCAGTTATACAAATAATGTAAGTTACTTCAGCTTCAAATCATGAGAAAAAGCAAAACTCAAAGAGGCAATATCGTGCTCAAAAAGGGGTGACAAATGCTGTCATAATGCATTCATGGAATATAAGGGAGAGACACATTCACATATATGTAAAAAATTGCTATGGTGACATTTGAAACTTAAGTTGCATGGAAAAATGCCTGTCCTAGTAAAATGTGTGCTGATTTAGGCAGGTATGGACAAAAATAAACCATTTTCTGGCATCAAAATAATGTGTTATGTGCAGACAGGTATCCCCTGAATATGCGAATCTGAATTTCTTTTAAACAATGTAAAATTTTAAATTAACCATCATGACTAATTCATGTTTTCAAACTGCCAATGATTTACAAATCTTACACTAAACAGCCACCTAGGTATGTTGTTTATTATCATGATTGAGTAAATGTCGGATGTTTTGATTCATGCTGTTATTACCTAATTCAAAGAAATGATCATCGTTTCTAGTGTGACAAGCACTGTCGATCATAAACTCTATTATAATGATAACCATAAGCTTAATTTTGAATAAATCACTTATGAGTCATCTAGTTTTCAACTGATACAAGTGACCATAAATACCATGCTGGACATATTTTGCTGAGGTCGTTAGGTATTACCTAATTTCGAAAAATAACTTGTTGAAAAAATATCATCCAAGACTATCCATAGCAAGAAAAAAGAATTCAAGTATTCGTTATTTACAAGTCATCATTTGTACAGCTCTTGAAGAAATGTAACATGAAAAAAAAAACAAGCTCAAAACTAAAACTTTAAAAAATAACCCCAGATTTTTCTCATCTTTTTTCGCCCCTTAGTGAGAATGTGAGTGAAACTAAAAAAACATTTAATTATTTCTTTCGAAAATTTATGTTTTTTATACATGTATATGCATTTAGTTAGAATTGATAATTGTTAATGGCAGTGGTTTTTAGCTCACTTGAGCACAAAGTGCTCAAGGTGAACTTTTGTGATCGCACAATGTCCGTTGGCGTCATGCGCCGTCAACAATTTCTTTAAACATCTTCTCCTCCTAAACCATTGAGCCAATATTAACCAAACTTAATAGGAATGTCCGTTGGGTGATGCTCTTCAAAAGTTGTTCAAAGAAATTGATTCCATGCAGAACTTTGGTTGCCATTGCATGAAAAAGGGGGAATTTCTGCAATTTTTAAAAAATCTTCTTGTCTGAAACCACTGGTCAGAATTCAAAATACTTTCACAGGAATATTCTTTTCGGGGCCTCTTATCAAAAGTTGTTCAAAGAATTTTGATATCTTGAAAAACATGGCTGTCAGACTGTGTTGAACTTTGAACGTGTTTTTGTGTTCACTACATACATGTATGCTAAAATTTATAACTTTACAAACATCTTTTTTTTCCAAACCTCTGGGCCAATTTAAATGACATATCATGTGAAGCATCCTTAGTTGGAGGGGAGAAAGATTTGTCAAAAAAAAGAATTGTCATGTGGCCAAAATGGCTGCCATGTACATATTTGGTAAAAACCTTAAAAAAATCTTCTTGTCACAAACCACTGGTCATATTTCAAAATAATTGCACATCAATGTTCTTTGGGGCCCTTTTATAAAGATTGTAAGAATTTATTAGATATCTCGAAAAACATGGCTGCCAGGGTGCGTTTAACTTTGAACATGTTTTTGTTTTCACTATATACATGTATGGTAAAATTCATATCTTAATAACCATCTCTTTTTCCCAAACCTCTGGGCCAATTTCAACCGGATATCACATAAAGCATCCCTAGTTGGAGAGAATAAAGATTTGACAAAAAGAAATCAGTCATGTGACCAGAATGTTTGTCATGCCTATATTTGGTAAAAACCATGAAAAAATCTTCTTGTCAAAAACCATTAGTCAGATTTCAAAATAATTCACAGGAATGTTCTTTGGGGGCCCTTCTTTAAAGATTATTAGAAAGAATTAGATATCTTAAAAAGTTCCACTATATGCATATACATGTACGATAGAATTTCTAACAGAGTACATCAGTATCAATTTGGATGTCCAAATATGCCAAAATGACAACCATAAAAAGGCAACAATAGATCGCACTGGACAAAAGTGCAGGCTGATCTTCATTCATACAATCTGTAAAAGTAAAATATTCAGTTTCCGCATTGTAAGAATTATGTACCATTTTAATGTCCAACATCAAGCATACAGTGTCCAACTTGTAAAATGAGGGGAAAAAGGTAAATGCATAGAATCTAGAAACTCTGTGTAAAATATAAAAGCAATGTTTCTAACTATTCTTCAAATAGGTGGTAATCTCAGGTGAGCAATTATAGGGCCATTATGGCCCTCTTGTTTTCTAAATTAAATCAATGGGCTTTTTTTACCAAAAACTTAAAAACAATGGGGTTTTATATAGAAAAAAGATTAAAATGAATGAAAGTAATGCGTTTATGGGAAATTATTTTATGAGATTGTTAGTACCAAAAATTATCACTGTGATGGTATTTGATGTCATGTCTGTTGCACTTCACCATCTAAATTTGAAAAACACTTCCACAGTACATGTAAATAAAACTCTGTACTCTCTATGTATTCATGGTATAAAGTTGTGATAAAGCATTGTAGTAACCTTTGTTGTCTAATGGTAATGGTGGTTGACTTTGTACCAAGGGATTTTAGCTAAAGCCCCTCTGGTTTCTTAGGAGTGTTCTTTGGCAAGACACTTCAGACCCCATACCTAGTACTGGCTTTGGATATCCATAATATAAATGAAAAATGTTGACATGCTATTTAACACTTAAGAAAAAAACTTAAAGGTATTCTTATCTAAATATTATTTTCATTTATACTCTTTATAGGTGTCCAAAAAACCATCAACAGTAGGAAGACCTTTGCAGTTGAGTGAAATTCAGGGATGATGAAGAAAATACACAGGAGTTGGATTGGAGAACCTTAAGGACTGCCGTCTTAAAGTGATGGTCTTGTAAACATAAATAGTTTTATATCAAAGCCATCTGTTTTCTTTATCGGTTTTCCATTTGATAGTTTTGTGTCATGTTAAGGACAGCATGGAACAAGAGAATTGCGTTTTGGTATCATAGGGTACATGTATTATGAGTTGGCAACAATCTCTTTGTTTGTTGTTCATAGAAACTGAATGTATAGCTCACAAAGAATATTTATTTAAAAGAAAGTACAAGAAGTAAAAACATTTAAGCTAGGGTTGTTTGAGAGGTGTTGTTTTGGGTTGTAAATTTAGGTTTTGAATCTGATTTGTTATCATATATAAATATACTTAACATAATAACTCATTTTGTTAAGTAGGATTTTTTTTCAGAATCAGTCTATTGTCTTCTTATCCTTTTAAAATATGTAACGCTAGGAGAAAGCAAAGGGTGTTTTTTAAATCTTGTAAATGTTAGTTATATGTCAGATATAACTCTGCAAATACTGCAGAAGGTAAACAAACAATTCACAATGAATACATAGTATATTGGTGTCTCCTAATGTTGAGAAAAAGACTATCTTTTAAAAATATGACTGGAAAATTTGGATAAGAAAAAATCAAGGTAAAGAAGTTATTTAATTTTCATACAAGGTAGTTCAGACAAAAAAACTTGTCGATACCCAAAAGGATGAAGTCAAAACAATGTAACATCAACCAGAGTCAATGAAACAACCAGATGTCACAATTAAATAGAGAGAATGCCTTGAGTTTCCCAATATAACTGATTCTTTTTTTAATTTTATGAATTTTGACTTGAAATTTTCAGATATCAATTCTGACATGTTACCAAATATAATATGTGAAAAGTTAAAAAACTAAATTTTGTACCATAAGACCGATTTCTGCAGTCACTAACACACATAAATGTATGCATAATAAAAACATACATTTGTTATTTTCCAGTCACTTAACAAAACACCTTCACACATGTTTGTCTCTGACAAATAAAAATAGAAAGCTATTAAAAATATAAACAGTTAAATACTAATAAAACTATCTTTGTTGTATTTGTTTCCTACTTGTTTTCCAATTCATACTCATTCGATTTTCTTTTAATAAATATTCCAGCAACCAATATGGATGCATTTGGCAATTGTAGTATATTTTGTAGGGTCCTATGTGGCCCAATGTAAAATTCATAACCTTGCTGTCCAAAGTCTGAACCTCACTAGCGTTTTTTTCTTGGGATGTCCTTATGACATTTGAAAGTTTTTAGTCTATTGCTGATGAAAGCAAGCAGTAAAGCAAATGAAATACTGTTGACATAGCTTTTAACCCTTACAGGATTATCATCCATTTGAATCACGTCATCCAACTTCAGTGCCTTCAGCACTTTGATTAAACACGTGCCGAGGTCGATCTTGACAAATTGTGATTACGCGCAACGAATTACAGGAATCGGTAGTATCGGACAAAACTAGACCGTACTATTACTCTATCCCTAATGTTTATAAGGTCTTTGCTTAATCAAACAATTTTTCGAATGGTTTAATTTAATTGATCTGTTGTTGTAATTCATTGAATGATTGATCGATTATTTCTTAACTTATTACTTGTCTGATTTAATAAATAGTCATCTAATTAATTGATTGATTGGTTGATACATTGGTTGATTGTTGGTTATTTGGTTGATTGATCGATTGGTTGATACATTGGTTGATTGATTTGTTATTTGGTTGATTTATCGATTGGTCGATACGTTGGTTACTTGGTTGGTCATTTGATTGATTGATTGGTTGGTTATTTGCTTGCTTACTTGCTTGTTTATTTGTTTGTTTGATTGATTGATTGATTAATTGATTGATTGATTGATTGATTGATGGACTGATCGATGGATTGATCGATGGATTGATCGATGGTTGATCGTTGGATTGACCGATGGATTGACCGATGGATTGATCGATTGATTGATCGATGGAATGATTGAAACAACCAGATTGTATTCCTTTTTTTCACATGGAATTCTACAGTGGTCACCAAAACATTATGAGGTTGTATGCAGTCAAAGATCTAATCATATGTCGCTACAGTTGTAAAGGCAAATTCTACACTACCAACAGGTTCATTTGTAATGCAAAATGCTTGTTCCAGCTGACTGTTTTGCCAAATGGACATAATTGATCAATAGTTACAGACGAATAAATCATGTCGTATTGACTTCATTATGTTTATGTCCACAAGATTTTGAATATAGTCCGAGCTGGTTCTCTTACTCGGGGTCCGTGTATTCCTGGTGAGACATTTTTCCTATTTGTTACAATGAATTCTCAAAAAAACGTTTTTGTTTCATTTTCTCCTCTTTCTTTCTTTTTTTTTATATCATTTTGAGCAGTCGCAAATTACAAATGGGAGAATGGATAAAATGCGTTGTTACAGCAACCAAAGATGAAACATTATAGTGTAACGAACCGAGCAAATGAACCTCTCAAAGACACAAACACATCCGATCAGTGAAAATCACTGTCGTTCACTGAGCGGTTGTGTTGTCTATATATATACAAGCATGTTCTCAAAACAATGTATTAGGTTCCTAATTTGCATAAACGTTCAACGAACGTTACATAACTCCCACTTCCGAGAAGACTCGTCCCAAGTCTTGGCCCTTGGGAAACACGTGGGGAAGGCAACTCCGATAGAAGGAGAAGTCTTAATCCCACCGCTGCCACCAATGTAACGAACCGAGCAAATGAACCTCTCAAAGAGACAAACACATCCGATCAGTGAAAAACACTGTCGTTCACTGAGCGGTTGTGTTGTCTAAAAATGTACAAGCATGTTCTTTCAAACAATGTATTAGGTTCCTAATTTGCATAAACGTTCAACGAACGTTACAATAGTACGCTACGGGTTCATGATGAAAAAAACCACAAAAAGACGAAAATGTTTGGCTGCTCTTAGGACACATAAAGGCGCACATCGACGGTAATCTTTTTGAAATAAATGAGCCTTGAATATCTAAGACATCCGACCATTAATACAATACGTGTATATATTTACAGTTATCATTACACATGAACAAACACTCTATGTCTATCTTAACGAATATTTTCATTGTGTCATACTTCATTGCTAGTTGAGACATAGTAAAAGAAAGATTGCCTTTTATTTTCTGATGCCGGGAGATATTGCTAAACAAATCTTAATCTTCCCGACCGCGTCAAATTAGTTTGACTAGTTGAGTCATAGAGAACTCAGAAATCCCACTGTTTGTTAGTACACAGAGGCAACTGGCCCAAAGTAGAATATCCAAATAACGCCATCTGGTTATGCGAGTCGCTGAGGACGCCGTTTGCACCGGAGTTATTTATATCACACCAACATTCGTTCCATTATGTAGCGATGACGGACTCATTATGAGTATGATAGAGGTAGCCTCCAAACTTAACTGCCTAGATATGGGCTTGTCAAACCTGGAAGAACAATCGACAATCAATAAGTCAGTCTGGAGACTACCTCTCATGGAAATCCAATTGTCGTCATAGGGATTTGGACCCACAAGCAGAGGGGACATATGATTGCAAAACCCGAACATTAACCACTCGGGCACCGAGATTAGAAGACGAGGGTATACGTCGGGGATGCAGATGTATGTGTTTGAGCTCTACATCGCCCATTTTCTTTGTCCTTGACATGTTCCAAAATTTAAAAGATTCAACAAAGAGCATAAGTAGACAAAACGTTTTGTAACGCTAAATCCAATAGGTCATTGTTTTACTTCATCCAATCATTCGACTTATTTTTGTAATCTTTTACACTTATCTTAAATATTACATCTAGACTGTCTTCTCTCCTTTTTCTAATATTCTCTATTACTTTGAGGTATCTTATGTTTTCTCACCATTGTTTTAAGTTTTTGATGTGTTACGTGAATACGTATGTTTGTTTATAACACAATGTAATATTTATTGCCATGACCAATGTTGCAACTTTTTTATACCAGAAGGGAGAAAGATGAGAGGGAAAGTATTAATCGTAGTAGAGTCGTTAATTGTAAACAATCAATTATCACAGTTGGTGTGGTGCTACGCTGTGTTTCATCGTTACGTTTGCTCAGTGCTCACATTGTAAATCGTTACAATGAACTTAACTGGTCCCCCGCTGTTTACTAGCCTCACTGTGTTCCATAAGATAGACGAGAGACCGGTTTCCAGTCTAACAATGAACGCGCCTCGTATTCGGTACTGGTCGTGCAGAACTCATGTAGAACTCCCAGAAACCATTTGGTTGTTGCTGTTAATTCGTTTCCAAACGGAATACCTTTATTCATCCTAAACTGTGATCAGCGCGCACAGACAAAGCGTTGTACATAGTTAAAAAATCTTAGTTGATAGGGTTTAAGCAAATCGGCCTAGCGTTCGTTAAAAGCATTTGTTCGACAACAAATATCTCAGGCTTCGTTCTTTTAACGAACAGTGGTTCAAGACCAATTCCTGGCTGCATTATGAAGAGGTGTGTAGTTGTTGAATACCTACTGATAAATCAGCCGTTACTAATTGATGCGTTAAATGGACCACCATAACAGAGAAGAATATCTTCATACATGTTGGTTAGACATTGCACCAACGTTTGACGTTGGGATATCATTAGACTTCATGGGGTATCTTGATTGAAAGTATATGTGCTTGACACAATCTTCCACAATGTCCCGATATATTACATACATATACTGGAACATAATAGATGATTGCGTCAACCACCTGTTTTGAAAGACCTGTCACGCTCTATCTCTAAAGCAAAGACCTAATGTTTATTAGGTCTTTGCTCTAAAGACGCTTCTCGTGTATGATTAGATTTATTGGTCACATAAAGGAGTTTACATTGACCATTCAACTCGCTTCGTTAGGAGGCTGATTTTTTTTTATCAACAATGCTTAAGGTTTCTTCCTCACTTTACATATAATGTTTCACTTAGTTTCCTTTTGTATATCAATGCATGTAAAATCGCCTCGCCATATCAGCATCATTTACATCGCAGTTTAAGAAGAGAAACAGAAGAGATAAAATCTTAAGATTGGGGTGAAACTTCCCTCCCATAGCAAACACATAGATGTCTCTGTCCATACCAACCCCACCTGGTGTGCACTAATTTTCATAAACGGGTCTCCACTATGTTCCAAAAGAAAGATGAGAGACCTGTTCCGAGTCTACAATTTCCAAGACCCGTGGCATACCCGCTCGATCGAATTCACATATGACCACTTCGGTCCGATTGGGTTCGGTGCACTTCTATTTGGCCTAGACCGGTCAACTTTTTGTTCCAACCTGTTGGAGACTGTTGATGGGTGATAAGCTTTTTGATTGACTTTCTTCAACAAAAGTCAACATTTATGTGTCTTTTAATTAGAGTCTATTTGAGATTCACAATATAGCCATTGGCATATGTTGTAGCAAAATAGCGTTGAATATTTGATGTAGCGAAAAATCAGTGGAGCGCCACCAATTATCGTTATAGGGAGCAGCTATTAAAACTCGTGGAGGTTTTAAACCAAAAACATGCATGATTTTACAATTTAATTCATGCATGTGTTTATCATTATTTATGATTAAATCAGACATTTGCTCATAATTATCTGCAAAAAATGTCTTTATAACATTTCATTTTAAATTGAGAACACAAATTAAATAGAAATTATAACAGCCAGTCCCTAAAAAAGAACTTTTTTTTATTCTGACGATATTTGTAAACATCCATAAAAATTGAAATGGCAGCTGAAGGAGATATGGCGCGAAACATTGAGGAAAACGAAGATGATGATCCAGTGTTGTCAATGGTTGATTACTTGAAAGAAGAGCAGGATTTAAAGGATGATGCTGCAGCTGTACTTGGCGACTGTGATGAAAATCAATGCACTTATACTTTGGTAATTCTTTCTTCATGAAAAACAGTGCTGGACACAATCATGAATCACTGTGCTTGTGAATAATATAGCACTGTAAAGAATAACTTCATTTTCTTACAATTATTTTAGTACACATATGAAATTAGATATGAACACTTAGCTGATATATTTATTACATTTCATTTATTTGACATGGTCTGTCTATTGTGATTTAACCCTTTATAGTATACTTTTTACAGAACCATTTGACGTGTATGGCAGACAATTCAAGAAACTTTTGTCAAATCAACAGTTTTGGATCTCCAACAGATAGATATCATTCTTAACTTGTATAAGCTCATTTATGTAGTAGTGAAAGTATGAGTTTAATGATCGTCTATTTATACCTGTAATTTGACTGTAATGAATTTTATCTTGGTTACCTGACTGAATTACAGAATAGTAAGTGCTTTATAACACAGGTGCTTGAAACAATCTTCGATAATATGTATGCTCTATATGCTATATAAGAGAATTCTCTTATATAGTATATAGAGCATATATTGGGATATTATCGAAGATTGTTTCAAGCACCTGTGCTTTATAGACATGAAGCACTTACTACAGTATTGCACTGAACCCTCCAGAACTACTCAAAATATTTCTTCTTTACTCTAGGGTTATAAAGACAGACAACCATTATATGCGTGCATCACATGTAAGACTACAGATGATTCCCCTGCTGCTATCTGCCTAGGCTGTAGCTATGCATGCCATGATGGACATGACCTCTTCGAACTTTACACTAAAAGGTAGGATTCGTGTTATTTAACCATCCAAAACATTAACAATAACAACATTTAACCACTTTGTTGCAGACAACTTTGGAAAACATTGTGGGATGAGTAATTTTTCCTTTTCCCACAATGTTTTCTGCCCTATTAGAAGATTATTTTCCAATTTCACCACATTTTGAAATGTCGTCTGCAAAGTCTTCAATTTAGGACAGTCGTAAATTTTGCGTTTGGTAAAGGGTTAACCATTCAAAACATTAACACTACAAGTTAAATTACTTATCTCATTCCTTCATGTGTGAATTTGTGACTTGTACAGAAGGAATGTTTCGGCAAACAAAAAAGGACAAGAAAAAGTAGAATATAATTTTTCTTTGAAATTTGTAGGAACTATTTGACTAACTGAAAAATTGCTCTTAAAGAGCATTTTCGTTTGGTGTTAAAACTTAGATGCTATTGACAAACAGGTTAGTTTTCATATATCAGAAAATTTCATAGAAGCAATAAATAGTTTTGAATCTAGCCCCATTGTCGAGTATTAGTTGTCAGCCAATTTAGGTGTAGTTGTGTCATGCCATTATTGATCAATGGTTTTTCTATAGTCAGTGAAAGCTACAACTGCAGTGCATACTTTTTTTATAATCTTTTGCTAAATGTCTCATAAAATATTTTTCATTTAATTATCTACTTTACCAATCATTTTTATTCAATAATTCAGTTTAACCCTTTTAGTGCTGGAACCAACTTCGTTCCTGCGCAAACAGGTTGGATCTAGGCCAGCCGCCTAATTAATTTGCGGCTGGCCTGTGATCTAACCTGTTTGGTACTCTGAGGATCTCCTCATCAAAATTAAGCAGATATTTAAGGTTTTGGAAAGAGACAACACAAAAACGTAGTTTTTGAAAATTACGCAGCATTCTAAAGGTTAATGTATACTTGTTAGTCTGGACATTTCCGATTTGGGATTTGGAAAAAAGGTAATTGTTTGGTGAATAGTTTGGTTATTATACATGATAGATATTTTTTTCCTTTCAGAAATGTACGTTGTGATTGTGGAAACAAGAAGTTCAGCAACTCGCCATGTACTTTTTGTCCTGTAAGTAAAAAAAGATACCTTAGGAACTTGTTATGGCCGCTGGCAACTGTTGGCCGCTTTGTCCACATCTGGGTCTTGGTTAATATTGTGTATTGTTTGATATCATAATCAAGGGTTCAGTGCAATACTATAGTAAGTGCTTAAAAAATGCTGAAATGGTTCAACTTATGTGGCCAAGGCGAATTATTTTGGTCACAAGTTGCCTCATTCTATTATGAATGAGAACCTTTTAAGGGCCTCATTTCTGATCAAATTCTCATGAAAATTAGCCAGTAAGTTTGTCTTGTGAACCAAGTTGAAATGTTGATTTGTTTTGTAGTATCAACAATATCAAACCAACTCCTATCTCATGTCACAATCTTTTTTTTGTTAATAGAAACTAAAATTCATTTATTAGGAGTAATTTAAAGGTACTTAATTAATGTGTTAGCTACAAAGACCTTTGATATCAATTTTTAATTTGTTACTGAATCATTTTCAAATTGATGAAGTCCATTTGCCAAAATGGAGGCGCTTGTTTATGCATATTAATCATTGGACAAAAGTTGACAGAATTGTTCACACATCTGTACTTTACGAAGGCTACTTCTGTCTTCTGTAGTTTTGATTAAAGGAAGTGATCCATACATGGCCATTATGGTTCTTTTGTATCAATATATAAAGTAAGCCTGTAAATTACTTCCAGGATTGTTTGATAAAGGATTAAAATCTATCAACTTGATAGCAATTTATTGACAGTTTCATAGTGCATGCATATCTGTGGGATTATCTACTGAATGTTTTATGTCTTTTGCTTCTTTTTACCCCAGGACAAAGATGATTATAACAACGAGAACAAGTATAACCAGAACTACAAAGGTCTTTACTGTATCTGTAATAGGCCATATCCAGACCCTGAAGATGAGGTAAATAGATCCATTAAAGCCATTACCTACAAAGAACATTTTGACGCTTCCAAAGTCAAAGTCCCAAGAAATTATATTTATCCATTATGGTGATTTCTTTTCATTTGAAACATTTACTTACTCATGCACATGGGTAGTTGATAAGACTTATTTTTTTATCCAACCTGGGTTGTTTACACGATGCTAAAAGGTCAAGTATAGAAATTCTACTTTGTCTTTATCATATTTTGTAAACACGGCTAGTATTAAGTTGTATTATGATTTATTGATCCTTTCAGGCTTTAATTTCATTATTCCATTGTTGAAACAAATGACCTTAGACTGCTGTTCAATAGAATTGAAATCAATTTGTCAGTTTGAGAACATTTTTATTATAAACAAATGATCTATTTGTCATAATAATATTAATATTTGTTAATTAATGATACAGCTGTTTAGGGATGTTTTGACAACTGGTCTTAAAACATCTCGTACAGATAAATAATAGAAATGGAAAATTGAAATTCTGTTACATGTAATTCAAACCAATTGAATGTTTGTTATAGATTGAAGATGAGATGATCCAATGTGTTGTATGTGAAGATTGGCTGCATGGGCGGGTAAGACAATAGTTATTATATGACAATGTAAACAAGAAGGGAGTGTCCTAGGGCAAGACACTGCAGAGCCTTGTCTAGCACTGGTAAAACCAGGAAAGCAGTAAAATATTAAAAATACTGTTGACACTGTGTTGAACCTCATATAAACAGAGAGTCGTTAAATTTCAAAAACCAGAGCACGCCATTTTCCCTTTAAGCAGCAATAAATGTCTTTTTAGCAATGATTTCAAAAACCATCTACAGCAGAGCCTAAATTCTAAAGGTTAATGATTGAGTTAAAAGATGATATAAGGCATAAAATCAAGTGAACATATAGTTTTTGTCAAATGTTTTTCAAAAATGAAATTTTTGTCAAATGTTTTTCAAAAATGATTACACCAGACTCAAATGGGTTTTATAATGCTGATTTCAAGATCTCTCTGCAGAAGACTCTTTATCTTAGTGTTGATTGGTAATAAAAGTCTTACAATTAAGTAAATATAGACTTTTTGCTTTCAAACAGCACCTGGGATCACAAAAGCCGCCGAAAAACTTCTACGAAATGATCTGCCTCTCTTGCATGTCTAAACATGAGTTCCTTTGGGCCTACACAGTTCTCAGTGGTGGTAAGTGAGGCATCTTCTACATACTACATTATAATTCTTAACTAAATAAATGTCACTGATCCATTAGCATTGATAAACATATATCTGACATGTCAAAGGGCAATGGTTTTATCAAGAGGCTGCTCTGTTGATTTAAAAAGACGAACTTTATAGAAAGTTTTAGCCAAGGCATTCAATAAGAGTGAAATTGACACTTTTGCTTTTGAATTAGGTGGAACGAATTGTAACAGAGGTAGGGATTGCATGCTATTTATAACTCCTCCTTTTGTAAGAACGATATCTACTCTGATAGAATGAAGATAATATCCTTTAGAATTGTTAAATGAAAGAGTTTGCTTTCTATAATTTCAGTGCTTGTTTTTTTTAATTTTACACAGTGCTCTCCTCTTTATTCAAAGTTCTTCAAAACTTTATATTCTATCATGTCTTTTATCATATGAACTTAAAAGATTTGTAGTGAGTTAATCAATCATAATAGTCTAAGAATCCATTCACCAAACATGTATCAGAATCAGAGATTAAGAGAAGAGGGTTATTTCTTCGACTAACTTCTACTTTTATTGTCTTAACCCTATATTGTAGGTACTCTACGAGACAATTCGAAAGAGTACCCACAAAATAGGTTTCATCATTCAGTTTTTAAAAAACTGCATGAACCAGTCTTTATAGCGTGTCTTATCTCAACATCTGAGAAAAAGTAAATCACCTTGTGATTTTTTGTTTTTAATTTTATTTCAAGAAGTAACTACAGTCACTCCAGAAGGAAGTTCAAGTTCAGTAGATGTAGAACAGGTGAAATCAAACACTGAAAGTAAACCTAATGAGAGTTTGTCAGATGTACAAGGCTCCAATGGTCCACCTAAAGAGGGTTCATCCGATACAAAACAGGACTCACCAAAAAAGGTAAAAAAAGAAATGTCGGTCCTGTGTTGTACTCAGTGCCTGGAGCCTATCTTACAAAAGTTTGTATCATAAATTTTCTCATAAACATATAAGCCTATATATATATACAGAGTACCTGGGTAAAGCACAAGTGGAACATGTGTCCTGCATGTGAAATCTTTATCATATTTGAACAGATGTTCATTTTTCATTCACAAAAGCAAAGTTACCTTTAAGATTTAATGGTTACGACAGTTTAATAAATAGTTTTATAGATGTTTATGTAATTTTATGAATCTTTGAGAGACAAGCCCCTGGGCACCATTTTACTAAACAACTTACGGAAAATATTTGCGTAAGTCAAAACTAATAAACATTGATAGTATCTTCAATGAAAGGACAATATTGTAATGTGGCCCGTAATTGGAAGCATCTCGGAGAGACGATTCCAATGATGTGTTACTTTGCTATATTGCTTCGCCAAATATTAAAATAAAAGGACTTGTTGTTTTAGACTTACGCAAATCCTAAGCGTAAACTGTTTAGTAAAACGGTACCCTAGTTTGCATTGGAGGCATCTCCAGAACCCAATACTATGCTTACTTGAGTAGATACTTCCAGTGTTGCAAATTACTTACTATATAGATAATGAATTAATTTATATTGATTAAATTCCCGAAAGCTTGAAAATGCATTGTCAAAACATAAAAGCACAATTAGTTTTGAAGTACATGCAAGTTTTTAATTATATTTATGAGAAATGTGTATCAAGATTACTTTGATTCATAATCCCGCTATTTTGACAGGAATTGGGTGTGTATCAGGGTGCCACATGTCTTCTTGAAGACCTGAGAAGTAGGGAAATACTGCCCGGTGATAGTGCCACGTTCTGGTCTGAGGGTTATAGGTCCAAGTTTTGCACATGTGACAACTGTATGGTATGTAGTTTTGTATACATTTATTTATTATGACCATCTTCAATGAAAATTGACTTCTCCATTTAGGCTTTTGGCCTAGCTGGGAAATACAAACAATTAATTTTGCCACCCCTGTCTTTGACATTACCTCAATGATTTGATTGTTTAACCAGCATTCACTGTCCTTACATAATTCTTTTTTGGAATTAAAGCATTTGACTGAAGTTGTATGTCATTTTGGTGCTTATTCATGTTTGGTATTCAAATTGTTTTTACACCAAGTTGGTCATGGGGTAGTTCTTGTGAAAACAAAATCCGAAATAAACCACCAGCTTAAACAGGCATGTGCATGAAAGTTACTGTTAAAGAATCCATGTTAAATAAGCATTTCTCTGTTATGAACAAGATGCACATGACATTAATTACAAAAAGAAAGCGATAGACATTTATTACAGAAAGAAAGGGATAGAATTGATCTATAAGGATGTCATGTAATCAATAAATGATGATGAAATCATTTGGAAATAAAAAAGACGAGAGTTTGTTCATTATGAGCACCAACTCATTTTCGAGATTTTTGAGAATCCTTTGCTTCTAGGAATTGCAATGAAGAACTGGTTAATCATGTACTCTTTTGGTGGACCAAGTATTAGTTTTCAAATCTCAAATTTTACTTGAAGTATATGCCAAATTTCCAAAGAAGCCTTGAAAGTACGTTTTGCAAGAGGGGACACTGGCTTGAAAACAAGTGGTGTAGATTCAACATGAAAACAGATGACCCAAAATGTTGAATTATTTGCCAAATTTTTAATTTTATACAGAAAAAGAAAGAGACATCACAGGTTTTCAGTTTGATCTTAATGCTGGATTCAAATTTAAAGAGTTCCACTTCTTTCGTACATAATTTTATTATTTGTACATACTTAGTCAAAGGCATCGAATGAAGAAAGACATGGAATTGTTCTTAGGTATTATTGGAAAGTTGTATCACATGAATTCTAACAAGTTATGAGTACTTGAAAAGAAATACTTGTACCTGATTATTGAAATTGCCAAATTATCCACATTGCCATCCCATTAAACACCATATACATATGTGTGAATGCTTCTTTGTATTGCAGAGTATGTACAAAGACCAAGGTATCTCGTTTTTACTGGATGAAAATGACACAATGACAGCCTATGAGAAGCGAGGGCAAGACAAGACAGCATCCACTGATCAGGAGGAAGAGAGACGAGTCTTACAAGGCATGAACCATACACAGCAAATAGAAATGGTCCAAGGTATGTAAAGACTAGAGTACTGTTTAACTAAACAACTGAAGGAAAATGTTTGCGGAAGTCAAATAGGATAAACAAGGATAGTATCTTAAATGAATGTACAATATTGTAAAGTGACAAATCATTGGAAGCGTCTCAGGGAGACATTGCAATTTTGCTTAGCCCAATATTGAAAGTAGAATGAATTTTGTTTTAAACTTACGCAAATCTTTACCTTAAGATGTTTGGTAAAACGGTATCCAGTTGAAGGTCTTAGTGCTAGACTTAAGGAACTCCTTCAAAATTGTGACAACTTACTATAGTATTTTACTGAACCCTTGTTTTATGTTGTGATTATTTGTGGATGTGTCCTCTACACTCTTATGAAGCTTGAAATACATTCCTATATATGGGATTTGTGACTGAACCAAATTGAAAGCAACTGCAGATGGCAAAATTACCCATGAAAAACTTTATTTTTTTTGTGGAATTGGAAATTGTGGAATGTGAAAGAAACCTTTGTTACTACAGGAAAAGATGCTTGTCACAAACCACCTCTATTTTTGCCGCATTGTTTCTTTTTTTTGACTTCCATTCAGTTACATTCAAACAATAATATATGAAGGAAACTTTTTGGAATTGCTTTAAATGAATTTTGAGATATTTGGCAAGAAAATGTTGCATTGACTTGACTTCCTATTTACTAATATTGTAGTTTTCCCTCAACTTCTTTTATCACTTAGTACAATGGATTGTATGACATCTTCTTTAAAGGGACTGTAATTGGAGTTGATATTATAGAGTTCAGATTATAAGATAAATGGGTATATCAGACATCATTTTGAAACTTTGCAGTCTGTATACATGTACATTTAAAACATTTTTGATTGATATAGAGGGAATTTGTTTATTTGTTTTTTGTCTAAAAGTTTTTAAATTGTCAGTAGGTAATACTCTTTGTCATTTTGCTTTGAACAATAAGGTCGTATTTAATGTGAGACTTATCAACGGTATTTTCAGATTTTAAATAAATTTAAACTATTTCAAATTCAGGGTTCAATGACATGAAGTCAGCACTGAGTGATTATCTGCGCCACTTTGCGGAGAACGGGAAGGTTGTGAGGGAGGAAGATATAAGGGAGTTTTTCTCACAGATGCAGGCAAGAAAGCGCCAGAAGACGGACCATACCCCTGGACATTTCTGTCGATGAAACCATTCAAACATAAATCTGTGATTTTATTCATGCATATGTAAATGATGTAAGATGTATGCATGTTGACGGTGTTAATAAAAATGCCTTTTGATTTTATTTTTTATGAAATATTCTTTTTAATGGCACAGTTCTGGAAGCAATGCTTTTTAATGCAATTGTTAATATTTGTGTATGATATCAGTTTTTGAAGGTAAGTGGTTCACAAGTGTTGCTATAGTCTTGCATTGAACAGTCGTCTTGGCATTGTGTTTAAGTTTGTTCAGTTCGACACTGATGTTCAACAAGTAACTTGAAGTACAAAAAAGTTTCAATAATAATTCAGAGTTTCAGAGAAGAGGGCATTTAAGAATTTTTCAGACACAATAGAAAGATAATCAGTTAACCCTTTTTAGTGGGTACTCAACTTTATGGGGCTAAACTTTAAAGCAAAGGACAAAAGCAATGGTTGTAGTCATTTCATTTGAGTTATGGTAAATATAGATACTTTCTATGATAACTCCCTTCACTTCCAATTAATTTCAAACATCTTCTTACTTAGATTCTGAGCTTTTTGTAACAATTGTCAGTCCTCATGCTAATAAGGTCTAGCGAGGATATTGGTAAAATTTTGTCAATAATCAAGCTCAGTAACAAGTCAGAAAGGTTTGAAAAAGGTTCAGTCAATGTTGGATGATTTCGTGGCATTTCATGTAAATGATCTGATCGTCTGAAAACTTATAACTGGAATCATTTAATGATGAGCCAAACCTGGTGCAAATATGTGACCAACTTCCACTTAAATGGCAACATTTTAGGTTTTAATGCAGATGATAGGTTTGCTTTAGAGAAATATGTGAATGTTAAAAGTGATAACTAATGTTTTATTTTTTGTATGTACATGTATTGAAAAAATAAATCTGTTCATGAAAGTTGATTTATGTGGTTTTGTTTGCATTGGGATATACTTAGTTTCAACAGTTTTTAACAAAGTTATATTATGGCTTTCTTGGGATTCAACGGTACTAAGCTTGTGCTTTCAAGTGTCTTACCTAAATACACTCATAGTATCCCATTGATATTGGTTATCTGACTTTTAAAGACTAGCCCTGAAACATTCTTGGTCTATCAACATGCCCTTTAGAAGCCCTTAAAACGTTTTACTTCTTACAGAGTACTTTACATGTGTCTGTGTATCTGTATGGGAGGAAATTGAAACCTTTTTCTGAAGCAGGGTAATTTCTTGATGAAAGCAAGACCACCGATTTGTGTGTTGTAGAATGGTTTGGTAAGAGATGAGCTCATTCTTTGTTATAACGTTTTCTGTCAAGAGAATTGAATCAACAAACACCCAACCAGCTTCGCCATTTCCTCCTTTGCAATACCTTGCAAGCTCAGTCGGTTGCATGTCTGACTTAAAATACAGGTGTTTTTAGTTCAACGAAGACACAACTCGGCCAGTACTTTTTTCCGGTGTTTCATCAAGTTGAGGAAATGCTTCTTTTATTGCCTTGTACCACTGTTCATTTGGAGAAGTACTCGGTTGCGTGGAAAGAATTTTTGTGTAGTACTCGTGAGGAAGTTTCACGATAGGTGCGCTGACAGCTGCAATATGGATGATACAGATCGTGCAGTTTAAGCGTCCGTGTAGTCCTGTTGGTACTTAAGTTGACGGGAGAACGGTGTGTCCTTTCTCCTTGCTCTGCATCAACAGCAATGATCAATTAACGCGTTCATGACGCAATTCAGCGCTTCTTTAAAGGCTGGGAAAGAATCCATTGCGATATTTTTCCAATTGAATAAAAGCCAAGATCAAAAGATAAATACTCTGGTTGCCTTTATTCAAAAGAAAAGTCATTATTCTGGCCTGTGATAGGGGCGGTGGCTATGGAGGCTACCTTTACTGTTGTTTTACTTGCATAAGCTTTGAACTCAATAGCTATATGTTGAGGTCTAGACCATATTCATGATTACATCATTATTCTTAGTCATATTGACGAGTTTACTTTTGCACGCAAAATATTTGGTTTTAAAATAGGCATAGCGTCAGCAATTAATGTTTCAGTCATGATACAATGAACTGTTCATAATCTGATGAGGAAGCCCAAGTCTTACTACACAAAAAGGGGTCATCGACCAAATTGATAAGGCATTCCTCGACTAAATAAGACTAAAGTTAAAACGTTTCGACACATCCACGAGTTCCGGCGGGCAAGGCTTCACTATACGTCCCGATAAAGACGTTATACTACGAACTAACTAAAAATCAAATCCATTATACAATCAACGGATTCGCCTTTGTTGGTTATTTCACCACAGTAGTGAACAGGTTACGAATAACGCACAATGACTATTAATCATTTGGCACAAACAAATAATCCTGTTGCCGCATCTGTTCACCCACAGGCACCAATGTCGTTTGACATACCTTTATTATCAATATACACAAGCTTGTGTACATATTGATAATATTAGGTATGTCCAACGCCATTGCATGTGTATATATTGATAATATTAGGTAGGGTTGTCCAACGCCATTAGTCCCTGTGTGTTCACCGGCATGTGCATAGTATAATTTTTTTAATACTTAAAGATGCCCGTTAACGTTATTTGCCAGCTATTTGCATGCAGTTAGCTGAGGCCGAACAGGGACAAATATTCTTCAAATATCCTTCTGAATATTTATTCTACTTAAGGCAAAGGTTTTGTTTATCATAGTGTCAACCCTAGTGAAAAGTCCAACCGGTATGGCTCATAAGACACTTTTCACTGATAAGTACCTTCCAACTTCTAGCACTACGCCCTGAACAAAGCGGATATTAGTCAGAGACCATTAATTTAATTAGCTCGCGGCTCACGAACCGGTTATGTCGGTACAAGACCCACGGGAAACACTTTCCGGACAAATGCCTCCCGTGGGGCTCGAACCTCCGATCTTCCCGTCCCGAACATTAACCACTAGGCCACGGTGACGGATTACCCCAATCTGAACACATCGGGTTTATCCAATAGAAAACACATCTGAAATAATAGGGATGACGCCATATTGTTTCCCGCGAGAATGACGTCACTTTCTTTCGTTTCTAAAAATAAATCTTGAATGTAAAATCCAAAAAGTCGTTAAAGTTGATTGAGGAAACAAGTATACATGTCACAACAACAAGTTCGCCATTTGGTATGAGTTACTGATCAAAAGTGATTAAAAAGGATGTCCAACACTTCCATACACATTGAACTACTTAACATGCACGCTTAGAAAAGGTGTTCATTGGCGGATGCCGATTTACCCGAAAAATTGTAACCCTACACTTATATCCGAGGTGTATTTCACAGCTTACGGAAATACCCGAGTAGTTCCGATTGGGATTACCCATGGCTAGTATTAAAATGACTATACGAACAACTTTCTTTGTCTTTGAAACACAACAACGAATAAGGTCTGTGCGGGGAGGGGGCTGGTGGAGGTGGTTGTGCAATCTTGGCTCCAATAAAAACACAGTATTTCTCAGGTCACGGAGATATCCGAGTAGTTACGATTGGTGGTTGCGTTGAACTCGCACGCACACAACTATTTTTAAGGGTGTTTGTTCCCGCTTTAACAACACCCACACATTTACATATCGTTATTCATACATATTTATTTCCATAACAACCAATAATTATTAAGGAAGGGATTGCACGTGCGTTCAGTGCGTATCTAGACAGACCTGGGGCCCGTTTCACAAAGCAACGTACGCAAGAAATTAACTTAAGTTTTTGCGTACGCAAGGATTTGACAGGAAAGACCGTTTCACTAAACAACGTAACTTTACGTTTTGCGTAAATATCAGCGTAAATCTACGCAAGCTCGATAGGTCACGTAAGTTGTTAAATTTGCGCAAGTGTCATGGCTGCCAACCCTAAAAAGTCGAATTTGTGGGACCGAAACTGAAATATTTTGAGTTGGAGCTGTTGCCAGGCTATTTCAGAGATTTTGAAGCGGTGAAATGTTACAAATCATCGATCGGGAGAGTTTAAATGTCAAAAGAACGTCTCATTGTCGAAAAACAAGTTATTGCCAAAGTAAGGGATGGTTTCAACACGACTCTGACATCAAGGTATGTTTACCTTTTGTATATAAATAAATTGTGGCGTTTGTGGTTGTTCATGAAATCAGAGACATAGATAACAGAGATTGGCAACTCCTTCTTTACCTATAGCCGGTTTCTGCGATATCTCGCATGACGCGTTATTTAGCGAGACCTTTCGAGTTCTGTCTATCGACGCTATTTTGAACTAAACGCGAAATAGACAACACACATTTAAGCGTGTTTTAAGTCATAATTAAATTATTTTCTTACCGAATTTACCATAACGTCGAATTAATACACAATAAATTTCTTAGAAAGGCTTTACATGTTAAAAAGTCAACAAATATACAGGGGTTATACGGAGAACTTGGTCGATACTCGATGAAACTATCCAGAAAATTAATAATGTTAAAATACTGGTTACATATCCTTAAATCCAGCAATCCACTCCTTGTAAGTATATATAGAACACTAGCAGATGATGCAAATTCCGGACTTTCATATAACGGATTAAATTGGGCACATCACATTAAAACACTCTTAGAAAGTATAGGTTTTTCAAATGTATGGACAACACAAAGTCTAATAAACATTAATTTCTCTTTGATAAAGGAGCGAATACTGGATATATTTAAACAAACATGGCATACTAATATTAATAACTCAGGACGACTCTCTTCATATTGTTTATTCAAGCACGAATTTAAGATGGATAGGTATCTTACATGCGACATCGATTCTAAATTTATAGTAGCACTTTCGAAATTTCGACTGTACTCTTATAACCTTGGAATCGAAACTGGAAGATATCAGAACCAAGATCGAACTAATCGCCTATGTACACAGTGTAATATGGGAGCATTTGAAGATTCATATCATTTTTTATTAGTTTGTCCGCATTATCGCGAAATAAGATGTCGCCACCTTAAACCATATTTTTGTAGATGGCCAACTTTACAAAAGTTTGAAAATATCAGAGACATAGATAACAGAGATTGGCAACTCCTTCTTTACCTATAGCCGGTTTCTGCGATATCTCGCATGACGCGTTATTTAGCGAGACCTTTCGAGACCTGTCTATCGACGCCGTTTTCATCTAAATGCGAAATAGGCAACGCACATATAAGCGTGTTTTAAGTCATAATTGAATTATTTTCTTGCCGAATTCACGATATTGTTAATGTTAGAAAGTTTCTCCATCTAACAAGACCGATCAGCAAGCGATTATCAAAGAAATAAACATGGCAAACTGCGACAAACTTGATTGAATTGTTTGCAATTTCGTGGTTTTGTGCGATAAACGTGATAATTGAGTAGTTTTAGATTCAAACTGTTCTAAAGGAGGGTTTTTCAAACATTTCCAATTGAAGTCCATTTTAAAGAAAGGGTTTGTTTTTCTACATTTCCAAACTTTCAGTTTGATATTCCTTGTCATTCAAAAGTTATTCCGTACTGAATATGTCCCTTTTACGACCCTAATGAGTTTAACCATCTTGATTTACAAGCAAAAATTACCAAAGTTGTGCACAGTAAAACTAAAAAACTATGCACTGGATCACATCATTCTTGACATTTCCCTGAAGTGTTATTTTTGTTTTATGGTTGCCCGCATTTTTATAGTAATCTTCGCTTCCATAGCGAAGTTATGCCAGGTTTACTTAACCACACAAGCATGATCATGATTTCGGCCATTTTATTTTCAACCAAAATATTTCATACTTGTACAAAGTAAAATGTTTTAATGGAGGTTTATTCAAACATTTCTGATTTATGTCCATTTTAATGGGTTAATATGATTTTGTCGATTTCCAAATTTTCAGTCTGATATTCTTTGTCATTTAGAAGTTATAGCGTACTAAATATATCCCATTTACTACCTTCATGAGTTCAGCCATCTTGATTTCCAACCAAAAATTAACAAAGTTGTGCACAGTAAAACTAAAAAACTATGCACTGGATCATATCATACTTGACATTTTCCTGAAGTGTTATTCTTGTTTTATGGTTGCCCGCATTTTTAAAGTAATCTTCGCTTCCATAACGAAGTTATACCAGGTTTACTTAACCACACAAGCATGATCGTGATTTCGGCCATTTTATTTTCAACCAAAATATTTCATACTTGTACAAAGTAAAATGTTTTAATGGAGGTTTATTCAAACATTTCTGATTCATGTCCACTTTAATGGGATAATATGATTTTGTCGATTTCCAAATTTTCAGTTTGATATTCTTTGTTATTTAGAAGTTATTGCGTACTCAATATTCCCCATTTACCACCTTAATGAGTTAAGCCATCTTGATTTCCAACCAAAAATTAACAAAGTTGTGCACAGTAAAACCAAAAAACTATGCACTGGTTCATATCATACTTGACATTTTCCTGAAGTGTTATTTTTGTTTTATAGTTACCCACTTTTTTATGGTGATTGTCGTGTTTATAACGAAGTTATACCAGGTTTTTACCACACAAACATAATCATGATTTCAGCCATTTTATTTTCAATCAAAATCTTTCATTTTTGCATCAATTCAAACTTAAATTGTGTGACTTGGATTTTATCAAACGTGTTATTACTGAAAACGTCTGAATGAGTTTGAATTGATCCCGTATTAAATGCTGACTAAGTTCTATAGTTTCCCGTATTTTCAAAGTGATATTCCTATATAAGAAGAAGAAAATCCATTCAATTAATAGACAAAAGAATGGATAGATCTTCTCAATCAGAATCACCACGATATATCCTTTTTCGTCATACTTCTTCTTAATTCCGATCGCTTGCAAATATGTCAAGTGAAATGTGTCATTTGAAGAACGAATGGTGATAGAGTCAATCATGTTAGTGGACAATACAGGCTATGATTGTAAGTTGTCAACCCATAAAATATGTAGTTTTATGTCATAAAACCTTTTGATGCTAGGGCGATTACACAAGAAGTGTGTGGCGCTAACCCTGTGTCCACTCTCTGACACCTCATTCAAATTTAATGACCTAAAGATCCCGAAAATAAAATAGGGAGGATTTGTTCTGTTGAAAGCGTCTGTCTGGTTTTAAAAGTAGTGTGCTTTGACTTAATTTCTCGTTGAGAAATGATAATAAAAACGAAGGTGCAAGACACACTATTTGCTGTAGCTTAACATTCAAAAAGCTCACATTTCTTTTTTCTAAAACTATTTCGGTCAGCAGCATGATAAGACCAGACCCATACGTGTTTAAGAATAATTATGCACTTATTGGTTTGCAATCAATATTAGAGGAATCTGCGGTAAAAGGTATTGAAAAACTTTGCACGTCAGTTTTTTCTTACGTGTCCTTTCGTTTACTAAAACCACTTTTACAAAAATTCTCATCACATGCATTTTAACATCATAGAATACTTTTAATTTTCTTAAATTGAAACATTTGTCTTGAAATAATGTCATGATGAAAAATGTGTTTTGTTTTGACAAAATGAGCACTGTAAACAGTTTTACGACACAAAATAAATGAAATGAAGTGAGAAAGCAATCTTTTAATATTGACGAAAACTATCACGTCTTAGTGGAAAGTTCATGCTTTGGTTATTAACTGCAACTAAATAGAGTCACTTGATTTATTACAAAATATTATTCAAACCTTTGCTTGAAAGACATTGTCGTTATAAGTACAATTCTGAATTGCATGGTAATGAAGCCTGTCATTGAAAAAGAAGGCCTACTGGAACTTTTTGTTTTGTTTTTAACATAAAATCAATTTAATAAAATGAAAATAAAACAAAATGTCCAGAAAATGTTTTAGATAACCAATCAGATAACCCAAACATAGCTATTTTACTGTGATAAAGAAGTATCAATTTCGCTTGACATTTCCCGTGGCAACGGATAAACAGGTACGCAATTTCCTTATCTCGCAGAACCTCGCGGCACGCGAGAGTTTGGCGATAATTCCGTAGCCTGGGGTCCTGGCCCGTTCGTATACCGCGAACTAGGGCCAGGTGTCAGAGAAAGTTTACCGAACACTATTGTGTTCGGTTATGCCGAGGTATTCCGAATGAAACAACATCGACTGCGCATGCGCGTCGATTAAGAGTCTGCAAGCTTATTCATGAATGGGAAACTGTACCTATTTACACACCCTACTTAGCGTTGGATCCTTTTGAGATGAAATAGTGACTCCGGTTTTTATTGTATTTTAAAGCGTTGTGTTTTGTAATGGAACACAAATGCAGTACACCGCGCAAATCACCCAAACAGGGTTGTGTTTGTGACACAAGTATTGAAAAGTCAAGCTCTTTGCGTCGTGTTTTACCATATAACAAATCCGGAGTAGATCAAAGTAAACTTTATGGTGGAATGTCTGTAATAGATGGTGTCGTGTGCTTAAATTTGTTATAGAAAAGTACTTAATATTGACAAGATAGTTACAGAATTAAGGAAGGCGTGTCAATCTTCCAAAGTTAGAGTTAAACGTGGTTTTAAAAGACGAGATATGACGAGACAAGAATATATCTGGAAAATCGTTTGATAAGCAATATATGTAAGAATAGTATTAATTCTGATATCAAATTCTTGAGATCTAAATGTGTCCAAATCAGTTTATTCGTTCATACGTTTCCCCCCTTTTTGATGACTTCGTCAACTACAGGTTCTTATGTTAAATCAGACTTTCAAACAACACTAAATAAGCCTATTGCGATAATGTTTAATACTAATTATAATTGATTTTGTAGGCTTCATATGATTTTGTCAAAACGAAAAATAAAGGTGCTTAATTTGTCGAGAAGCTTGGCTTTTGATTATAATTTGGAAAAGAAAAATCACGTTCTTTTTTCCTTGTTTGTTATCTAACTTATAATTGCATAAAGGGAATAAATACAGATGCCGTTGATATACTAAAACTCTTGTCGGTGGGATTCTTATCTTTATTGCCTGTTAATTGAATTCGTGATTGTTTAACCAGAGATACGTGAAACCCTTTACCACTTCCTTTTATGAGTCGTTGGATTTGATTAAAAAGAACATGTTATGGGAAAGATAGAAGAAAATCCCAATTTTTTCACATTTTTATGTGGTCTTTCTTTCTTCAAAATCTCCTTTTAACACTTCACAAGCCTCAAATTTAAGCATCGAAGGATTTAAGATGATATGTAATATTCATTGGTGGAGATATTTGTTTCCAATTTGTTTCCATTCAATATGTTTTGTGTGTGATTTAAAACTCATTTGAATATATAAACAATAGTTTTGGTAGAATTCATTCAGAGATAACTACTAAAGTAAAAAGTTTGATTCTTTTACAAAATATATCAATTTAATCTGATATTTTGAATCCAATATTTAAATCAAACAATAAATTAATAGAAATGTGCAGCCTCAATAATCAAATCTCTAAATTGCAGACCGAAAATGCTGAACTAAGAGAAAGGATTTTCGAGCTCGAACACAAAGCCGATGCTGCAGAACAGTACAGTCGGCGCAACTGTTTACGACTCTCGGGCATACCAGAAGTGAAGGGTGAGTCGATCGACGCAAAGGTGACTGAGGTGTTCTCAGCTGTAGATGCCGACATCGGTTTAATGGAGGTCGACAGAGCTCACAGAGTTGGAAGGCCAAAACCTGAATCTGTGAAAAAACCAAGGGACATCATCATCAAGTTTACGAGTTATAGGTCGCGTCAGAAGATAGTGGACAAAAAATCAGCTCTTAAGTCACGGGGATTCAATGGCGTTTACATCAACGAAGATCTCACTAGAACGAGGAATAAGGTTTTCTACAACGCTAGGCAGTTGATTAGAAACAACACAGTAGAAGGGACTTGGGTTAAGGACGGAGTCATCTTTGTGAAGGACAAACACACGAAAGTACATCGAGTTGAAAGTCAGATTGCCTTGGACGAACTTATCAAAACTCTCCCAGCTCCTGTGGCTCGTTAACTTGTTCAGTTTATTTGTCACAGCTTTTGTCGTGATACCAAGTGTTTGTCTTTTCTTATTCCCTTTATCCATTTAAATCACATTGACATCTTAAAAGACGAGAAATAATGAAAGCACTGTGACAAAATGACAAATTGCTCTTATTGATATGTCTAGTTGCATCCTTTCCCTTAATTTTTTTTTATCTATAACACTTTTCATCTGCTGTAATTGCTTTTTGGACAATCACAGAATTTCCTTGGAAAATTGTATTCACGTCGGTTTACACCCGTAATCTGAGAACAATTTTACCTTTTAAAACTATGTCACTATTGGAAGCCATTCTATTCCTCCTTTTGTCAATTATTTGTTTTTAATTTGTGATGGTTAGTTATCACTCTTCTTTGAAACTTAAGTATTAGGAAGTTAAGAATTTGATAGCATTTTATGTAAGGCCACTTAGCCCCTCCAACTTACTTACTTACTTTCTTAAACAGACATGGCTTAGACCAAACTACTGTATAAGGTAATTAAATTGGTCAAACAGACACATGTACTTTTCTTCTAACAGTACTATTTTATTCTACCAATTTGTTTCGAAACCTACACGATTCGCTACTTGAATTGAATTAAATGCATTCAATGTTCAGTTATTATAAAACTAGCAACATGTTTATGTTTGTATGTATGGTCATATGCATTTTTTATAGCTTGGCGCAATTAGCTGTTGCAAAATCCAGGCCTTTTTGTTTTTTACTGGTATATTAGTGCGATATATCTTCAAAAACTGCCGATCAACACGTGTGTGCACGTGTTTCACAACCAATACCAGTTGTAACAACACGGTCTTATTTTGAGACACTCATTTTGTTTTTGCTATAGATATTGAGAGGGTCGTTATTTTTCTTTCACTGTGTCTTCTTTCCATATAGTAAGTAGTAACCACTTTTTGTTTATTTGTTTATATGGTGAAATTAGCCTCCTTTCGAGATACTTCCAGTCCTTGTTTTAAAGAATTCTACCATTTTTCATTTACCTTTATTTACTGTTCTCTGCAGATCAAATATAATTCCTAATCAAATATGGCTATAATTCGGATTGATCATGGTCTCGAATTGATTACAAACGTCGATCATCTGACTATCCTTTTGCTTTTAGATAGAATGACTCCGCACGATTTTTCCAACACACAATGTTTGTACAGTATCTTCTTACATGGTCGTGTCATGGTTTTGTCGGAATTGTGTCATATGCATAACCCATTGAATTGATGTTGAAATATCTTGTTTTGATTTGTAATTATGCCAAGCCAATTTCGAAAACACCGTTTGTTTTACCACGTGTTGTTGATATAGGTGTTATGATGACAAACGCATACCTCAAATAATTGATATTGGAAAATATTTTGATAAATATTCTATGTCGGGCGAATTTCGAAGGTATAGTTTGTTATAACGCTTTGCTTTGATAACCGAAATCCCGTTGGCCAGGAGTTGTTGTGACATATGCACACATCATAGCATTGACACAGAACATAATTGTATTTAATTAGTAGCCGCAGTTAATGTAGCATCAGTTTGACACTAGATTAGCCTTTTGTTTGCTAAAGACTAACCGCAATGTAAATTACGACAGTTACTCTCACAGTGAATTTCCTTTATTATTATGATTGCACTGACTTTAATTTCATTTCTGTAGAATATTTATAGGTAACTTGACTTCCACCTCCAATACTATGATTGGTTTTTCATTATTTTGATAACTGTTGCATCATTTAACATTGATACTTGTTTTATGATGTATTTTTGTATCATATTTTTCTTTTATTCATTTTTTGACTTTGAGTATATTGATGTGATTGTGTCTACTGTGGTCCTGGTTCCCGTTTTCCCCGTTATAGTAAATATGTCGGTCCAATGTCTGAGCGTCAGCGTTAGTTATGTTATGTTTGAACCACCATAGGTAGTAGCGTTGTTGAATGGCGCGCGGCCATTGGACTGTTCTATACAAGAACTCAAGGATGTCGTTTTAATCATGGGGCAAATTTTAACTTGAATGAATCCCTGATCGTGTCATTTGTTTCTGTCCGACTGTTTTTTTATTTGATTACCTATGTCATGGGGAGTTTATCCAGTGCTATAAACACTTTCCTTTCTCTTCTGCTTATCTTGTCGGGGGATATTGAGCTCAACCCTGGACCAGACCAACATAATTCAGACTCTGTTGATACTGGTGGTATCTCTATAATTCACCTTAATATACGAAGCATTCGAAATAAGCTCAATTATGTTAGCAATTATTTATCAGACTTTGATATCATGTCATTTACAGAAACCCATCTTGATGAGAACATTCCAGACTCAAGTTTGACCTTTGACGAACAAGCCTATAGAATCTACAGACGCGATTTAAATTCATTTTCAGGTGGAATTCTGGTATATATTCCTTGTTCACTCATTTCAAAGAGAAGGCTAGATTTGGAAGTTGACTGTATACAAGCGATTTGGACGGAAGTCAAATATAGGTCATCTGTCATTCTACTTTGCACAATTTATCGGCCACCTAATACACCTGTAATTTTCTGGGAAAGATTCAATGTTTGTCTTGAAAAAGCCCTTGATCAAAACCCTAATGTAATTGTTGTTGGTGACCTTAACCAAGATCTTCTCAATGTAAACGAGAACCACTTATCAAACCTTATGTCTTTAAACGACTTAACTAACGTAATTTCAAAACCAACTCGCATCACATTTCATTCATCGACATTGCTGGATCCTATAATAGTTTCAAAAGGTGTCCAGGTACTGCATTCTGATACCTTAGACGTTGACAACAGTATTAGTGACCATAAAGCAACACTGGCTTACATCAAATTTAATAGACTTTTTACAACCTGTTCAACAAGAAAGGTGTGGTTTTATGATCGTGCAAATTTTAATGAACTAAATCGAATGTTAGAAAACGAAAATTGGCAATTCATTGATTCGAACGACATTAACGAAAGCTGTGAACGGTTTACTTCTACGCTACTTAACTTCATGTCTCAATGTATTCCTTCTAAAGAAGTAATTGTCCGACCCAATGACAAACCATGGTACGACACTGAGATCCGCAAAATGACTAGACAAAGAGACAGACACAGAACAATCGCGATCAAACTAGGACGTAAAGGTGACTGGACGAAATATAAAAAATGTCGCAATAAAGTCAACAATCTTAAGAAATTTGCAAAACAAAAGTATTTGAACAATCTTGAAGATGACTTAACAAACAGTCGCTTTGAAAATCCAAAGAAATATTGGAAATATATACGCAGTTTAACTAAATCTAAATCTTCTCATACCATTCCTATCCTTAAAACTGTGCAGAACAATAATGAAATTTTTCACTACTCAGACATTGAAAAAGCAAATTGCCTCAATGAGTATTTTGCGTCTATTTCAACAATAAACGACTCTTCAATATCATTACCAGTATTTAACAAATATACTAACAGTTCAATTTCAAGTGTTGAAATATCTTACACAGACATTGAGAATTTAATTGATTCATTAAGTGTTAACAAGGCGGTTGGTTTTGACCAAATCAGCCACAGACTACTTAAAGCTGTTAAACACACGATTTCCAAGCCCCTGGAAGCACTATTCAATAGATCACTTGAATTACAAATATTTCCAAATAAGTGGAAATATGCGATGGTTATGCCCCTTTTCAAGAAAGGTGATACTTCCGATGTTGGAAACTATCGTCCTATATCTTTGCTAAGCTGTATAGGAAAACTCATGGAACGCTGTGTTCACAAACATTTGTACAATTATCTACAGTCAAACAACCTAATTCATTCGAAACAATCTGGGTTTTTAAAAGGTCATTCAACTGTACACCAACTTCTAGATATCTATCATCACGTAGTACAAGCTATCGACTATAGGCAAAATTTATGTATGGTATTTTGTGATATTTCAAAAGCATTTGACAGAGTCTGGCATCCTGGTCTTGTTTTTAAACTTCGCCAATTAGGAATAAACGGTCCTTTCTTAAATTGGTTACACAACTATATTTCTCTACGTGAACAGTCTGTTATGGTAGGAACTGCCATCTCTTCAAAAGCATTAACAAACGCGGGCGTACCCCAGGGCTCTGTCCTTGGTCCTCTTCTTTTTCTTGTCTATGTTAATGACATATCTGAAAACCTAGTAAGCATTTCGCGACTTTTTGCTGATGACACCTCATTGGCGTGTTCAGCAACCAGCATTAACGACATTGAAGGGATTTTGAATCATGACTTACTTATTATATCACAATGGGCAAAACAATGGATGGTATCTTTCAATCCTTTAAAGTCTGAAGCCATTCTCTTTTCCAATCAATCACTAAATCCTCCATCTTTAACTTTTAATGACACCCCAATAACGTTTGTTAACAATCATAAGCATCTAGGAATTTCACTTAGTAATGATGGAAAATGGCATGAACACATTTCAAACACTTTAACTTCAGCATCCAAAATTCTAGGAATAATGCGTTCACTGAAATTTAAAATTCGCAGAGAATCACTCAATCAAATTTATGTGTCATTTTTACGACCAATCTTAGAGTATGCCTCCGTGGTATGGGATAACTGTACGACAAGAGAACAAGAATCACTGGAAAAGGTACAAAATGAGGCTGTACGTATTGTAACGGGCGTTACCCGTTCTGTATCTTTGTACAATCTTTACAGGGAAATAGGATGGTTATCTCTTTCTGATAGACGTGCTTATCAAAAGTTGATTCTCACATTTAAAATAGTCAATGGACTTTGTCCAACTTATCTAAGCGACATTTTCCCTTCTACGGTTGGTGCTAGAACTGATTATCCTTTGCGTAATGCTTCAGATATAGACATTATAAGCAGGAGAACTGAAATATTTGCAAACTCTTTTATTCCTTCAGCTGTCTCTAGATGGAACGAGCTTCCCCTTGGGATCAGGTCGATCAATTCGCTTTCCCTGTTCAAAAGTAAGATAAGGAACATGTTTTCCTCAGCAGTAGTACCAAAACACTTTTTCATTGGTGCACGTAAGCTAGCAGTACTACAAACTAGAATTCGAAATAAATGTAGTGATCTTCGATCAGACTTATTTACTAATCATTTAGCGCAAGACACTTTATGTTTATGTGGTCATTTACTCGAGGATGCCGAACACTATTTCTTCCAATGTGAGCAATTTTCAGCTCAAAGGCTTAAATTATTTTCTGAACTTCGCATGTATCATCCATTGAATACAAGTAAATTGTTGTTTGGCTCTGTAGACTTTAATTATGAAGACAACTGTAAAATCTTCCTTACAGTACATACCTTCATTAAGGAAAGCAAAAGGTTCTTGTAGTATTTCACTAAAAACAATCATTCCTTCGGTCGTAGAACCTGGGCCCCGGTAGCACACGATTCACATCACTTATATCACTTTTTCAATTTTTTCTCTTTCCAAAACATATTTTTTTCAATTGTTATCTCCTTATTGTCATATAGTAGAGATGTTTTTTCAAAATTACCGGAACATTAATTAATTAATAATTTAAGAAATACAGTGTAAATATGAAAAAATTCTTGATGATTACAATATGTAAATACCTGCCAAGGGAATGGCCGAATCTAAGTTGGTAGAACTTGTGGCCAAACCCTTTTGCCTTATGACTCGTTTATTTTATTGAATGTACATGTATATTTTGTAAAATGTTATGGCAATAAAATATGTTTAAAGTAAAGTAATAGAAAATTAAAATGAAATGATCAAAATCCATTTAAGTGCAATTAATTTATAAAAAATGGAGTATTGTATGAAAATTATAAAAGGTAAAGGCTACCAAGGCAGAATAAGGGTTGGAAAAGGGTAAAAATGATAAGGGTAAAAAAGGGTAAATGCACAATTCAAACGCCATCTTTTCATAATAAGGCGAGTGGCAATCCGTTAGCCAATCAGAAGAGACAATTCATTCTCTGACACCTGGCCCTAATGCGGGTTAGCATGGGCCAGGACCCCAGGCTAATAATTCCGGAGTTGCCAATCTCTGTTATCTATGTCTCTGATGAAATAAAGGATGCTTTCATCCTTTGTTATGATTATTAATTGTTCGTAGACATTCAGTTATGTCCCTTGATAGGTCTTCAATAATGCAGTTTGTGTAGGAGCGAAAAGTGACATTTGTGTTTTGAACTCTTTTTATGGTGCTCAAATGTCGATCTATATACTATTTTTGGTATGGTAAGCATGTTTTTGTTGTTAAGATTTATATTTTCGATTCATTAATTATAGGTTACCACTCTTATCTACATGAATGTGGTTGACAATTGATAAAACTTGATTCGAACCCAGTGATGTACGTACCACTATGTAAATTCATCAGTGTGTATTGAAGGCTGAGGATTGTTGATTTCTGATCATTTGTGTCCCGTTTACAACTTCTAGTTATATGATAAATAATTCATTCGCTTTAAAGTAAGTTTGGATTGACTTAATGCCTAAACTATGTAGATGATGGGGCTTTGAAGACAGTGTTTTCTTGGAAAAAATAAAAACAATTGATGAAATATTGCATTAGTATATCTTTTTCTTTCAGACAAGTGGCAGATTTGTTTGATAAGTTCCAGTTGATATGGTGTGGATTTTACACATAAGAGTGGAGTACCAACAGTAAAACACATCAGGTAAAGTATCTTATTCAATAACAAATACAGTTACCACTCATCATGTTTCAAGCAATGCTTAAATTCATCTTTGACAGTATTGTTGTTATGACCTCTCTGTCATGTGCTTATTATACAGGGACCAGTTACATAGCTTACATCTATTTTCAATGATAGCAATGAAAATCATTTTTCCATACACATTGATTTCATATTCCGACATGTTTTTATCTATTACTATGTAGGTTATTGTGTAGTGAACTCTGAGTATTCTAAGGAAATAAGTATGTCAAAGAAACATAAGCATATGCTCAAACTGCTCAATTCTACCAACATACCAACTATGGTAGAATTTCAACCATTCAAAGAAAAATTAAGAAGAAAAATATCTACATCCAATTTTCTTTGATAATTCCCTTGTTTCTAGTCATAGATAGCTAATAATCTCAAGGATGATTTGCACATAATGAGCATAGTGTCCTAACTGACCTTTCATTACAAGTGTTTAATGTATGGATTATTGATGCTGGACTCAGGAGATATCAATTGTCTCTTCAATAAAGGCCTTAATCCTGTTTGCTGCATATCACAGGCAAACAGCTGAAGTACATACAAACTAGATGGCATGGTAATAACCTATTAACTTTCCATTTGTTATATTTTAGATAATTTCATCAAATGGATGGGGGACTACTATCAGTGAACAGAGAAGATACCACATCAAAGCAAAGATACTGCATGAAGAGGAATAACTATTACTTCGTCTTGTGTTTTTTATAATCACTGTTTGACTTCATTGCAAGAGTTTCATGTTAATTATACAATCAACACATTATTCTAAGAGATTAGCAAAGAATAATAACTTTCAGTTATAAATAAACATATGATGAAACTGATTAAGTGTTTCAAACATTTTAACATGAATTGTCAAATATTTTCATATAGCACACTTTTTTGGGAGTTGATGCTTTTGATTTTCATTCTTTTACAACATTTGAATTGGGAGATAATCTAAAATACTTCCAAGTTGCAAGACTTTCAAAATAAAGGGTTATTATAGCTCAGTAATTTCTAGATTTACCTAAATATTGTCAATTTTTACTAAATTACAGCTTTGTAGTAGATTGTCTGTAAATATGCCTTTTTACTATATGAATCTAGCAAATGATATATTTATTAATTCTCATTAACAAAGCTTTTTAAGAACATTTTTCTTATGAACACATGTTTCCTTTTCAATATTAGCATTACCTCTGCAATTTCAACTATTTCGTCTTTCATTGATTAAGAAAAGATTAACAAGTCATACGTAAGACCAATAATCAAAATCAAAGTTAAATATAGTGGTATATGCAGCATAAAGGGAATGTTAACCTACAATTGAATAAAACATATTCTTTTATTTGATGTTTTTGTCATCTTTTTCATTTTTATTATCTCTTGGTAAAGAGCTGTAGTTAATGTTTTTATTATATAATCAATGTTATCTATGAAGCGACAAGATACCCCAGTGTTATATGTTTATGAAGTTACTATATTCTGCCCACCAACAACATGAACCAGCCTGTTGTAAGAGGTGTTTTCTTATGAGTGGACCCTGGTGTATCTCCCAAAACCCTAACTTCCCTAAGTCTTCATTCATATACTAATGTGTCTGCCTACTGTGTGGAGGTTGTGTATTCGAATCCAGGCCGACCCTTCCCAAGGTCTAAAGAAGTTTAGCACAGTAGTCTTGTTTATTGGGAAACACCAGACTGAGAGCTCCATGTAGATAATACACCGTGCTTATTTGGCTCCAGTGAGTTTTGAAATGAGAAGTGTTGAGGAATTTCTCATAACGCCGTAAACAGTATCAAAACATTGCATTTTAAACTTGTCCTTGTATGGAAAATAGTTTGCCGATGACATTTCAAAATGTGATGAAATTAAATAATAATATTGATAGGGCAGAAAACATTGTGGGAAAAGTAGAAGTTGCTGGCTAAGAGCATTTCTCCTTTTCCTATAACGTTTTCCAGAGTCGTATGTAACAAACTGGTCAAATGTCGTTGTTGTTTGGTAATGGGTTAAAAGTGAGGCATAATTATGCGAAGCTAGTCATATTTTAAGAACCAAACAGATCCATCAGATGAGAAATTTTAGACAGACTCATACATACATGTAGTGGCATTATAAAACTGCCGCGTAAATATATCAAGATTCATTGGATGAAGTTGTTATGTTGTGTGTCACGGCGCATCAACAGGCCTAGTTATATGTGTAAAATCGGGTTATATCAACCGAAGTATCAACATTTCTTCGTAAATAGAGTGTGAAGATGCATTTCCACAGAATTTTCGAGTTTCCGTAACTTAGCCGATCTGCGGTTCCTCGTGTTAATGATTATCCGTTTGAATCTTGAAACGAAATATCGAAACAAAAGCCAATAAATCAAATGGTTTCAAATTTCTTATTTCCATGTTGTCAGTCATTTCATAGATTTAATCAACATTTTGATTGAAGGAGGGTGTATTCGGACAATATGCAGTATTATGGTATTGCGCTGTAAAATGTCAATAGAACATCGTTAAAACCACATTGAAAAATAGCCACGATGCCGACTTTGAAAGTCACTACCAATTCGATGATTTTAACTTAAAGGATACAGTAACATTAGACACAACTATTTGTTCTTTTTAGAAGTTACGCGCTTGTGTTTTTCCCTGGTATAACAACGGACTCCCGCTAATGACTCGCTTATCAATAGCGGCCGAATATTGTTCAAACTTGTTTATGTGAAGCTTAAACATCATTGTTGTTGACAATTCTCTTTCTTTCCTTTTCACTTGTAAATGAAAACCCAACAACAATTGAAAAGGAATTATCATAACAGGTGGCATCGTAAGGTTTCGGTAATCGGGATTGTCGATTCGGTAATATTGCTAAATAACGTTACGTTCCGGTAACGTATATTGCTTAATTTCATACGTACACAAATCGCAGAAATGGTTAACTTACGTTGATGTTAGTGAAACACTTTACGCAAGAACGTAAGTTTTGCGTAACTCCTATACTTGCGCAAATAATTTGCGTAAAGTTACGCAGCTTAGTGAAACGGGCCCCTGTGCGCCCCTAAAAGAATGCATACATCTAATTCACCCCGATTTATTTTGCAACCCTTTTCTTCCATTTATCATAAACGTTATTCTAGTTATTCATAATTGCCTTATTTCGATGCTTTGGCAATAACGATTTCAAGAAAAGACTGAGGACGCTTTTCTTTTCCATGCCGCTGACTAAAATGATTTGCCTCTTATGAATTACCTCCCTTGTGTGAAATACTCTTTAGCTCATGTGACAAATCCTCCCAAAATGTAAACAACCCAAAACTCCGCACTTCATAAAACACGTGAAAACTAACTACCTTGTTAGTAATGTATGAACTGTTTAAGCTTGTTCGTTTGATATCTGTGAAAGATACTGTCCCGGTCACCATTATCAAATATGCCTGGCAACAGAGCGGAGAATCCAGCCTTCTTGCACTTGCCTGCTCCAATGGTAACTTTTTCAATTGCAGACGACACTTTCCTGTTGAGTTCAGACGATATTCTGAATCATTCCAATCGTTGCCACATTAAAAATTAAGTAAATGATTAAGTTCTTTTTAAAGAAAACCCATTATTTTAGGGAATTTTGCCAATGGTCTTAAAGTGAAAGCAACAGCAGACGATAAACACTATATACATCCAGAGACATAGATAACAGAGATTGGCAACTCCGGAATTATCGCCAAACTCTCGCGTGCCGCGAGGTTATGCGAGATAAGGAAAGTGCGTACCTGTTTATCCGTTGCCACGGGAGATGTCAAGCGAAATTGATACTTCTTTATTACAGTAAAATAGCTATGTTTGGTTATCTGATTGGTTATCTGAAACAACTTCTGGACATTTTGTTTTATTTTCATTTTATTAAATTGATTTTATGTTAAAAACAAAACAAAAAGTTCCAGTAGGCCTTCTTTTTCAATGACAGGCTTGATTACCATGCAATTCAGAATTGTACTCATAACTACAATGTCTTTCAAGCAAAGGTTTGAATAATATTTTGTAATAAATCAAGTGACTCTATTTAGTTGCAGTTATATACCAAAGCATGAACTTTCCACTAAGACATGATAGTTTTTGTCAATATTAAAAGATTGCTTTCTCATTTCATTCCATTTATTCTGTGTCGCAAAACTGTTTACAGTGCTAATTTTATCCAAAAGAAACACATACATTATGACAATATTTCAAGCCAAATGTTTCAATTTAAGAAAATTAAAAGTATTTTATGATGTTATAATGCATGTGATGAGAATTTTTGTAAAGGTGGTTTTAGTAAACGAAAGGACACGTAAGAAAAAACTGACGTGCTAAGTTTTTCAATACACCTTTTACCGCAGATTCCTCTAATATTGATTGCAAATCAATTAGTACATAATTATTCTAAAACACGTAAGGGTCTGGTCTTATCATGATGCTGACCGAAATGATTTTAGAAAAAAGAAATGTGAGCTTTTTGAATGTTAAGCTAAAGCAAATAGTGTGTCTTGCACCTTCGTTTTTATTATCATTTCTCAACGAGAAATTAAGTCAAAGCACACTACTTTTAAAACCAGACAGACGCTTTAAACAGAACAAATCCTCCCTATTTTGTTTTCGGGACCTTTAGGTCATTAAATTTGAATGAGGTGTCAGAGAGTGGACACAGGGTTAGCGCCACACACTTCTTGTGTAATCGCCCTAGCATCAAAAGGTTTTATGACATCAAACTACATATTTTATGGGGTGGCAATTTACAATCATAGCCTGTATTGTCCACTACCGTGATTGACTCTATCACCCTTCGTTCTTCAAATGACACATTTCACTTGACATATTTGCAAGCGATCGGAATTAAGAATAAGTATGATGAGTAAGGAAATATCGTGGTGTTTCTGATTAAGAAGATCTATCCATTCCTTTTGTCCATTAATTGAATGGATTTTCTTCTTCTTATATAGGAATATCACTTTGAAAATACGGGAAACTGTAGAACTTAATCAGCAATTAATACGGGATCCATTCAAACTCATTTCAGTAATAACACGTTTGATAAAAATCCAAGTCACACAATTTAAGTTTTAATTGATGCAAAAATGAAAGATTTTGATTGAAAATAAAATGCCTGAAATCATGATTATGCTTGTGTGGTAAAGTAAACCTGGTATAACTTCGTTATAAACTCGACAATCACCATAAAAAAGCGGGTAACCATAAAATAAAAATAATACTTCAGGAAAATGTTAAGTATGATATGATCCAGTGCATAGTTTTTTAGTTTTACTTGCTACAACTGTGGTATATTTTGGTTGGAAATCAACATGGCTGAACTCGTTAAGGTAGTAAATGGGACATATTTAGTACACCATAACTTCTAAATGACAAAGAATATCAGACTGAAAATTTGGAAATACACAAAATCATATTATCCCATTAAAATGGACATAAATTAGAAATGTTTGAATAAATCCTCTGTTAAAACATTTTACTTTGTACAAGTATGAAATATTTTGGTTGAAAATAAAATGGCCGAAATCACGATCATGCTTGTGTGGTTAAGTAAACCTGGTATAACTTCGTTATGGAAGCGAAGATTACTTTAAAAATGCGGGCAACCATAAAACAAAAATAACACTTCAGGAAAATGTCAGGTATGATATGATCCAGTGCATAGTTTTTTAGTTTTACTGTGCACAACTTTGTTAATTTTTGGTTGGAAATCAAGATGGCTGATCTCATTAAGGTAGTAAATGGGATATATTTAGTACGCAATAACTTCTAAATGACAAAGAATATCAGACTGAAATTTTGGAAATCGACAAAATCATATTTACCCATTAAAATGGACATAAATTAGAAATGTTTGAATAAACCTCCATTAAAACATTTTACTTTGTACAAGTATGAAATATTTTGGTTGAAAATAAAATGGCCGAAATCATGATCATGCTTGTGTGGTTAAGTAAACCTGGCATAACTTCGTTATGGAAGCGAAGATTACTATAAAAATGCGGGCAACCATAAAACAAAAATAACACTTCAGGAAAATGTCAAGTATGATATGATCCAGTGCATAGTTTTTTAGTTTTACTGTGCACAACTTTGTTAATTTTTGCTTGTAAATCAAGATGGTTAAACTCATTAGGGTCGTAAAAGGGACATATTCAGTACGGAATAACTTCTAAATGACAAGGAATATCAAACTGAAAATTTGGAAATGTAGAAAAACAAACCCTTTCTTTAAAATAGACTTGAATTGGAAATGTTTGAAAACCCCTTCTTTAGAACAGTTTGAATCTAAAACTACTCAATTATCACATTCATCGCACCCAACCACGAAAATGCGAACAATTCAATCAAGTTTGTCGCAGTTTGCCATGTTTATTTCTTTGATAATCGCTTGCTGATCGGTCTTGTTGGATGAGGAAACTTTCTAACAATAACAATATAGTAAATTCGGTAAGAAAATAATTTAATTATGACTTAAAACACGCTTAAATGTGTGTTGCCTATTTCGCGTTTAGTTGAAAATTGCGTCGATAGACAGATCTCGCAAGGTCTCGCTAAATAACGCGTCATGCGAGATATCGCAGAAACCGGCTATAGGTAAAGAAGGAGTTGCCAATCTCTGTTATCTATGTCTCTGATACATCAAACATTACATTTTGTGAGTTGATTTATTAAATTGGATGACACGAGAAGAATTAAAGGGTTTCAAGACATTGGGTACATACAGCTTCTTTTCATATCATAGCCATCAATAAGACATTCTCATTTCCATTTAGGTATGCTTATTACAATATAGTTATAATGAATGGGAATGATGCAAGAGGATGATTATTGAACTGTGGGAAAGGTTTCATAGAATATTGCGGTTTTGTTTAGGCTTGAAAGGCCATATTAACCTTTCAATAAGGCCTCAAAACTTTCATCATCAGAATGGTTGTTCTTAAATGCGGCTGCTTTTTGCGAGTTTTATGTGCTTTATCCAGGCCCTGTGTAGTGGTAGTTTGATTGATTCCACTTAAGGGTCGAGGGATGGCAGACGATGAATTTGAACAAATAACTAATCCAAATGTCAAGAGTAATGTTGGGGCACATATTTCTTTGAAACGAGCAATGAAATTATCTATACTGTCATACACTGTCACCACTGTGATAAATCTGTGCAGTGCAGAGGTACCATGAATCTCAACACTCACTTTTGAGCAGTTTCCAGCCGGTATGTTGAAAAAGTGTCAACAAGCTAAAGATAGTGTCAACAACAATAAAAAGTGTCAACAACTGTAAAAATAGTGTCAACAACTGAAATTATATTGTTAACATGTAAATAAACACTCACTTGGATGAAATATTGACTTTTTGGTGTTAAATAAGCCATAGAAATACAATATGGATACTTAATGCTAGCTTCACTTTACTCCGTAAATTGGGTCAGCACAAGATGCCGATATTTGTCGAAGGTCATTAAAAAACGGAAAAAAATGCAAGTAATGCAGCAGATAGCATACATCATCTTAAATATTCATATGGCTAATGCATTAATGATAATCAAGTGGTGAAATGAGAGTGTGGTCATGTTTTTACTGACCCACAAAATGTCCGCGTTTCATACTATTTTAGGTATCCATTTTTTTTCTACTCATGCTTTTTATGGTTTATTAAAGTTCATTAAATTCGATTTCAAAATCTAAAAAGTATGTAATAACACATTGAAACTAATTTTTGACTTGTTGACACTATTATTTCAGTTGTTGACAATATGTCTATAGTTGTTGACACTATTTTTAGCTTGTTGACACTATTTCAACGTACCCGTTTCCAGCTGTATTCTTTTTAATTTTGGGAATGGTTCTGATACTGGACAAATTGGGAAAAATCACAGCATTTTTCTCTAAAATTTGGAATATTTCGGGGATAGCCAATTCAAACATAGCTATTGGGAGATTGGGTAAAATGGTCAGTTAATATGATTGGGAATGGGTTCGTTTTATGGTACAAAACATATATGGAAAAAAAAATCACAGGTATCATAAGATATTAACATTTGTTTGCTCCTGTGAATTGGGAACAGCCTATGCTTTAGGTTTTTGAGAAATCTGAAGCATACAGTCCAATGCTTTAGGCAGCGAAAAAGGAGACATGCTTCCGTTTCTGAAGGAAAATATGTGTCTTAAAAGTTAAAAGTAAAACAGACCTTTAATTTGTTTCTATGTTAGTTGTCGATTTCTGGCAGTATTTTGGGCAGTCATTAAACTTCAAAATGATCACAATCTTTACTCTTGCCACAATTTATTGCAATATATTGCAATCTACAGTTTTTCCATATTGCAATATAATGAACTAATATGGTTTTCAGCATATTGTTACATCACCTAGTTTCTAGATAATGTGTAAAATTGCAATAATTGGCCCTTTAGTCTGAATGTCTGTTGGGTCTTATGTATTCTTAAAGGAACTTTATGCTGGTAAATGTCAATGAACACACAAACAGTAAGTCATATGATAAATATTTTGTTTATTCTACAGCTAGATATATATGATATTTAATTCAGATAAAAATATTATTGATAAATCTGTAGGAAACAACTCAATAAGCTTTCGTGATAGAAAGAAAGAATTGGTCACTGTTACTTCCTTATTTTGTTACAAAACATCTGATATGGCATAAAAAAGATTGCATAATTGTTCTATGTTTTTGCTCTCAATTTTGGGCTCCATTTAATGAAAAATGCTTTTTACAGAATTTAGAAAAGTGACCAAAGGGGAAACATCAGCAGATGTCTATTATGAAAAAGTAACTCTATTATTAAGAAAGAATGGTAACAATAGGGTTCATTGGATTCAATGCCTGACTATAATAAGCACTGAACATGAAGTAATTATCATAGTATTGAATTGAACCCTCATCATCTGTTTTATTTGCATATCAAAAGCTGTTACATGAAAAATCACTATTTTTGTTAACTTAATTGTAAACCTAATATTGGGGGAGCTCATGAGAATTGTTCCTCCTAGATAATTTGAATGAGTACCCACAATATCGAGGCGCTATAATGAGGTAAGCATATCTAGATTTTGAGAGATGGAATTTCATATTATTGTGTATAAGAAATAACAGTTGCACTGGGGAAATTGCTAAAACAATCATTTTGAGCAGTTACTTCTTGTTTCCTCTTTTGTTGTGTTAAAACAAGTATTTGAGGGTAAAGGGTCAAGCACATAAGTGTTAAAGTTAATTAACAAAGCACATACAGCAATATTTTCTTTCATTGTAATACTTTTTAACCCTTTCCCAAACAAAAAATGTTAGACTGTCCCAAATTGAAAGAGTTTGCAGACGACATTTCAAACTGTGATGAAATTGGAAAATAATCTTCTGATAGGGCATAAAACATTGTGGGAAAAGGAAAAATTGCTTGTTTTGAGCAATTTCTCCATTTCCCACAATGTTTTCTAAAGTCGTCTGCTACAAAGGGGTCAAATGTCGTTATTGTTTGGAAAAGGGTTATACATGATCTCGTAGAACAATACAAGTTTTTAACACGCTAACACCAGTTCATGTTTAGTTGTCACTCACTCTTGTCACTTTTGTAATTCTTCTGCTGAAGTTTGATGAAATTCCTCAGAGACTTGATATTGCCTTGGTTAGCATTGATGATATCCTTGTCTGTTTCACAGAGGTTATTTGTTACAGATTCCAGGATACTTGATATATCACCTTGGCAGGATTCATTTCTGTAAATGGTTTTCTTCAACTGAAATATTTATTACAGAAATGTAATGTGAGTAGAAAAGTCGATTGTAAGATTCCTTTCCAAATGAAAAACAGTGTAAGGGTTCAATGCAAGACTTTATCAACTCTTTCACAAAGATAAAGGACTCTTTTTAGTTTTGCACTGGCTTTTGGATCTAAATACCTATTTATTCATTGTACACAATCATGCTCTGAATACTTAAATATGAGCTAGTAATGGCTATTCTCCATTGTGTTTTATACAATAATACAGCTGCTGCAAAGTTTTAAAGAAATATAATTCTAATTTCAAACTTTCCTCACATCTATGAATAAGGAGCCTTAATGCTGTGAGTCTGTTAGGATCACTATTCAATCCACAAGCAGATGATACATTTATTTAACTTACCATCATTTTCAATACAGCCATCAGAGCATTGAGCCTGTTTGGATCATGATTGTGCTCGGTCACACTTTCACACATGTCACGTTGTACGCACCACTCACCTCCCTGGAAGGCCTGAGGCGTAGGGTTAAATGTGACAAAGGCTTTACAGCGTCCACCAAAACCAAACACATTACATTTCCAGTGCGTTTTGCTGCCAGCATTTGTTGACCGTTCTATCTGTCAAGAAACGAATGTTAGAATGATTACAGTGATAATTTCTGGGCCAAAAAATCTCATTAAATTTCCAAAAATTCATTACTTTCATTCATTTTAATCATGTCTCTATAGAAAAACCCATTGATTTTTAAGTTTTAGTCTAAAAAACCCATTGATTTAATTTAGAAAAATATCACTATGATTAAGTCACTTTTTGGCATAAATTGTTTAAATGTCTTTTTCTTATGATGATTACAACAATGTTCTTTTGCGCACTCAAATCAAATGTATAACAGTATATTCATTAAAATGAGTTTCTTTCAATCCTTTTAGATAGGGTTGCCGTTATTCAGTATATTTTGTTCTAACATTATATGAATTATGATAAAGTTCATTTGATGTATAAATTGTCTGGGACACTTTAGTTAAATTGTACAATGTTTATTCATTGTATTGTGGGCCAGTGGCCTTTATTTACGAATAAACTAAACTAAAACTTGAATATCAGTACAGATAAATGCCCTTCCAAAAAAGATTCATTATAGGAAAAAGTATGTCTTGCTTTGAGACATAAGATGTCCTTTGAGAACAACCTTTTTTCAATTTTTATTGTCTGTAATATCAATTGTAAATTACATGTTTATTGACAAGGTTTTATTTGAATTTTCATGAATTTCCATAATGAGAAACACTCTTATTGTGACAGGTAAGGTTAGCACCTGTTATCTAATTTCTGAATTGACCAATTAAACCATGATGGTTTCCTGATTGTAAACTGATTAACAATTCACCCAATACTTTCTAATGTTGTACTTAAACATTTGTGATGAACAAATTTACCTTTCTTGTATACAAGTATCCATCAGAATCCACTAACACCGACTTAGGAACTTTCTTGCAGGAATGGATCTCGTGGTATCTAATGGGTTCATTTCTGTTAGTCACAGGTCTCCAGTTTTTACTATGAATTCTCTCCAATGGAGCACCGTTAATGATCTCTTCATTCTGTTCATCTTGTAGTAAATCACTGTTAGGGCTTACAATGTTCACTGGAAGAATCTTGGCTATGTCTATGGTATCATCTGGTAGCGAACTAGGTGAGGAACTTAAAGGAGAAGCTTGTCTTTTGAGTCTCAGTTTCATGCTGAACTTTGGTGGGACATAACCATCTGTTCTGTTCTCTCCTTCTTCACCTGGAACACTGTCGTTGTTGTCTAGTAGACTTGGATTGGGTTTACAAACTTCCCAAAGACTTCCATTATCTCCAGATATAGGTGTTTGGTACTGTTCTGGAATTATGGTATTGTCTTGATTGGATACACATGGTTCCTTGATGTCTGATATACACTCAGGTGTTGGATGATTGTCTTGATCCTGATTGATGTTGTTACCCTGATGTACCTCTCTAGTTTCATACAAACAGGTATCTGCTCTATATTCAGCTTCATGGACTGTTACAGTTTCAGCACTGGTTATGACATCACCGCCTGATGGTCTGTCAGCGATGGATGTATTCTCTACATTGGTTTCAGCTTTGTTTTGAACCTCATCTTGTGATTGGTCAACATCTTCATCGCTTGAATGCTTGTTCTTTAAATAAATCACATCATGATCACTGAAATGCTTGTTCGGTGGACTGGTAGAAGTAGGGTTGGTGGTAGGCACTGTTTTAGGACTGGTTACTGGGTTCTTGTGTGACTTGATTGGTGATTGGGATGGTGTGGGTGGTGGATTGTCGGGAAAGGCAGTGTGGTTGTGTGGAATCACATTTGATAATGATCTGGAGCCACAGACCTGGACGACCGAGGCGAAACACTGGTGGGTCAAACGACGGGTACAATACCATGTAAAGTGGTGTCCTACACGGCTCTGTAAAGATAGGGCAAAACCTGATCTCAGCATAACCTCATACAAAACCTCATGAGTGGTCTGGGAATATAATAACCCTTTACCAAACGGCAAATTTTAGACTGTTCCAAAGTGAAAGAGTTTGTAGACAATGTTTCAAAATGTGATGAAATTGAAAAACAATCTTCTTATAGGGCAGAAAACATTGTTGGAAAAGGAGAAATTGCCCTTAAGAACAATTTCTCCTTTACTCACAATGTTTGCAAGAGTGGTCTGCCACAAAGTGGTTAAATGTCGTTATTGTTTTGTAATGGGTTAATGCTGTAAGTCTGATTAATTATTAATCATTATATGACACATATCTGTGTTTCATATTGTAAAGAACTTTGAAACATGTATCAGCTGTTTAAAATCATCATGGAAAAATGACTGATTCCAAATCCTCTTTGATCAATCAACAGGTAAGAAACTAATTAATAAACAGAATAACTCATAAGAAACTTATGACATATGGACCATAAGTTATTAAAAATAATCTTCCCATCCTTTACAAGTTTCTTTCTGATAATTTCACTTCATACATCAAAATTCCACATGTTGGTAAACATACTAAAATACTAAAAAATACATTTATTCATTGTATGACATGATAAATCAAAGCGCTGATAGCCCTGAAGGACTAAGGTTTGTTTAAAGCAAGATGATTGAGGATACATTTGAAAATTTCTTTGAGCAACATCTCGAGGAGAACAGCTGCTCCTTTTACCACCATTACTATAATCATTATTTCTGTGACTAAACGATAGTCTATTTTTCCAACATCTGGACATTTGACGATTTCCCATGAGGCAACAGTAATACTAATATAGAGCAAAACAAAGCAAGTAAATCCGGACTACATTCCTAGGTCCAAGAACGTATTAGTCTGCACAGTCAAGGCGGATGTTTAATGAGTAATTGGGGTCAGACCGCTGTTTGTGTATCGATAAAGTACCGTCCCTCAAAAAGTGCTGACGCACCCTCAGTCCAAAAATGGAGGAGTATAGTTGCCAATACTATACAAAGAAAGGACCACAAATATCACAATAAATGATCACAATAAAGAAATCATGACAATAATTGGATTAATTGCTCATCAAGAGCAATTCCTCCCATTGACAGTGGGGTTTTAAATGTCCTATGATGCAGATGGGGTAACTGAACTATTTTGCAAAGAAGGAAAATAGAATTGAAAAATTATGTGTTTGCTCTGAGATATAAAGTAGTAATATCACCAGCATGAAAGATATTTTGATTTTTTCATGAGCATGTATCTACCATAGCAGTAATATCATTTTCATATCAAGGGTTTTACAAATAGTAAGTGTTTCACAAACATGAAACACTTACTATAGTACTGCACTTTTATTTACTGCTTTAATGGATTAAGCCTTATTATTTCATGCACTAGATTTGCCATTTCAAGGATTATTTCAATAATACTTAAATTTTATCCTTGAATTTTGAGTCACAAGTAATGTTCACTGCATGGGGAATATTTCACATAAAAAAAACAACTGGTGACCTTGCTCTATATGTTTCATTGAATGTATGTTATTTTGGATGTTATCATTAAATAGTTTTAAGTTTCTTACCACTAAATTATATATGTATCCATGGTTATCAGACATACATGAAGTTTGCTCTCTTCCCTTGTTGAATGTCTTGTCAACTGAATATGACAGCTGTGTTGTTGTGTTTTCTTTCTCACAGTCACTTGAACTAAAGCAAACAGAAAACTAATGAAGTGTCAAATAAAATGTGCATTCTTGTTTTACTGGCTAAATACTAAAATACTCCAATTCTCCAATGCATGTTATACAACAGAACAGCTGTTGTACTGCTTTAAAGAAAAAAATTATTAACTTCCAAATGTCCTCATTTTTGTACGAGCAGCTTTAAGGCAATATTTTAATTTTAACAATATGACCATACTTTTTAAACCCAACCTTAAAGAGCTGACACAACTGTTGAAGTTCTGGAAACGACTTGATGCTTATGCAAACATGTTAGATTGGCGGCCCTCCAAGTAAATTGGCGGCTGGTCTGTGATCTAACCTGTTTGTCACCCTGAATATCTTTCCTTTTCAAATTAAGCAGTTATAACAGGTTTTGGAAAGCAGATGACACAAAAATCTATTTTTAGAAAATTACCCAGCATTCTAAAGGTTAAGATTGGTTAGAACAATTTGAAAAGTTAGAAAATGGTGGAACAATACATATTGTTTACCTGTTTGTTTATTCTAAGCCAGACAAACATGAAGACATCTTAGGCATATCATATGGAGGGTCTAAAACAATACTATAGTGATCCCTCCCCTTTTGTGAAGGACTTGCTATAGTCTTGCATTTTACAATAGATTTGTAATTTTTTAAATAGCAAAACTTAAGTTGATAATTGCTTCAATTAAGAATACATTTATGTATGAATTTGATAAGTGAATGTACATGACATAGTAAAGAATTGTTGTATCATGGATGTGAATTTGATAAGTGAATGTACCTGTCATAGTAAGGAATTGTTGTATCATTGGTTTGAATTTGATAAGTGAATGTACCTGTCATAGTAAGGAATTGTTGTATCATGGGTGTGAATTTAATAAGTGAAAGTACCTGTCATAGTAAGAAATTGTTGTATCATTGGTGTGAATTTGATAAGTGAATGTACCTGTCATAGTAAGGAATTGTTGTATCATGGGTGTGAATTTGATAAGTGAATGTACCACTCTTATTAAGGAATTGTTGTATCATGGGTGTGAATTTGATAAGTGAATGTACCTGTCATATTAAGGAATTGTTGTATCATTGGTGTGAATTTGATAATTGAAAGTACCTGTCATAGTAAGGAATTGTTGTATCATGGGTGTGAATTTGATAAGTGAAAGTACCTGTCATAGTAAGGAATTGTTGTATCATTGGTGTAAATTTGATAAGTGAAAGTACCTGTCATTGTAAGGAATTGTTGTATCATTGGTGTGAATTTGATAAGTGAATGTACCACTCTTATTAAGGAATTGTTGTATCATTGGTGTGAATTTGATAATTGAAAGTACCTGTCATAGTAAGGAATTGTTGTATCATGGGTGTGAATTTGATAAGTGAAAGTACCTGTCATAGTAAGGAATTGTTGTATCATTGGTGTAAATTTGATAAGTGAAAGTACCTGTCATTGTAAGGAATTGTTGTATCATTGGTGTGAATTTGAGAAGTGAAAGTTCATGTCATAGTAAGGAATTGTTGTATCATGGGTGTGAATTGGATAAGTGAAAGTACCTGTCATTGTAAGGAATTGTTGTATCATTGGTGTGAATTTGATAAGTGAAAGTACCTGTCATTGTAAGGAATTTTTGTATCATTGGTGTGAATTTGATAAGTGAATGTACCTGTCATAGTAAGGAATTGTTGTATCATTGGTGTGAATTTGATAATTGAAAGTACCTGTCATAGTAAGGAATTGTTGTATCATTGGTGTGAATTTGATAAGTGAAAGTACCTGTCAAAGTAAGGAATTGTTGTATCATGGGTGTGAATTTAATAAGTGAAAGTACCTGTCATAGTAAGGAATTGTTGTATCATTGGTGTGAATTTGATAAGTGAATGTACCTGTCATAGTAAGGAATTGTTGTATCATGGGTGTGAATTTGATAAATGAATGTACCACTCTTATGTAGGAATTGTTGTATCATGGGTGTGAATTTGATAAGTGAATGTACCTGTCATAGTAAGGAATTGTTGTATCATTGGTGTGAATTTGATAAGTGAATGTACCTGTCATATTAAGGAATTGTTGTATCATTGGTGTGAATTTGATAAGTGAAAGTACCTGTCATAGTAAGGAATTGTTGTATCATTGGTGTAAATTTGATAAGTGAAAGTACCTGTCATTGTAAGGAATTGTTGTATCATTGGTGTGAATTTGATAAGTGAAAGTTCCTGTCATTGTAAGGAATTGTTGTATCATTGGTGTGAATTTGATAAGTGAAAGTTCCTGTCATAGTAAGGAATTGTTGTATCATGGGTGTGAATTGGATAAGTGAAAGTACCTGTCATAGTAAGGAATTGTTGTATCATTGGTGTAAATTTGATAAGTGAAAGTACCTGTCATTGTAAGGAATTGTTGTATCATTGGTGTGAATTTGATAAGTGAAATTTCCTGTCATAGTAAGGAATTGTTGTATCATGGGTGTGAATTGGATAAGTGAAAGTACCTGTCATAGTAAGGAATTGTTGTATCATTGGTGTGAATTTGATAAGTGAAAGTACCTGTCATTGTAAGGAATTGTTGTATCATTGGTGTGAATTTGATAAGTGAAAGTTCCTGTCATAGTAAGGAATTGTTGTATCATGGGTGTGAATTGGATAAGTGAAAGTACCTGTCATAGTAAGGAATTGTTGTATCATTGGTGTGAATTTGATAAGTGAATGTACCTGTCATATTAAGGAATTGTTGTATCATTGGTGTGAATTGGATAAGTGAAAGTTCCTGTCATTGTAAGGAATTGTTGTATCATTGGTGTGAATTTGATAAGTAAAAGGTCCTGTCATAGTAAGGAATTGTTGTATCATGGGTGTGAATTGGATAAGTGAAAGTACCTGTCATAGTAAGGAATTGTTGTATCATTGGTGTGAATTTGATAAGTGAAAGTACCTGTCATTGTAAGGAATTTTTGTATTATTGGTGTGAATTTGATAAGTGAATGTACCTGTCATAGTAAGGAATTGTTGTATCATTGGTGTGAATTTGATAATTGAAAGTACCTGTCATAGTAAGGAATTGTTGTATCATGGGTGTGAATTTGATAAGTGAAAGTACCTGTCATAGTAAGGAATTGTTGTATCATTGGTGTAAATTTGATAAGTGAAAGTACCTGTCATTGTAAGGAATTGTTGTATCATTGGTGTGAATTTGATAAGTGAAAGTACCTGTCATAGTAAGGAATTGTTGTATCATTGGTGTAAATTTGATAAGTGAAAGTACCTGTCATTGTAAGGAATTGTTGTATCATTGGTGTGAATTTGATAAGTGAAAGTTCCTGTCATTGTAAGGAATTGTTGTATCATTGGTGTGAATTTGATAAGTGAAAGTTCCTGTCATAGTAAGGAATTGTTGTATCATGGGTGTGAATTGGATAAGTGAAAGTACCTGTCATAGTAAGGAATTGTTGTATCATTGGTGTAAATTTGATAAGTGAAAGTACCTGTCATTGTAAGGAATTGTTGTATCATTGGTGTGAATTTGATAAGTGAAATTTCCTGTCATAGTAAGGAATTGTTGTATCATGGGTGTGAATTGGATAAGTTAAAGTACCTGTCATAGTAAGGAATTGTTGTATCATTGGTGTGAATTTGATAAGTGAAAGTACCTGTCATTGTAAGGAATTGTTGTATCATTGGTGTGAATTTGATAAGTGAAAGTTCCTGTCATAGTAAGGAATTGTTGTATCATGGGTGTGAATTGGATAAGTGAAAGTACCTGTCATAGTAAGGAATTGTTGTATCATTGGTGTGAATTGGATAAGTGAAAGTACCTGTCATTGTAAGGAATTGTTGTATCATTGGTGTGAATTTGATAAGTGAAAGGTCCTGTCATAGTAAGGAATTGTTGTATCATGGGTGTGAATTGGATAAGTGAAAGTACCTGTCATAGTAAGGAATTGTTGTATCATTGGTGTGAATTTGATAAGTGAAAGTACCTGTCATTGTAAGGAATTTTTGTATTATTGGTGTGAATTTGATAAGTGAATGTACCTGTCATAGTAAGGAATTGTTGTATCATTGGTGTGAATTTGATAATTGAAAGTACCTGTCATAGTAAGGAATTGTTGTATCATGGGTGTGAATTTGATAAGTGAAAGTACCTGTCATAGTAAGGAATTGTTGTATCATTGGTGTAAATTTGATAAGTGAAAGTACCTGTCATTGTAAGGAATTGTTGTATCATTGGTGTGAATTTGATAAGTGAAAGTTCCTGTCGTAGTAAGGAATTGTTGTATCATGGGTGTGAAATTGATAAGTGAAAGTACCTGTCATTGTAAGGAATTGTTGTATCATGGGTGTGAATTTGATGAGTGAAAGTACCGCTCATAGTAAGGAATTGTTGTATCATGGGTGTGGATTTGATAAGTGAATGTAGCACTCTTATTAAGGAATTGTTGTATCATTGGTGTGAATTTGATAAGTGAAAGTACCTGTCATAGTAAGGAATTGTTGTATCATGGGTGTGAATTTGATAAATGAAAGTACCTGTCATAGTAAGGAATTGTTGTATCATGGGTGTGAATTTGATAAATGAAAGTACCTGTCATTGTAAGGAATTGTTGTATCATGGGTGTGAATTTGATAAGTGAAAGTACCTGTCATAGTAAGGAATTGTTGTATCATGGGTGTGAATTTGATAAGTGAAAGTACCTGTCATTGTAAGGAATTGTTGTATCATTGGTGTGAATTTGATAAGTGAAAGTACCTGTCATAGTAAGGAATTGTTGTATCATGGGTGTGAAATTGATAAGTGAAAGTACCTGTCATTGTAAAGAATTGTTGTACCATGGGTGTGAATTTGATAAGTGAAAGTACCTGTCATAGTAAGGAATTGTTGTATCATGGATGTGAATTTGATGAGTGAAAGTACCGCTCATAGTAAGGAATGGTTGTATCATGGGTGTGAATTTGATAAGTGAAAGTACCTGTCATAGTAAGGAATTGTTGTATCATGGATGTGAATTTGATAAGTGAATGTACCTGTCATAGTAAGGAATTGTTTTATCATTGGTGTGAATTTGATAAGTGAATGTACTGCTCATATTAAAGAATTGTTGTATCATGGGTGTGAATTTGATAAGTGAATGTACCTGTCATAGTAAGGAATTGTTGTATCATTGGTGTGAATTTGATAAGTGAATGTACCTGTCATAGTAAGGAATTGTTGTATCATGGGTGTGAATTTGATAAGTGAAAGTACCTGTCGTAGTAAGGAATTGTTGTATCATGGGTGTGACTTGTCTCAAGATCCTTTTCAATACCAGTCTTCTGATTGGGTACTGTCAGGTCACATGATGTCAATCTGGAAGGAAATGGTTTCTTTTTAGAAAAGTAAGTCTTTCAATAGGAAGAATTTCACAATATTTCATTTTATATTGGGACAACAATGACATTTTTCAATTTCTGGTATTATCGGTAATAGAGTTTGCTTTAGTTTTGTAGGTTTACGATGTTTTAAACATTTTTTTACAATGTTGCATGGCTTTGTAACCACAAATGATTGAAATTGGCAAGCAGTTAATAGCAGCATTCATTATTTGATTTTCAGTTTTATAGGGAACAAAGTACCCATCAATTTTATCTTAGCGCAACAATGCTTTCATAACCTTAATGCTTTTCTTAACCTTAATGCTTTCATAACCTTAATGCTTTTCTTAACCTTAATGCTTTTCTTAACCTTAACGCTTTTCTTAACCTTAATGCTTTTCTTAACCTTAACGCTTTTCTTAACCTTAACGCTTTTCTTAACCTTAACGCTTTTCTTAACCTTAACGCTTTTCTTAACCTTGCTTTTCTTAACCTTAACGCTTTTCTTAACCTTAACGCTTTTCTTAACCTTAACGCTTTTCTTAACCTTAACGCTTTTCTTAACCTTAACGCTTTTCTTAACCTTAACGCTTTTCTTAACCTTAACGCTTTTCTTAACCTTAACGCTTTTCTTAACCTTAACGCTTTTCTTAACCTTAATGCTTTTCTTAACCTTAACGCTTTTCTTAACCTTAACGCTTTTCTTAACCTTAACGCTTTTCTTAACCTTAACGCTTTTCTTAACCTTAACGCTTTTCTTAACCTTAATGTACTAAAATTTTGATAAATGGAATTTATTTTATTTCCATACCTTTCGTTGGAAGGAGTGGAGAAAGGCGTTGGCACGACAATGGCTACTTCTGACATCAGTTCAGGCATATCAGGTGTTGTTGACTGTCTAGTTCTGCTAGACGAGTGATGTTCAGTTAGTTCAGGGATTTCTGCATCAAGGTCATCATCGTCTGTTGATATTGTGTTAACATCCAGATAGATCTCAGTATTGTCAGATAGCACATCTTCAGCTAACTGATTGCTGTTTTCTTGGCTAGCAAATTGAAGGGTTCAATTTGTTATTGATTGATGATTTTTTGTTTCAACTTTAATTTAAGTTATTCTCAGAACATTATTAAAATTTCTTTTGCATTAGGCATAACAATTTATTCAGTTTATTCTTCCTAATTCAATCATTCAATTTCCTTTGATATCCATAAGGATTATTAGCAAAAAAAATAACTAAATGTATTACATGTACTATTCAATGCAAATTTCAATCTACTTATTTCTTAAGATTTTGGCTTTCTATTGCTTTATTTCATGAAATTGTTCAGGTCAATATGGGAGGTCCACCAAAATTCTTTATCACATGTATATGTTTTGATGAATTTGCTTAAGGTTGTTACTTAGACGTAACAAAATACGAAATTATTTTCAGTCATCACACTTTCTATTACCACTGCTTTCATATAAATTTGTAACAATATTCTGTATTATAGATCATTCATTAGACACTAATTGGAATTGTGGCAAGTTGGAAAACAAATCATATGAATAGGGTGGATTGTGTTGTCAGACAATTTGGAATACCTCTGTTGTGGTATGATTTGCCTTTTCACACTGATGAACAGCTTACTACTCTCTGAGACTCTGATTGTTGTTTGAAGACATAAGGTCTGGTCCATGTATACACTTTTACTTTTGGCTTCTTCCTGTAAAAGGTCAAAGGTCAATTACTTGATGTACAGAAGAGATTTTTTGTTAGGATTCAAAGTTTTCAATGTAGTAAAAGACAAACACCTTTATAAAATTGTGACCCACAGCAAAAACCAGGAATATTATATATATATGTACATGACTTTCAGTGATTTTTTTCTAAATTAAATCAATGGGCTTTTTTGACCAAAACTTAAATATCAAAGGTTTTTTCTATAAAAAAAAAAATAAAATGAATGAAAGTATGTGTAATGAGTTTTGGGAATATTTTATGAGATTTTTTGGACCAAAATTTATCACTGGACTTTATGAATGAAACTAGGACTTCTTTGACAAAAAGACAAATCCCTCATAATAAGCAATTTCTTATTCTGTCAATAGTGTATATCCTATATCAAATATTTTTATTTAGTTTTAAACTTATTTATTTTACATCAATTGTGAAACAAGTTCTTTCAACTTGGATTAACCAATCTCGATTCTGCTGTCTGAATCATAACCGTTACTCGCACCAAATGTGGGTGAATGAAGGTCACAAGGTAAATAGTACTTTAGTACTGCATTGAAACCTTGTGTTACGGTCAGTTTGGACGAACAGTACCAAAAAATAACGACATTTGACCAGTTTTTTGCAGATGATTTTTGAAAACATTGTGGGAGAGGAAATATCGCTCTTCAAGAGCAATTTCTCCTTTCCAACAATGTTTTCTGCTCTATGAGAAGATTATTCAATTTCAACACATTTTGAAATGTTGTCTGCAAACTCTTTCAATTTGGGACAGTTGAAAATTTGGTGTTTGGTAAAGGGTTAAGGAATGGATTAAAGTAGAGTAAGACTTTTTACCTTGCAGTAGGTATAAATGTTTCCTCTACTGTCTGTAACTAACTTCTCACCATCGGTTGTTTGGATCAGCTGGTAGGTCACATGATCTACAGCATCATCACTCATTGGTTGACTAGGTGGTATGAGCACTTTATATGCATGTTCTCTTTCCTTTTGCTTTGGTAGAATGCTTTGAATAAGATAAGATGGAGTCAAGTAAAAAGAATGCAACTGAAGGTATTCGCAAATAAGAAAAGTTTTTGACAAATGAATAGAACTATTGATAAGATTTGGGTAAGAGCTTCCAAGTAATGCATTAGGAATGGTCTTTTACAGTACATTAGCTGTTCTGAAATATAATTATTATGACTTTTTGTAGTTTAATACTGTTCTCCTTTTACAACAGTGATTTCTAGAGACTCCTGCTTCCATCCTAAAAACTGAGGTATTTTGCCATTCTGAACTCATTGGGTTCATCCAATGAGAACTCCTCTGAAATAATATGGAAGCTGCCATATTGTGTCTTGCGAGACTTCTGTCATTGTACTTTCATTTTCAAATATAGATCTTAAATGAGAAATCTAAAAAGTCATTTATTTTGATCAAGGAAACAGTTAAATATATCACAACTTTTGATTTCACTATTACGAATGAGTTACCAATGAGTCAACACTTCCATATATATTGGACTTCTTATCATGGATGCTTGTAAGAAATGTGTTATAAGCCGGGGACAATTTACTCGAAAAATTATAACCCTACACTTATATCCGAGGAATTTCCCTCAGCTCACAGAAATACCCAAGTAGTTCCGATTGAGTAATGAAATAACTTACCAGATCTCAGTATCTGCTCCAACACCGCCTCTATGATCTCTAGTGAACACAAACTCATCATCTGAAGTATCATTGGATGATGGCGGATTGTTATGGATTGGTATGGCATCTTCTACTTTAGAATCAGAATTGATGTATGGCTGCTTATAAGAGTTTGTCTGTTGGCTATTGAAGCTGGGTGGTTTCTGAGTAAGCGAATGATAAATATTAGTTGTGGTTATGGATTTGCCTACAGCATCTTACAATTTTGACATTGTTATGAAATAAAAAGAGAAAATAATAGCAATCAGTTTTTTCATGACTATGTTAATTCCATGTAGAGTTCAGATTATCTCGCCTTTTTAAGAATGAACATTTGGGTAAATTAGCCGACTTCTCAACTCAAGCCTTTTTCTGATTTTCTCCTTTGATTCTTTTATTTTAACTGATTACATTAAAATTGAAATTGAATTAAGTCATTAGTTCATTCAAATTGGTTAATGCAATAGTATTTTCATGTAGCATAAGACCAGCGTTCATAATTCTTATTATTTCAAAATGTTGTTATTAAGTTTTCCACAGATTTCTCAGAACTAGGAAAAAGGCTTATGCACTTAATGGGTTATAGATTAACCATTTCTTTCACAGATACATTTTCAAGCACACATAAAAGAATAATAGTATACAGAAAACTATAATTTTTACAAAAAATGAAATTGCACCTTGCAAGCAGTTTCTTCTTGATACAATGTTTTTTCATGAAGTATTAGAAACATATATCTGATAGTTTCAATTTAGACCAATCACACAAAATTTCGTATGAGAGAAATCAATGGGCTGTTAAGGCACAGCTATCAATGAAATATACATGTATGCATTTAAAAAGAGAAAAGTTAACAAAGATTCCTTACCTTCCTTGTTGTACAGTGCTCACATAGCCACACTGGGTATTCAGTTTTCATCAAAACCGCTTTGTAGAACTTTGAATAGAAGTTGGATTGAATTTCTGAAAAATCATGGGTTTTTTTCATTACATCATGGGAACAAATATTTAACCCTTTCCCAAACACCAATTGTGATCGCCCAATGTCCATCGTCCGCCGTCAACAATTTCTTTAAACATCTTCTACTCCTTAACGATTGAGCCAATGTTAACCAAACTTAACAGGAATGTTCGTTGGGTGATGCTCTTTAAAAATTGTTCAAAGAAATTGATTTCATGCAGAACTTTGGTTGCTTTGGCATGAAAAAGGGGGAATTTCTGAAAATTTAAAAAAATCTTCTTGTCTGAAACCACCGGTCAGAATTGAAAAAAAAAAAAAATATCAGTAATGTTCTTTTGGGGCATCTTTTTAAAATTTGTTCAAAGAATTGTGATGTCTCGAAAAAACATGGCCACCAGGCTGCTTTGAACTTTGAAAATGTTTTTGTTTTCACTATATACATGAATGCTAAAGTTTATAACTTTACAAACATCTTTTTTTTCCAAACCTCTGAGCCAATTTCAATGAGATATCATGTGAAGCATCTCTATTTGAAGGGGAGAAAGATTGTTAAAAAAAAAAATAGTCATGTAACCAAAATGGCTGCCATGCCCATATTTGGTAAAAACCTTGAAAAAATCTATTGTCAAAAACCACTGGTCAGATTCAAAATAATTTCACAGGAATGTTATTTGGGGGCCCTTCTATAAAGATTGTTTAATTTTTTTAGATATCTCAAAAACATGAGATAGTTAGTGAACCTAGCCCTTTATTTTCAATAGAAACCATTGTAACAAATGCGAAATTGCTGATAAATTGAATTAACTCTTTTGCTGCCAATATTGCATTAGGGACTTGCTGTGGAGTACCAATGTTGCCAATCAGCTACTTTAACATGTGGTTTGCTCCTGCACTGTTTATTACCTTTGCAACATGGCTTAAAGGTCAATGAAATCAAGGTAATCCGATCAGATCATGCATTGTTACGTATGTTATCATACGAAAACGTTAATGGGAAATTTTTGTTTAAAATTTCAACTTAATTTATGATACATGTACTTTAAACAGAAAGAGCCTTTTTTGTGATAAAACAGAAATTTAATTGGCATTCAAAGTTGGTTTTCCAAGAAAAATTGGCAGCGAAAAAGTTGAAATCATTTTATACTTATACGCATAGTAGCGCTCATAAAAACTGCAAAACTGGGTAATATGAGTTGTAAATTATGATAGAATATAATGAAACATATTGAAAAACCACAGGATCATGACAATATAAAGCCTGCACTATTTATTGTCTTTTTTTCCAAAGTGCTATTTGGACAAATTTGGCGCCCACCAAATTAACTTCATTGTTTACATTCTAGTAACATCTAAATTAGCAAGAATCACTCATATTAATGAATGGCGATCACCTGGTTAGAAAAATCACATGAAAAACATTAAAATACTGTCATTTTACAATATTAACAACTTGAACATTCAAAAGGGAGAATTTCTTGGGTTTTATTGGTTCCCAATGTTTCTCGGCTGACCTTGTTTTATTGCTATTTGTAAACAAACCTTATAGTATTCACTATTTCAAAAGCATCATTTGCATGTGTTACTGTCTCTATTCCTCTGTGAAAGGGAATTTAAAGTACTTTTAAGTTAATTTTCAATTCCTCTGGAACTTTTACAATTTAAGTGTAAATGAGTGCAAGTATGGCTTTAAACAGATGCATCCTTTTTTGTAATTTACAGAAATATAATTGGCATTGAAAAATTTCTTTCCAAGAAAATTAGCTTCTAGATAGTTAACAATTCATACTTAAATTAAGGGAAGGGATAAGTCAATCATTAAATGTTATAACATGTACCTGTGTTACAAACTCTGTGTTGCCATTGGAAACAACCTTGACATTGTAAGACATCTTCTTCAGTCGAGATTCTGTAACAGCAAAATATACACTGAGCACTTAACTCCATTTTAGCACATGTAGATACACTTTCACTGGGATAAATGAAGTAAAGAATTGCGCAATCTTTTTTTTTATAGACAAGACCATAGAAAAATAAGATAGTCTTGTGTCATTTGCTGCCTAATTTCGACAGTTTGTTATTGGAAATTATGCACCTAATTAAAGTGTGAATCATTGAAAGGTTACTAATTAGGACTTCAAAGTATGTTTGGTTTTGATTGCCTTTAAATGTTTTCTGATTTGTTTTGTCTATAATTACTTGATTTAAGTGTTAATTTTGTTTGGTCAATATCAAAAGGGCATGTTAATTAACAGGTCATTGTTTGTCATAATGTTACAATTTTGATTTATGTCCTTTGATGAATTGTTTCATTTCATTTAACTGATACAACAATTAAAATTCCAAATTTCAAATAGAGTTGCCTTATTAGGACAAAAAAGAAAAAGTTGTTGCATATCTCAATTATTCCCCCTTTTTATTAAAACAAAACAAAAACGTTTTCTGTATATGAGATTAAAATCCTTAATGGAAAGCCTCTAATACATATGTTTCAATACCATTAAGGAAATGAACATTCTGTTTAAGAAAAAAGGTTTTACAAGAAAAATTGAATTAAGCTAGAAGAAACAAGAAATCTTTGTTCAGTAGTTTATGTGTAAATTATATTTGGTTTTCAAGTTCTCCAAATATAGTCAGTTAGGTCATCATTACAGTCAAAGAAATCAATTTAGGTATGACAAAAGGGGAAGTTTGTTGTTTAAAACAAATTAATAACACATGTTTTTTTGCCCAATATGAAATAACCATCGTTTACACCTATAAAGTACTGGTATAACATGTTCTTTTGCAGGCTTTGTGGTGTTACGATACAGCTCTGCAGCCCAGCCACCGGTTGTCAAGCAGTTGCCATGGCCAATAGACCAACCAATCAAATCAATGTGTTTTGATCCAACAGTTTCCTGGCTCTTGATTCAAACTGAGAATGGGAACATCTTTATTCTGCCTGCTTTGTACATGTTGGTATGGAATGATTAAGTGTTATCATTTCTTTTTTTCAAGACATCCAAAGCTCTAGAAGCTGGGATTCATTTCATATCAATCTACTTCTACACAAATTTAATAAATTTTCATCAAACCAGCAAGAAATGCTTAAGAATCAATTTATTTTTTCCTGGTAAGACGATTTCCATCAGATGTGTATACCTGTTATCAAAAAGAAAATTGACCACATCTTGAGTGTCTTCTATTACATTTAAATACAGTTTGAAGGTCTGTATTTAGCAAAAGTTAATTATATTACCCCTACTGGATTCTCTTTCAACATTATAATGTTTAAGTAAGGATTTTGTGTCAACGTAAAAGCTGTCTCTAACAACTTGATCAATGCTCAAATAAGTGCTGTCATGAACACTTACTCAGCTGAGAGCAATGACCATACCTAAGTATAAGTAAGGGTTTAAGTTTAATATCAAAATTGTAATTTTTGAGACCATGGGCCCAGCTATTCCCAAAGTAGTTTTTCACAATGTTTTTGTCTAAACCCACTGACACCTTGTATCATGTGTAATGCTAAATTGTTATTGAATCATTCAATGTGTTTTTGCAGGATCCAGGGTGCCAAGTTAATCAGCTATGGAGGCTGGATGATGTTACCATAGTTACCAGTCTCAAGCCACAAGGAATGCCTACAGTCACAGTATGGTGGCAAACATTGGATGCCCAGCAAATTGCAATAACAGCAACAAATGTATGTCAAAAAAGCTTTCTTTATCTAACTGTTTTTCATTAGTTATCTGGGTCACAAAACATTTCCTCAATCCTCAATATGTCAAAATATTTACTAATCTCAAGTCACATAGAAAGCGTATAATCTAAGCCTGGGGCACAAACTTTGATTGTCAAGCAAACAGTAATCATGGCACAGATTTATGAAAAAGGCTTTTTTTTTTTTATCTTTTCTTAGGAAATAGCTTCAAAACATTTCCTTAATATTCCAAAATGTTTTTCTAGTTTGAAACCATATGGAAAGTGTGTACACAGTAACAGCAATTTAGCAAACATCAGATGTCTAGCAAATTGGATGACACCAACAAATGTGACATTTTCTTTTTATATAGCCTCTTTTTTATGATATGCAAAGTTATCTGTTGGTGTTTTCTGTTTATTGTATGAAGTTGAACTTATTGTCAACTACTCTACAGTTATGTTTAAGCTTTCCCTTGGGTTCATGAGTAGGGCTCTGAAGTTTCTTGGAAGATTTCATTTCTTCTTAAGCCAGTTGGTGCTCTTATATTGGACCCCAGAGTAACAAGTTCACAGCCATAACCAATAGGCCAAAGAACCCCTTTAGGTGCTTTCAATTTTGGACCATGGTACTGTATTGTCTCAGATGCTTTCATTTCTCTATTTTCTACAGCAAGGTCAGATCCTGTTTCTAAATCTCATCACCCAGAGGGTTGTCAAGGATACGAAAGTGGAGGCACACATCAGAAACCTGGAACTAGTCCATGATGATCAGCAAATAATGACTCATCTGCTGGTGAGCAACCTTTCATTTACATGTATAAACATGCCTATATTTCTTCTCTATTTGATTCACGGCTGAACACAGCTGATTGATAGAAGGTACATGTAAATGTTTCTGCTCAGATAAACCATGTAGTGCTGGAACTGACTTCATGCTTATGCAAACAGGTTAGATCCAGGCCAGCCGCCAAATAAATTGGCCGCTGGCCTGTGATCTAACCTGTTTGCTACTCTGAGTATCTTTCCTCATCAAAATTAAGCAGATATTTAAGGTTTTGGAAAGCAGATGACACAAAAAATCTATTTTTAGAAAGTTACCCAGCATTCTTAGGGTTTATAGAAGTTTAATGTAAATTGTTCTGCCCAGATAAAACCTTAGGTAGTGTTGAGATAAACATCTTATGCCAAAAATTAGCTAAAGTTCAAAACAACATTCCCTTTTATTTAGATATTGAGAAAAGCATTTTTTCAAAATAACATGTCATTGGAATTGTCTCCCAGAGACGCCTCCAATGACGTGTCACACTGAAATATTTTACTTTTGTTTATGATTATATTCATGCATAGCGTTTTTGTCTTATGCAAATATTTTACTCAACTTGTTTAGTTTCATGCTACCATGGTGGGAAATAAGGTTACTTCTCTACTTATGATTAATGAGTTTGGAATTTTACTTATAGATCGATGATGCATAATGTTAAATCTATAAAATCCAATTCAATACCATTGTCCCTAAATACATCTTCATACACACCTAGAAATTGACACTGACTAAATGAACAACAGTTACTGTTCATAATATACAGTTCTTCCCTATATCACAATGGTCTTTATAAACTTTCAAATGCAACTCATTGTTATACTTGTTCATGCAGTGTTCTCAATAAAAACAGACCCAAACAAAAATTGAACAGTCCACTTGTAGGGCTGGGTGGGTGTCCATAGGGGTTTGTTACATCTCCCCAAATGTGAACTGGACAAAACGTAACTTGAAGCAGTCATTTCGGCCCTCGGCCTGTTCTTATTGAGAACACTGTCATGATTTGATAAAGCAATAATTGGTTTATTTTATTTCCATTTAAGATTACGGCTAAGTCAGGGGAACAGTGGAAGATGCTGCTGGAGACAAGAAGTGCTGTAGTTACTCCCCCGGATGCAGAGTTATCTTCCCTAGGATATGACAGTGTGGATGGAATGGTCTTGCCAATCATCAGTTTTCTCACATCAGGTATGCTTTAACCCATTTGTCTGTATTGTTATATATATCTGGTTCAAATTGGAAACAGCAGCATATGATAGTAGGAGAGGGTAACTAGGACTTGTAAATGTATTTGTCTAATTGTTGAAATTTATTACATATGCAAACTACACTGTCAACCCAAGCCAGCATTTATGTTTCATTATCCGAACTAAAAGACACAAATATGTCTAAGGAAAACAACATTAACCTTTATAACTTATTTCGTATTTATCATAAAGATTTGATAAATTTTTCTTAAACAGGTGAACTAGATTTATGATATGATGATGAAGTAATGGGATTTTCTATGTATATTCGGATGTGCCACCCACGCTAAAACAGATCCCTGGAGACTGATTTGTTAGGGAGACTGGACAACTTTGAATTTGAATCTTGGAAGCTGCTAATTATTATATTGTGGAGTGTCCATTAGCAAGACACCATTTCTTTGCACGCCTCTGTTCAAATTTGGTTGAAAAACAGTTGAAAGTTATTTAAAAAAGTGATTTTACTGTGGAATTTCTTTGAGAAACACATCATTTCCTTGCCTTGTAGTTTTAAGCTACTTCAATAGCCTGAACAAATAAACTGTTTCAAGCAATACAACTGAAATATCATGGAAAATAGCATTGTATCCCAAATTAAGCACACAGGTCTTTAGTTATCCTGGGGTGGGTGCTGTTACATAGTACTGACCCAAGAATAACTGTAGACCCCTGTGAAAATAAGCAAAGTTAATTCAAAGTGGGGTGTCTTTGGACAAAACACCATTTTTTATCAAAGTATTCTTTGAATTTCTAGGAAGCCTGAAAAATGAACTGTTACAACATTATATGACTAAAAATTGTTGAAAACATTTAATCTGAAAATGGCAAGATTTCAAGCCTAATATTTCATTTACAGGTGTAGATGATGACCGTTTTTACCCAATGAAGTTTTACCAGTTTTCCCGTTCAGTTCACTTGTCACCGCAGTATGCAAAGGGCAGACATTTTATTTCAGCTCATTGTGATAAAAACTCTACATACCAGGTTAGTGAATCTTTCATCTTATTACTGGACATTATACTTTACATCATGCTAAATAGGAAAGAAGTCAGTACAGTGTTTATTTATAAGTGTGTTTGTTCTTTATTTTACTACTTTTTATATGATATCAAATTATTGTGTTGAAATCATAGTGACAATAGGAGAATTTTCTCATGAAAATTTCTCCTTTTCTCATAATGTTTTAAAATACTGTTAATTGAGAAGCTATTAGAACAAACAGAATTATAATCATTTTAATGCTCCATTGCAGATTTATGATAGTAACCTGAACCACAATCCCCTGTTTGTGTACAAACTGCCCGTCGGGTCAATGAAAATCGTCCTTACAGACCGCATCATGTTTGCTGTGAGCAAGCTGGCTGGTCAACAAAGACTAATGGTTTTATCTAATCAGAGGGCAGAGTCTTCAGACATGGAAAATCAGGTTAGTTTGCAATCTGTTAACCAATTCATACTGAACTCATGTTTTTTTAAGTATCTTTTTTTTTTTATGTGTCTTCTTGAAAATGTTTTTGAATCAAAAAGGAATTGCTCATAATGAATTATTTCTCCTTTGATGAAAACATATGCAGATTATCTTTAATTGTGTTCATATTTTTACTGAAGTATTAGATAGCCCAGTGGGTAGTTAGCTTGCTTGTACTGAAGTGGTAAACATCCTAGCTGCTGATGTAACATTTCAGCAAAGTTACACATCACTATATATTTTTGTTTGAGAAAAGGCAATAGCATAGGGGTTAGTATTGGTTGCCTTTTGAAGAAATAAATAAGGAAAGTTTCCTTCATGCTGTAAACACTGTTTGAACTGTTTTCTTCAACCAAGTTTATTTAGGAGAAAGTCCACTCAGTTATCTCCTGCTTAGGAAAAAGTCTTATTCGTCAGAAAATATGCTAAGGATAATTCTTTTGCAATTTCAGGAATTCAACAGAGATGCCATTTTACAACAATTTGAATTCCCCTCAGAAGAGAAACTTCTAGACATTCTCCCTAAGTCATTCCCCTTCTATTGGCATGAGAAGCTTGAAGAGCAGGAGGTAAAGCTTCTGGGTGACAGAGAAGGAAAGTCAAAATCTCCGTCTGCTTTAGGAATTATACTGAGTTCACACACTGTGTTGGATGGCTGTGTAATCGTAACAAATTCAACTGTATATGAATGCAGACCAAGGTAAAATGAATGTTTGTGTTTGGCGTATTGTTAACTGTTTAATTCCTATATCTAATAAAGCTGTAGGAAAGATTTAATATATCACTTTGACATAAGAAATTCTTTATATGAGTTGTCTCTGTCATTACTTTAACATGGTTCATTTAATACAAATGCGTGGTTCTTCAGTCTTCATGAGGTAATGTCCTTGAAGGATTTCTATGACTCCTTTGGTTTTAACCCTTAGATTGCTGGGTAATTTTCTAAAAATAGATGTTTGTGCCGACTGCTTTCAATAACCTCAAATATCTACTTAATTTTGATGAGGAAAGATTCTCACATTATCAAACAGGTTAGATCACAGACAAGCAACCAATTTACTTGGCGGCTGGCCTAGATCTAACGTGTTTGCATAAGCATGAAGTTGGTTCCAGCACTGTAAAGTTTAAGGTCACTTGGTCAAAGGCCATGATCACAATAACATGGTCACAGGTCAAACTTGACAGTTTGTCCTTGTTACATACTTTAAACTTGCTTAGAACTTAGACTTAGAACTCGGAAGTCGGGGGTTTGAGACCCGACAATATATCTACTTACCTGGCAATGCACATTGGCAAGACACTTTCGAGTCTAGACTAGTTCTGGTAAATCCAGGAAAAGTGTAACATTACTGAAGAATTGTTGACATGGTGTCAAACCTCATATAAAGAAATAAAAAAGCAAATCTTGTAGTATGCTGTTTTCAGGAACATATCTTTGATGCTGTTACTGCCTTTTCTCCTGCAAGATACTAAATGGCTGAAAGCAATGTAAAATTTGAAATCATGCTAATTATTTCTTCTTTTATTCATGATATTAAATTTTATGGCAAGGTATTGTAGGCAACTGTATGGCAGTTTTATACACCAAAATGATTTTTTTTTCGTTTCTCCATAAAAAAGGAGTTCTCTTCACAGCTTGGATAATGGAATAATGTTCATGCATGGGTAAAAGTATGAAGAGTTTCACAAACCTGAAATATCTATTTCTTTATCCTGAAAAGGCATGTTTGCTATATCATTTCATAGGAACAAAAAGTCTCCAAATTCTGAATATCAGGAACAATCCTGAACCCTTTCGCCCATGTACATGTTGAAGTATTGTTTACCTATTTACCTCCTTCATTTATTGACAAAGAATCTATTCCCCCCTCTACATAGGATATCCCCAGAGCGGTTGTTTCTGGAACTCAGCATTAAAGCCAGAGAGGCCTCCCAGGCAGAGCAGCTGGGCATCAGTCTGAGTCTAGATCTCAACTTCCTGTTGGAAATGGCTGCTGACTTCCTTCTTTACCATGGCAACAGTAAACAAGCATCCCGACTGTTCCACATGTCCAAGGTGAGCATGAGAAAGATTTCACATCCATTGTATGGGATGACAGATGCTTTATTTACTCCTGTGTGAATCAATGGCCTAGTGTTCAGAGCACAGAACTTGATATTACATCACCACTTTCTGTGTAGGTTCATTTTCTTGTGACGGTACATGGATTTTCACGAGAGGTAGTCATGAAGGGTAGTCGGCTGGCTTACTTATGGAAGGCCAATGGTCGTTCTCCATCTATAATGATATCCGCATCTCAAATTCTTTTTTAACTCAAATACTGGTGCCATGATGTAAAAACACAAACTTATTTAACCTCACCCTATTGCAGAGTCAAGAAAGATTTTTTTTACACGCCATGTGTTTGGCTTTACATCTGAAAACAATAATTGTAGTCAAAATGCTGTTCCTGAAAGTATCAAAGAATCACAGATAGATGAAATATAACAATACTGAAACATGTGTGTGGAAAATGTTAATGAATGGTAGTTTCACTATTTATCATTTGTCAAATATAATACTGGAATTTCACTCACAGGGGAAATTGTGTGAATAACCATCAAGAATGTAATAAATGTAATTATTTACAGGGAAATCCAGTGAAGAGAGTGTCAAGTTTTGCCAAATATGGGTTTATCCACGAGATCATGCCGTTCCTACAACAATTACTGAGTAAGAACAACCCGGATGTGTCTCCTGAGGAGAAAAAACAGCTGGCTGATCTGGCTCTACATGGTCTGATCTATAGGCTTGCACTCGATAACAACAATGATGAGATTCTTTCAAAATTAAGGTAAGCTTTGTTAAATCCTTTACTAAATGCCAAGTTTTCTACTGTCCCAAATTGAAAGAGTTTGCAGACAACATTTCAAAATGTGATGAAATTGAAAAATAATCTTCTGATAGGGTAGAAAACATTGTGGGAAAATGTAGAAATTTCTTGTTAAGAGCAACTCCTCCTTTTCCAACAATCTTTTCCAAAGTTGTCTGCAAGTAACTGGTCAAAGGTTGTTATTGTTTGGTAATGGGTTATTTCCTTTCTGCATGATACTTCATTTTGATGGATCTATGACAGAAATCTGTAGAAACTTTTGTGATAAAAAAGATAAATTGCGCCAATTGAGCCAAGAATGGCTGAAATTGACAATCTTAACAGTAATTTAATCAAAGTAAATGTAATTCTTGTTTCAGAGAGTTTTTGACAAATAACTTTGATTATGACGATAAAAAAGCTCTAAAACTGCTAGCAGAGCTGGGACGAGAGATTCTGCTATTTGAGTTTGCAATGGTAAGCTATTCTATTATCGATGATATAGTCCCATACTTGGAATAAACTGTACCCTTGTTTTAATACACCTACAAAAGGTGGTCTCCAGGTTGAGTAATTGAATGCTTATACAGTGAAGCCTCGTTTATCCGGACCCCGATTATCCGAATGTCTCGCAATCCGAACGAAATTGTAAAGGAACAGAATTATTTGACTAGTTTGTTGCAGACAACTTTTGAAAACATTGTGGGAAAAGGAGAAATTGCTCGTGATGAGCAATTTCTCTTTTTCCCACAATGTTGTCTGCCATGTCAGAAGATTATTTTTGGGAGGGTCGACAATTTGATGTTTGCTAAAGTGTTATAAGTATACACGTGCATACAGACCGTTTATGTCTTAATGTGTATAAGAACATGCGCTACTTCATTAGTCCGGATGAATCGGTAATCCGGACATTTTGTTGGGAACGGACGTGTTCGGATTAACGAGAAATCTCTGTAGTCCTTTCATGTTATCTTGGGACGTCTTAAAGCGAGACAGGAAGATCCTGGGCATGAACACCATCAACCCTAATCATAGAAGAGAATGGAGCGGAAGACTCAGATCGAGACTGGACTGTCAGGCTCCACCCTCAGAAGAGGATTAATTGTTGGCCTGAACAAATAAACAGGATAGTCAGTGAGTGAGTGAGTGACCAAGTAATCAAGCTTGGGGTGTTCCTCCAACAAGTATGGGCTGGGCATTGTAAAATAAATGGGGATCCTGCATGACGCTGTGGTTAGGGTGGCGGACTTAGATCTTGGAGTTCCGGGTTCAAGCCCTATCAACACCTCTGGTTTTGTGGGAGTGACCTTTGGTAAGTCACTTCAGAGCCCTAGCCTGGTACTGGTGAATCCATTACATAACTGAAAAAAATGTTAATACGGCGTGTAACACATTTGAAAAAAAAAGAATGTAAAATAAATGAAAAACGGTTGAATGTGAATTGAAAACTAATGGTAACATAAAGAAAACTGTCAATTGTCATCTGCAATCACTTTCACTGAGGCATGTATGCAGTATGAGGCAGTATGTTTCCATTTATCAGCTTTGAACCTATGATAAATTTTTCCTCTGGTCTAACTCACATTATGACCAATTTTCTTTCATGAAAGTGAACTTTTGATATTAGTTGCAGAAAAGTTACAAAAATGGCATTGTGGCAACAACTTTCTTTTGACAATACAGAGCTTTTGATGCCTGCCTTTTATTGCAGTCCAGAGGTTTGGTGTTTGATGCCTTGCAAGTCCTGAGTCAACTTGGTCAATACAAGATTGGACAAGAGGCAGTATCCCTATTGATTAACAAGGGATTTGGTGTCCACCTAGCACAAGCTGCGGCAGGTATGAAATTTTTATAGTACATTTGTATTTACTTTGTAATTTGTGCCCTGTTGCACACTAACTTTGGAAGCAATTTTACTACATTCAAGTTACTCTGTTTGCTTATAAAGATGGTTAAGTTGAAATGAATTTGAAGATATTAATATGCTCAAAGTATAATCAACTGCTTTTTCACATAGCTTTTGACCTTAGCATTCCGACTTTGCTCCTCTAAATAATTTGCTTTTGTACAAATAACCCCTGTCACCATAAAACCTCACCATTTTACATCTCTTGCAGAAGCCTATAGATATAAAACACTATGACTGAAATTTGCCCTCAATGAGCAATTAATCTTCTCATTATAAAAGTTTCTACCAAATTTCATAAATGAATGTACATGTTTTTACTCAGCTATTTTGTTGTCATTGATAATTTTAGTTAGGACAAGTCTCAAAATCTTATATGAGGGGAAAGTATTACCTATAAAGGTCTGTGCATGGATAACAACAAGTTATATCTGACAAAGAACACTTGTAATAAGGTAGTATTTTGTAAATACTTTTGCTATTATCTGGTCTTATTTTCCTTGCTAAAACACCAATATTTTCTTTATAGGAGCATTCCTTCACTGTTTAGACATCCCAACCCTTATAACAATTTTCTGCGAGAAACCACAGCTAGTTGCTATGCACTCAGACCTGTTGCTAAGCAACCTGAGTAACCTTGACGCAGATGCCCTGCTACAAATAGCCGAGGCATTGGACCCTTCTAAGCCAGTGATGCAGGGATACATACAGAGAAAGTTGTACTCTAGGCGGAGAACCAGCTCTCTGACATCCCTTACAAGTTCAACAACAGACCTTGGGGACTCCAATATACTAAAGGTTTGTCTTGTGTGTAATCTTAACATAAATTTTGATTAAACATCACCAGTGGCATTGGGATTTTTCTTGGGAGTGTCCTCTCGCAAGATACTAGGGAGAGCTGCCTAGTACTGGTGAAATCAAGGACATCTGTTGACACGGCGTTGCACCCCATATAAAGAAATGTTGTTAATCTCCTTGTTTTATTAATGTTGTTTGTTTCTTTTTTTTTTTTTTTATATGGGTTTTACATCACATCAACATTATTTCAGTTATGTAGCGATGCCCGACTCTTAATGATGGAGGAAGACCCCATACTCAACTGCCCATAGGGGCTGGTTAAGGTGGGTAGAACCATCGGCATTCCGTAAGTCAGTCGGGAGACTGCCTCTCATGAAAATCCATATCCCTCTCAGGATTTGAACCCACGCGGAGAGGGGCTGTTTGTTTCTAATGCATTTGATAGTGTTTTGAATAAATTTTGTTTTTCTAGGATGGCCTGGACTTCAATGTGAACAATATCATTCACTGCTTCCTGATGACGGTGCTATATCTGAACAGGAGGAGACAGGAAAAAGGAGAACCAGTCAACTCCGAGTTCCTGTTTACACATCCCGATGATCTAGTCCAAAATCTGGTATGTACTAAGGCAAACTTAACCCTTATTGTGCTGGAACCATCTTCATGCTTATGCAAACAGGTTAGATCCAGGCCTGTGATAATACCTGTTTCTTACTCTGAGTATCATTCCTCATCAAAATTAAGCAGATATTCAAGGTTTGGAAAAGCAGAAAACACAAAAATCTGTTTACGTTAATGATTAGAAATTTCGAAAGGGTATTTAAATTGGCCGTAAAATAAAAATCTGTTAATCACTGCTTATTAGAACAGTTTTGCCACCTTCGAAATGTGAATATATGTTCACAACCAATCAAGTATCATTATCTTAACACCAAAGATTAAAAATATACTTTGTATTATTACAAATTGACCCTGTATCATTTAATAATGACTTTACAATAAACATGTTAAACTGATAACTTTGTTAAATTATTTTTTTTCTGTAGCAAGATAGTTTCTCAATGTCTGGTCAACATGTGGTGCCATTAAAGCCCAGTCCAGTTGGCTGTGGTCATGGTCACGCTGCAGTGGTCATTAGAGGGGAACTTTATACCTGGGGAAAAGCTGACCTAGGAAGGTAAGTTCTTTAGTTTAACCCTTTTTATCTTAGATTTTATCTTAAATACTCTTAATTCTGCTACTCGGATCTATAAGCAGTGCTCATGTCAAATGTGGATTTGTGGATTTATGAAAGATTGCAAGGTGGATCTCGCTTCTTTGCTTTTTGATCTAAATACATTTCAATTCACAGTATGCAGGCTCGAATGACGTAAATGCAAATATGTATTTTATTTGCGTCCAATGACTATTCTTTACTATGTATCATATACCAGTACAGCTGTTGAAAAGTTTTGAAGAAATTAAGTTTTCCCCACATCTGTAGGCAAGCAGCTTTAACCCTTGGAGTGCTGGAACCAACTTCATGCTTATTCAAACAGGTTTGATCCAGGCTAGCCGACGACTAGATTTGCGGCCAACTAACCTGTTTGCTACTCTGAGTATCTTTCCTCAACAGAAATAAGCACATACTTGAGGTTTTGGAAAGCAGACTACACAAAAATCCATTTAAAGTAAATTACCTAGCAATCTACGGGTTAAGTACTTGATGTTTGTTATTTGACACAGGCTGGGCCATAGTGAACAGACTGGGAACATGCAGGTGTTAGGTCCCCATAAAGTGGCCATGTTAAGTATGTTACAGGTACACGTTGTGTCTATAGCCTGTGGACTAGAACACACCATCGCCTTCTGGCCTTTAATTAAGCACTAAATGTTTGTTATTTGACACAGGTTCGGCCATAGTAAACAAACTGGGAGCCAGCAGGTGTTAGATCCCCATAAAGTGCGAACGTTTAGTATGTTACAGGTACGCGTCGTGTCGTTGGCCTGTGATCTACAACACACAGTGGCGTTCTGGCCTTTAATTAAGCACTAAATGTTTGTTATTTGATACAGGCTCGGCCATAGTGAACCAACTGGGAGCCCGCAGGTTTTAGGTCCCCATAAAGTGGGGACGTTCAGTATGTTACAGGTACGCGTTGTGTCTGTGGCCTGTGGACTAGAACACACCATCGCCTTCTGGCCTTTAATTAAGCACTAAATGTTTGTTATTTGACACAGGTTCGGCCATAGTAAACAAACTGGGAGCCAGCAGGTGTTAGATCCCCATAAAGTGCGAACGTTTAGTATGTTACAGGTACGCGTCGTGTCGTTGGCCTGTGATCTACAACACACAGTGGCGTTCTGGCCTTTAATTAAGCACTAAATGTTTGTTATTTGATACAGGCTCGGCCATAGTGAACCAACTGGGAGCCCGCAGGTTTTAGGTCCCCATAAAGTGGGGACGTTCAGTATGTTACAGATACGCGTTGTGTCTGTGGCCTGTGGACTAGAACACACTGTGGCGTTAACACAGCAAGGGGTAAGATATTTATTGGTTAATAATGTTATTTCATGATGAACTAAATGGTTTAGTGATTAAACAGTTTATCTCCTGATTTATAATACCTCACTTTAATCCATCTGAAGCAGGCATCAAAAAGAAAAACACTGACAAAAGGCAAATATATTGCCCAATGAGCTATGTATTGTTCTGTTGTAATTTCGTAGTCATAAAGAAAAGCCTCTCATTCCATGATATCTTTTTACATTAGCTATTAGCAATTTATCCTTCTGCCACAATATTTTCTAAAGACTTCTGCAGTAGATGTGTAAACGTGAGTAATGATATAGTAATATTTACGATTTAAACTTCACGTATGTTTCAATCATTGTCATTGGACACAATCCTTAAACAAAAATCCGAGTTTTTATGAACAAGCAGGTATTTTCATCGTTTCATAAAAATCTGGAATGCTGAACACAGTGATTTATTCTTCTCTCAACACTGATCAGAAATGTTTATGTGGGAAAGCAGTCAGTGACTTTGAAAGAATATCATTCAAAACCAGTGAGGAATGACAGGAGCATGGTAAGGTTGACTTACCACCATTATATATCTAAAATACTGTTGAACACCTCAAGCCAACCATCTCATGAGCTTTTATCGATAAAGCGGACAATGTTATATATACTAATGAATTATTTTTCTACAGGTGTATGGTTGGGGTTCATCAAAGTTTGGCCAGGTTGGTTTGGGAACAAAACACTTTTATGCCAGACCTATGTTGATTGAGGATCTGACGAGAGTAAATGTGGTAGCTGTAAACTGTGGACATTACCATACTCTGGCCCTAACAGCAGAAGCAAAGTAGGGACACTTTATTGTTCTTCTAGAACTATGCTTTTACGTTTCTCATTTGACCCTTCAAAGGTATAATGAAAATTGACTTTCCCTATCCCCATAATGGATTTGTCTCTCATACACATTGGAAACATTATCAGGCAAAAAAATAACATGGAAATAAATGCCCTTTTGCCATATTTTGATGAAATCATTGTGCAAAAAGTACAAATTGCTCATTTTGGGCTTTTTTTTCTTATGTCATTTGTAGCATTTTCTCCTTTTGTCACATTGGTTTCTCATGCCCCTTCAACAGATGCATCAACATGGAATATTATGGAGTAAGAGTTTAGAAATTAATCTTACTCATATTATTTTATTTTTCTTTCAATTTTTTTGAGCTACGCATTGTTTAATGCTAATGCCAAATCCCCCAACCCCATAAGGTAATTAGTGATAGGCAGGATTTTACGGAGTAATTACTTTGTGGCTTTTTGAGGAAAACATTTTGACAAAAAAATAGATTGCTCATCAGGAGTTATTCATCCTTTTGTCCCAGTAGTTTCTTAATTCTTCTGTGGTAGGTGTGTCAAAGTTGGGTCACCTAAAAAAATTTGAATGTTTACATATTTTGTTGTTATTATTACAGAGTGTACAGCTGGGGTTGGGGTGTCCATGGACAACTGGGTCATGGGGATACAGAGGAAAGGATGGTTCCCAAACTTATAGAGGCTCTAGGGAACCAGACTGTTGTCAAGGTAGCGGCTGGATATGGTCATTCCTTGGCCCTTAATTCTCAGGTAACCAAAGACTTTGTCTTGTATGACGCATCTTATGGAGATTTTGACTTTGGGCAAAGCATTTTTTTTAATGATATTTTTATATTAATATGGTTTAATTACACATGTAGCAGAAGATTTAGGAAGCCTTGGACAAAAGGAGAATTTGCTGTAATTAAGTTCTATTGAAGAGTTATTGAAGAGTTAATCTTTTCTAGCGCTTTATTAAAAAGCTAATGATAAGAAAAAACTTTTGTAATTTCAAAACAACATTCCGTCTTATTTTGATTTTTAGAAAAGGCATATTGCAGTCTCACAGAGACACCTCAATTGATAAGTTACATAACAATATTCTCTTTTGTTTATTATAACACCCATGTACATTCGTTTTGACTCGCGCAAATATTTTCTATAAGCCGTTTAGTAAAATGCTACTTGGTTTGGTCCAATTTGAAAGTTAGGAAAGAAAGGAGACAACAAAAAAGAAACAACAAAAAACTATTTAAGCTTTATGATAATTTTTAGTTACGTCTGTGACCAATGGATAAATCACTCCTCAAAGGCAATTCATCCTTTGTCACAATGGTTTCTAAAGTCGTCTGCATCAGATACAAATATAAGGTATAATGTAGTAAAATTTTGATGGGTAATAGACCCATTCATTTCATGCTTCAGATCTTGTATGCTCCTTTTTGTTTAAAATTGAGACTTAAATCTTAAATTAAAGTCATTTTTGTCTCAAATTTTCATACTTTTTTAATTATATTATTATTATTTTAGGGAGAATTGTTTGCATTTGGCTGTAGCTTCTTTGGGCAACTTGGCCTTGGCACCACAAACAAAGAAACTACACCAGTCAAGGTCACAACACTTACAGAAAAGGTCATCACCATGGATACAAAATATTTCCACTGTGTAAGTTTGTTCCTATTAAAAAGACAGTAAATGCTTTTTGGATGAAAGGAGATTTTGCCTTGTAGTGAAAAGGTATAATCAGAAGTATTTACTCCAACAATTTTATATAATATATTTTGCCTAATTGATAGTGCATGTATGTGTCAATGGGCTTTCATGGTTACATATGATGAAATTATGCTAGTCCTGTTTTGTTTTGCCTGTTAACTTCATAAAGGAGGCCTCAAACATTATTCAGAGACCTTCACTGCAGACCTACATTTGATCTACTTTAATATCTATGGCTAAGTCATTTTGGGTTATTTCATGAAATGCTTACGAGAAAGGTCTTTCATTATTAGATGTTTATTTTAGCCCTTTAGTATAGTATTTCATCCGACTGCCTCATATTTGACGAGCTCTTTTACTAGATTTATCTTCTTTTAGGATAGAATGTATTGTGGGAAAAGTTAAGAAAAAGTCCTTTTATTAATATTTTCATTATTTCTTGGAATGGTTTCGTGTGGCTTTAGAAACAAGAGATAGATTGGTAAATGTCAAAAGAAATGCAGTCATTCCAAACATGTTTGTTCTAACCAAAGGATCGTTTTCACAAAGGTGCTTTATAATTTGCTTTGATACTCAGAAAAGTTTTCAAAATTTGGGAAAGACTCATTCCATGTCATAAGTTTCTCATTTCAATTAAGTACAATACTTTGTTAAGCCCTCCATGTTTGTGAAGGACTTGAAATTGTCTTGACTCTTGTCCTGGGCTTTGAAAAATGTTACGAATCAATTATGATACTTGGCATTCTTTGTTTTTATGGTACATATCATCTATGTGCCTACGATCTTATTCAGTTGATTAACATAGAAAGTTTTCATTGTATGCACAACAAGTCTTATTTTGTGATAGTGTATTTATAAAGCACATATGTAACATATGCACAAAAATCAATATGTCACAAATGTTTTTTATGCACATAACTATTTCTATGTCACAAATCATTTGATATGTTTCATTATACAGAAAAATATTTATGAGGCCCCAATTTTTTTTTGTTTCTTTAAGCAAACAACTTTCTATATGCTGCAATGATTTAAATATAATTTATTATTCACAGCCATTCACATGTTTTATATGTTCAATTGTTCACACAGCTAGCGCTATGCCGTAAGGGTCGTGTTTACCAATGGGGAAGCCATCCACATGGACTCCGCCATTTTGTTCACAGTCAGAGACGTTCGCGGCAGAGCGGGCAGAATGCATTTGAAATGGCGGACAGTCACCTCAAACCCAGACTGGTTGATACATCGTACATCCATGGTAAAATCAAACAGGTCTGTGTGATTTCAATAACCAATCTATTTGACATCCTGATTTTTTCTTTTCCATGAATAATATGTGTTTGATATAATATGTGTTTGATGCTTAGAAGCCACAAGTCTGTCATACAAATTGGTTAATTTGAAAAGTTTAGGTGCATTTATATTGTTGTTTTGCTTTGTTTATGTCAAAATCGAGGTTCATACCTGTTCCAACCTATTTATTTGGTTCTTTTGATTGGTCAAAATGTAAGCAAAAGCTTATGGGAAGTATGTGATGAAGTATAAAGGCAAATGTTTTCTTTGTGAACATCCATTGAGGGCATTCTACTATTTCATCACAATGATTTACCAAATTCTTTTCTGAAGGTGGACATTATTTAAGTTATTTGGATGCATACATATTAATAAATTTCAATCACTTTATAATCCAAAGGCACATTTCCTACTTCTTAACCCTTTACCAAACACGAAATTTTCAACTGTCCCAAATAGAATGCGTTTGCAGACGACATTAAAAGATGTGATGAAATTGAAAAAATAGTCTTCTGATAAGGTAGAGAACAATGTGCAATTTCTCCTTTCCCCACAATGTTTTCCAGGGTCATCTGCAACAACCTTGTTAAATGTCGTTATTGTTTGGTAATGAGTTGACTCTTATGGGTGTTCTTTGCAGGTTGTATGTGGAAGTTTTCATTCCTGCATACAGACGGTAGAGGGGGATGTGTACACTTGGGGTAGGAACCTTGACGGACAGTGTGGAAACGGGACCAAACAGGATGTGGTAAATTCCATACTATTTTGCTAGGTTGACTCCCAAATAAGATTTTTTGAAACTGCTCCAAATTGAAAGCAAAAGCAGACAACATTAATTTTTTAAGTGCATTTTGATAAAAGTAAGGAAAACCACCAAAAAAGCATCATTTTCTTTAAGATATTGGATAGAAACAAATATGACAAAAGGACAACTTATATAGATTTTTAAAATCTTTATTTTGATATAGTTCGCAGAGGGTTATTTAATATGCATGTCTTAATCTGGTGCAAAAGAGACTTTACCTTGAGTGATTAATGTTTTCTTTATTTTTACACTTTTTTCATTATTGCCAATTATTCTAAGTTGTTTCAACCGCATTATGTTTGACGTAGCAGAAAATTGTGTGTGCATGTTGGAAAAAATAATTAAGAATACAACAGCTGTACTTTTGTATGACACAGGCTTGAGAAAAGCCAATGGAAGCAAACTTAGTTCATATTCAAGTTTTAGAGCCTTTTATATTGACTTAACCTGCATTAAAATGAAAAAGCATTGCAACGGTTTTGAGATCTATTTCATATAGGCTGTGCATACTAAGATATATGGACAATTCCTAAATCAATTATTTTCTCTATACCTACTTTTAATTGTATATCATACAACACACAAACTGTATTGTTTCAACAATATTTAATTTCAGCTTTCAAATTTTCTCATATGTGAACAAGCACCTTTAAAGAATTTTACCCCGATGGTGTGTGATATGTTTGTTGTATTTCAGCGTATTCCCCAGATGGTAACGTCTATCAATGACAGACAAGTGAACCATATTGCCTCGGGAGGGGAGTTCAATGTGGCCCTGGATTCTGATGGGCAGTTATGGGTGTGGGGACGCAATGAATTTGGGCAGGTAATGTACGGTATTCATGGTCCAGAGGGTATTTTCTGATTTGAACAGGTACACTGAGGTATTCATGAAAAAAAAGTTCTCATGTTAAAGTGATACTGTTCTCCATTAATAGTTTGTATGTGGATGAGTACCAATTTAAGATATGATTTCCAAGTTTCCCAGAAGGCTGTCTATCTGCTTATTTGTTTATCTATCACTGAAAAAGATATCAACTTGAAATGGTTGGTGAAAGATCTCAGTTAGTAGATGTGCATTGATCAAGAGCCACAACGCTCTCTCTTGCAATGATTATTGTCGTTCGCTACAGATCATATTTTATTTTGTCCGTAGCATCCTACAAAAGATAGTAAAGGTTCATATAGCATAAGAATGATTAATCTCTCTGATAGGGGTGTGGTGGAAAGGATCATCCATTTTTATTTCAAAAATTCTTTTGTATGCATTAGTTTTAATGGAAAATACAACTTGAACCCACATCTTTATGCCTCATAAACCCTTTCCCAAACACAAAATTTTTGACTGTCTCAAATTGAAAGAGTTTGCAGACGACATTTCAACATGAGATGAAATTGAAAAATAATCTTCTGATAGGGCAGAAAACATCGTAAAGAGCAATTTCTCCTTTTCCCACATTTTTTTTCCAGAGTCGTCTGCAACAAATTGGTCAAATGTTGCTATTGTTTGGTAATGGGTTAAAGTGCACAGAAATTATAGCTGAAGATGTGAGATATAAAATACTAACATCATTTACCTTTACTTTAGCTTGGATTAGGTGGCACTGATATGAAGACGTCAGCAAAGGTTTCCAGGCCATCTCCCTCAAAACACATTAGTCAGCAGGTTACAGAAGTTCTGGTACCAATGCACCTCATATTTGGATATCCTTCAACTTCATCCTTTGCTGATACCTTTACTGTACATGAAACTGTCGACCTGAACTCGCTTGTGGTAGGTTCTTTGACCTTTTAAACTAATCATGTCTTGCCCAGTGGTAAAGGCGTTTGATTTGTAACTCTGAAATCCAAGGTTCAAGCCTCACAAGAGCCTGGCCTATTGCTGGTGATTCCCAGGAAATCAGATGTTTAAGCAAAATCTTTGACATGGTATCAATCAAATAATTATGGTCCTGCGTGACCAATATATTAAGGTTGTGGATATGTTACTGCAGGGTTCCAGGTTCAAACCTCATTTGTGGAGCTAGATTCTTCGAATGTTCTTTGGCATGACCAATTAAAGCCCTGACATAGTTCTAAACAACCAAATGAGAGCTGTAATATAACTAAGCATTGTTGACATTTTGTCAAACCCCATAGAAATAACTTATTCCCTAATATTGGATCGTTTGACTGATCATTTGACTTGATGCAAACAGAAAGCTTCTGCTTTACAACCATTGTATTGTTGGAAATATAATGTCTTCCTGTCATTGGGTAGAAATCATTGCTCATCATTTCATAGTCCTAACAGGACATTACATATTTGCTACTGTATTTCATGAAGACAATTTTATCTTATTTTATATCATTGATAGGTAAGGGATGATGAAGTTGAAGAAATGTCCTACCCATTGACTCTACCCAGCCTACAGAAGCTGGGCAGCATTCCCTATGATAGGCTGGTTGTACCAGTATTTCTACAGGTAAATAGCAAGTGGCATATTTAGCCTTTCCCAAACAACAAATTTTCTACTGTCCCAAATTGAAAGAGTTTGCAGATGACATTTCAAAATGGGATGAAATTGAAAAACAATCCTCAGAAAGACCAGAAAAACTTGTGGGAAAAGGAAAAATTGCTCGTTACGAGCAATTTTTCCTTTTCCCACAATGTTTTCTAAAGTCGTCTGCAACAAAGTCGTCAAATGTCGTTATTGTTTGAGAAAGGGTTAAGGGTTCAATGTAAGACTATTGTAAGTGCTTCAGAAACATGAATCACTTACAAGTGTATTGCAATGATCCCTTGATATCTTTATTTAACCTGCTCCTCAATACAGGTGTTAGATTTATTTTTAACAATAACCATTATCTTTTGTCTTTAGGAAGAAACTATTTTGACAAAAAAACCTGTAAATTTTTGTCACCATGGTTTACAGAAACTTGTGTCAAAGTTTGGAATGGTTGAGTAAGGGATTCTCCCCTTTCCAAGTTCTGAAGGATTTGATGCAATTTTGATATACATGTACATGTATAGAACCGTTATTTCATAGTGAATTAGAAAATTAAAGCATTAACAAAAAAACATTTGTATACTACTGCTTTTACCATGATTTCTTCATTGGTGTGAGTTGTTTGGTTGCCTCATTTTTTAGGCTTTGTGTAGATGCATTTTAGCAAGTAAATGTATCAATGGATTATATTGTCATGATGCATACGTATTCAGTTTAACCTTTACAGTGCTGGAACTGACCTCATGCTTATGCAAACAGGTTAGATCCAGGCCTGCTGCCAAGTAAATTAGCGGTTCCCTGTGATCTAATCTGTTTGCAACTCTTAGTATCTTTCCTCATCAAAATTAAGCAGATATTGACGGTTTTGGCAAGCAGAAGACACAAAAATCTAATTCTAGAAAACTCTAAACAGAAAATCCCAGCATTCTAAAGGGTAATGTCATATTTCTCTTTCTATAATATGCCATAAGGTTGTTATTTAATGACCAAACAATGACAAGTAACCAGCAATTTCTTCTCACTTGCAAATTGAAATGGAACATTTGTATTACTCCTTTGCTGGTGGCTTTCTTAGGACAAACATTTTATCTAATCATGCCTTTGCAAATTGCGTTTGAAAGTTTGTACTAGGAGTGATTTGTCCTTTTGTCACAATGGTTCTTACCCAATACTATAAAGCAAAACATATTATTTTTTGGTTTTTTGTCGTCTGTAGTTGTGCTCAGTTTGGACCAGTAACAAATGCTCATATGAGGTTAATAGATCATCTTCGCAAGCGGTTTTGTGACAGAGTTTCACACATGCATGCATCAATGTTTTATGTTGCAGTGTTTACCAGGAATATGCGATGTTAACCAGCTGTTGAGAATGTGCGTGGATATGAAGGATTGGTACCTGGCTACAAGTGTAAACATCCATCTACAGAACTATATGCAGGTAACCAGAAAATAGATTGTCAACCCATTCCTTTATTATAGGAGTTTATGTGCAATTGTAAAAAACTTAGATGAAACATTTTTGTATGATATGGTATATGTGTCAAGTAAAAGAACTGTCAACTCATTGAGACAATAGTAGAAACCTCTCTATTTGAGCAATATCTCCTTTTGTCTCAGTGGTTTCTGCAGTCTTCTGCTACAGGTCTGTAAAAATGAGACATAATGGGACATTGAGTTAATGTACAAACTCATACTGTGACTGAAGGTCCTTGTTTCTTAGGCTTGTGGATTGAGAGTGGTTGGGTCATTTTCCCTCTTTGATACACTAAAGGTTGCTTTGCTTCTATATGGCAAGTGGAAAATTTGAACATGAAGAAATATTTTTTATTTGTCACAACCATTATCATTTAGTCAATGATTACTTTTTATGTATATTTAGCACTTTTAGGTTAGTGAGATTGAAAAATGATTTGAAGTTAAATTGATGAATAATGTGCAAAATTATTGTTTACTTTCAGGCCCTTGGATACCATCTTATGTCCCTTAGAGAGGCCAACCCCTCAAGTCAATGTGGAGTTGAAGAGAGTGAGAGAGTTGTGAAACATTACTACAGGTACATGTTCATATTTGAGAAACCAGTTACTTACTTTCTTAATTCATTGTTACTTTATTTGTTATCTGATGTGGGTGTCCCAGTCATTGGAGTGGGCAGCAGGCGGCTAGATGTTCGTACACTGGATCTCCAATTCGTTCTGTTCATTGGGCTCACACTGACAAGGTTGCAGTCCTATCTGTCCGAGACAATGCAGTCTGACCAGGAATTTCTGAGTCTACCTCTTCCCTTTACACCAGGGATGGCCATGTTAAGAACTTGGTTTATAGAGGTGGAAGAGCGCCTTACATGCCCAAATCACTGAAGTCATCTGCAACACAAGGCAGATGCCACTTCCATACCCCCAACTTGGCGTAGAGTTTGTTAGACCTGGGGACATTACACCACAGTGAGTAGCTTGGAAAGAATGCAGTACAGGTGGGGAACCGCCAGGAGCATGTATGAGTAGAAACTAGGGATAAGGAAAATGGAGGTTTTGCTACTTTTTTATCAGATTTTCTGTTCTTTTTTTTTTTTCAGTACATATGCAAGACATTTACAGTTTGCTTTCCTTGCCAATTCACCATACCTTATTAACTCTGAATAATTATTATTGATTACTATGCAAATCAAATAAAACATAAGTGCACATGAATCGTGACTAAGTGAATAATTCAGTTTATTAATTATTTTTCAGTCTTTTATTTGACAAAGATATTGAATCAAGCGATCGCCAAGAATATTCTATAAGAAACTTCTTATATCAGGTAAGTCTTGGAAATGTCTGATTTTTTTTAAGATAATGAGATCAGTTTTATTTATTTTTACACTGTTTAATGCTCTAAGAAGTGATTGCTTAAAGCTTTTAGCTTTGAAGACCTCCATCTTTTAGAAAAGGAACTATTGTTTGAAAATAATAGAATTGATTAAACAAACATTTTTTATTTTTTCTACAAAACCCTTTTCAAGTTGTCTGCATCAGAAATAAAAGAAAAAATGAGCTGTATGACAAAGGAATCATGCATTTCTTTTTTGGTTTTTATGTTGTTTCAACAATTTTCAGTTGTATTTCCAGGCCTTTCTATTCATAGAAAGAGGGGTACTACTTACTTAACCCTAATAGTGCTGGAGCCAACTTCATGCTCATGTGAACATGTTGGATCCAGGCCAGCAGCCAATTTATTTGGTGTTCTAACCTATTTGCTACTCGCAGTATCTCTCCTCATCAAAATAATTAAGGTTTTGGAAAAATCTATTTTTAGATAATTACCCAGCATTCTAATGGTTAACTGCCAATAAGTGCCTGTGAAAAAGTGAAGAACCATTGGAATTTCCTTGATTACTTCTCACAAATATTTAAATCTAGGACTTCTGCAAAAATCAACATGAAGAGGGACTTTGTGATTTGAATTGCGATACTTTAACCACTTAGCCACAGAGGCCCCTTGATAAATGTTTAAGTTAACTATAAGATAAATATTAAAATGGATATTAGTTAAAACATACTTACTTTACATCGATTGTGATTGAAGCTTTAAGTTTATTAAAGTCACTCTTGATGACTGCTTCCTTGATTCTAATTTAGTACTCGCACTGAATTGTCGGATAGTCCCAGCAATTTCTACTTCGCCTTTAACAGGGATCGAACTCGCAACCTAGTATTCTCGGTACCACTGCACTACTGTCATCCACTCAAAAAATTGATATTGTCATTTGAAAACAAACAATTCACTTGATATCAATCCCTGTCCAGTTTTCAATTTTTTTCCTGGTCCAAATTTAATGCAGGCTGTAACAAAAGAACAATTTAATAGTAGTGAACCAATGAAATGCTTACTTACAAATGTAATATAATGATTGTAAAACAATTTTTTGTCTCATTTCAGGTTTTATTTCACTGGGAAGCAACCAGTTTACCTGTGTGTGATTTGGAAGGTTGTTTAGATTGTACGCTGTCAGAAACAGCCAGCCTATTAGCTCCCATTATATTCAGGTAACAATACCTCAACTACAAATATGGTTACGCTGATCCCTTATAAGGGAATATCTCTCTGGTTCAAATTGAAAGCAACAGCAGATGACAGACCAGCGTGAGAAAATTGCTTTTTTCTCTCCAAGATAATGGGTAGAAACTATTGTGACAAAAGGAATAATTGCTCATTGGGACTATTGTCACAATGATTTCTTTCTGCCTTTGCTTCAGATGAGTCAAAGTGATGTACCATACAGTGAGGGGTTAATTAAAAAAAAGTTGTTATCCTCCACGGCAGTCTTAGTAAAAAAGGAAAGTAATACGGCCGAAAAAGCCAGACTGAAAGTTCAAGGTCCAAAAAGGGTAGTACTGGTTTGAATCCAAGGAAAATCCATCAAACAGTATTAAGGAGAGGAACTTTATAAGCTTATGTTCCAATCAGTTTCACTAAATTGATTGTAATGTATATAATGGTGTTTATTTATTGAATATATGTTTAAACTAAACAGTAGTACTGTAATCATCTATTATACAAAGCAGGATTGGCATAAAGGTCATGGTGTTCATTAATTAAACCTGCTTTTCTTTTCAAATTGGATTTAAAAAGATAAAGAGAGAATATGTTTGTTACATGTAGATTGTTAATGTGTGATACTGCTAAAGATATAAAGATGTATAATTTGCGTTTAGGAGACAGAGGAAAAATCTTGAATTGGGCTATTTATCATAGCTTTTTTATGATATTATTATGGATCAAAAAGATTACTAAGTCCAAATGTTAATAAGCATAACATATAAATGTGTTTGCTTACATATTTACATATCAATATGAAAAGCACCATGAAGGTAAAACAATACACTAAAGTATTCTATCATTACCATGATTCTAATATATTTTTGCTCTCATTTCCAGGAAAGTTCCATGTAGCGAAGACAAGCCAGAGAGCCAAACAGCTAGGTTATATAAACCCAGCCCAGCATTCCTGAAACAGTTTTCCACTAAGTTCTGTCTTAAGGTGTGTTCCACTGTTCTACAGGCTGTTAAAGGGGACATAGAGAGGACCAAACCTCTCTCGTACACATTCCTTAAAGAGCTTGGGGGAGACAACTTCGACTTTATCCCTGATGTAATGCTAGAGGGAGATAAACTACCGTACGATCAGCTGTGGCAGGACATAGTGCAAAACTTACAGAAAGGGAAGGATTCAAAACAGTATATTTACGTTTCGCATAGTGAACTGGATCGTCTCGAGGAACAGTTTCAGTATTCCAATGAAGTTTCCGAGGGACGGAAAGTATCAGCTGTGTTCTTTACCTGTGGTCATTATTACACTCAGATATCATTTGTTAAAGAGCTTGAAAAGATGGAAAAGTCCTTAAATACAGGTGACTCTAAACACAGAGATTCTGTGTCTGTGATTGTCGAGTATTATAACAGAGAGGGATGTATGCCTCTAGCTTGTCCAAAATGTGTTTTGAATGCTGTATCTAACATGGTCTAGCAGTGGTTTCCAATGAATACCAACAACATAAGATTATACAGGAATAGGTTTGAGAGGATGGAGAATTCCTTTAATATAGGAGACTCTAAGACTGTGTCAAGCATGGTGTAACCCTTTTCCTACTATGAGATCTTGTTAATTACAAAAGCAGAAAACTGTCATTTAAATGTGTGAGAAAACACTGGGTGGAAACTATTGTGACTAATCTTCTGCAATTGTGTTGGAAAATGCAAATATAATCATTTTGCTACAGCTTATTGGAGATTTGGAATAATTTGAATTATTTTTTTATCAAAAGTGAGGAGGATGGAAGAGTCTTCAAGTACAGGCAACCTTTGAATAGAGTTAGTCTGCGAATGTTGAGTATTATAGCAAGAGTATATGCATTCAGCAATCATGTCCAAAATGTGTCTAGAATGCTGTGCATACGTTGTTAACAATTTCAGCGTTTACACTCTAGAAGCCACATTTTTGGCCCATTCTTCCTGATACTTGCTCAGGATGTTTACCTTGATGATATCTCGATCGAGTTCGATCATGGGTGGGGTGGGGTCAAAAAGTAGGTCACTAGGTCAAATCTTAGTAAAATCTTGTTTACACTCTAGAAGCCACATTTTTGGCCCATTCTTCCTGATACTTGCTCAGGATGTTTACCTTGATGATATCTCGATCGAGTTCGATCATGGGTGGGGTGGGGTCAAAAAGTAGGTCACTAGGTCAAATCTTAGTAAAATCTTGTTTACACTCTAGAAGCCACATTTTTGGCCCATTCTTCCTGATACTTGCTCAGGATGTTTACCTTGATGATATCTCGATCGAGTTCGATCATGGGTGGGGTGGGGTCAAAAAGTAGGTCACTAGGTCAAATCTTAGTAAAATCTTGTTTACACTCTAGAAGCCACATTTTTTGCCCATTCTTCCTGATACTTGCTCAGGATGTTTACCTTGATGATATCTGGATCGAGTTCGATCATGGGTAGGGTGGGGTCAAAAAGTAGGTCACGAGGTCAAATCTAAGTAAAATCTTGTTTACACTCTAGAAGCCACATTTTCTGCCTAATCTTGATCAAACTTGCTCAGGAAAATAACCTTGATGATATCTCAATAGAGTTTGATCATGGTTGGTGCAGGGTCAAAAAGTAGGTCACTAGGTCAAATCTTTGAAAAACCTTGTTTACAGTCTAGAAGCCACATTTTCTGCACACAAATCTTTGAAAAATCTTGTTTACACTCTAGAAGTCACATTTTCTGACCAATCTTGATAAAACTTGCTCAGGCTGTTAACCTAAATAGTATCTTGATCAATTTTGAACATGGGTAGTGTGGGGTCAAAAAGTAGGTCACTAGGTCAAATCTTAGAAAAATCTTGTTTACATTCTAGAAGCCACATTTTGTGCCCAATCTTGATAGAACTTGCTCAGAATGTTAACCTTGATGATATCTCTATCTCGATAGAGTTTGATCATGGGTGGTGCGGGGTCAAAATGTAGGTCACTAGGTCAAATCTTTGAAAAATCTTGTTTACACTCTAGAAGTCACATTTTCTGCCCAATCTTGATAAAACTTGCTCAGACTGTTAACCTTGATGGTATCTTGATTAAGTTCGATCATGGGTAGTGTCGGGTCAAAAAGTAGGTCACTAGGTCAAATCTTAGAAAAATCTTGTTTACACTCTGGGAGCCACATTTAAGGCCCATTCTTTATCAAACTTACTCAGGATGATAACCATGACGATATCTCGATCGAGTGTGATCATGGTTGGGCTGGGGTAAAAAGAAGGTCACTAGGTCAAATCTTAGAAAATCTTGTTCACACTCTAGAAGCCACATTTTCGACCCAATCTTGATCAAACTTGCTTAGAATGATAACCTTGATGATATTTCAATAGAGTTCGATCATGTGTGGTGTGGGGTCAAAAAGTAGGTCACTAGAGAAATATTACCTTGATGATATCTTGACCGAATTTGATCATGGTTGGGGTAGGGTAAAAAAGTTCTCTAGGTCCACTCTTTGAAAATCTGGTTCACACGTTAGGTGGAGTCAAAAAGTAGGTCAGTTCTGCTTCAAAATGGCATATTATGTTTTCTTGATGATATGTTGGTCGAATTAGATCATAGAAGATGGGATGGGTTTAGAAAAATGGTCACTATGTCACATCATAAATTACGATTGTTTACAATATTATGGTAAAAAATTCAACCCAATCTGTCTGGAACTCTCTTTCTCTTACCCATCAAAGTTTCTTAGAATATTTGCGTAAGTTTGATAAATCTTGTTTACATTCTAAAGGCAACACTGTTTGTACAATGTATATCGAAGAGGTCTACAGCTTAATTTTTTAAGACATCCAGAGTGCTAATCAAACTTGCTCAAAATGCTAACCTTGATAATATCTTGATAAACTTTGATCATGGGTGGAATGGAATCAAAAAGTAGTTCACAAAGTCAAATCTTAGAAAACACCCGTTTACACTCTGAAAGCTACATTTTCAGCCCAATTTGATCAAACTTGCTCAAAATGATCAACCTGTTATATCTCAACCAAGTCAGTTTATGAGTAACTTGGGGTCAAAAGTAGATCACTGTCAAATTTAGACAAATCTTGTCCATTACTCATGTGTAACATTGTTGTAACCAACACTTTACAAGTGTCAGGTGAGCGATCCAGGACCCTCAGGTCCCTCTTGTATATCATAGAGGGATGTATGCCACTAGCATATCCAAAATGTGTCTTTAATGCTGTGTCTAACATGGTTCTTATAATCACAAATGGAAAGCTTGTTCATGATGAGAAAACTGTTGATTGGTTGTCACATTTTCAACTTAACCTTACAACATTGCTCACAAAAAAATGTTCTTTGGGAATTGTTCCTGTATTTTTGAGATCAGCTATTATTAACTCACAGCATGTAAATAATGTGGAATAGATGCGTGTTGAAAGAGGTATTGTGCCAAATTACATTTGAACAAGTCATTACTTATTGTATCATTGATTTTGAATATGTGCTTATGGAAGTTGTATACAGTGCAATAATAAAATACTCAAAGATTTTGCAGACTTGTTATTGCCTTATTGAATGCCTATATATTAAACAGTCACAATAAGGAAAAGTTTCAGAATGATCAGTTAATCAGAAAACAGTGTAATGGCTCTTGAAAACAATTTTTCCTTTATTCATCAATTATTTTATTCAGGATTGAATTTCCAATTCTATTTCAGTTATTAATGTTTTCTAGAAACAATCTAGCATCCTGCATGGCCCAGTTGTGAAGTTTGAGGTCTAAGAATGTAGGGGTCACATGTTTGAGCCCCATCATTACTCCTGGGTTCATGGGGGTGTCCTTCCACATGACAATTCAAAACCCTAGCCTAGTACAATGTACTGGTGAAACCACAAAAGTTGTAAAACAACTGAAAAATTGTTGACAAGGCATTAGACCCCATATAAACCCAACAAAAAAGAAGCAATGTCATGTTGTTGCATTAGAAATATCAAAGGCAAAGGACTTATCCTATTACTTCATATTCTTTTTTTTACTGCACCAGTCCTGCATTTAACCACAATGTCATTTTTTGTGAGGTCAGACTCATATGTGACGATTCCAAGTTGACTGGATAACAGGGTCTGCATCAAGCTGGGAGTCTTTTGCTCATATTTACAACAATCATTTTCTGATTTCAAACCCACTCAGAGATGGGCCTTTTGAATTAAACTCCAGTACAACAACCATTTAGCAGAGGGGATCCAATTCAAATAAAAAAGGAAAATATCTGAAGGTAATTTTTGAATGTTTAATTCTATCACTATTTATGCGATAACTATTGTAAATAAATTAAATAGAAATTACATATATAAGCAGCTTTTGCACTTTACAAGCAGCACACAAAGATTTATTGTGAAACAGTAAAGATGTTTGCAGGTTCTTTCTAAAGTATCTTAAGCAATATATGGAATTAAGTTTGTACCCATTGAAGATTGGTAATAGAAGTAAGTCTGTTGTCAACAAACTGATTGCCTCCTAAAATTGTCAATGAGAAAAAAAGGATAATTCACTGAACATAGAGATGACAGAGACCTAATCAGCATCCAGACAAATTGAATCTGTGAACATTCCTTGACACTCCTTTTTGTCATTTGAAGTCAAGACCCAGAAAATCCTATTTTAACTTTTAAACAAACTGTAAACATGTACAAAGCTAGTATGTAGATTTGAAAACTAACAATAATGTCCATTTTCAGTCCCATTTAGGATTCTGTTCTGACTCGGGTAGAAGACTCCAATTTGGCGAGTGCTTGTCTGCTGCCAACCAATTAAAGTCATCAATATCATTCCAGTTATTTCTGCTCTTGTCCAAGCCAGAAAGTTTATAATGATCCTCAATGTTCGGATAGCTCAAATTATATGGTCCAAATTGAACGGTGTTAGTATCCTCAATTATAGCTCTGCTAGTTACATGAATGTGAAACTGCGTATTTTTAGTTGTATGAATTCTCAACTGTTGACAAGGTACCACAAATGTACAGTTTAAACATTCCCGGATGAATACCGATCCTGACACTGGACCACAGAATACTTTACAGTTTGTCAATTTATTGATATGAACAGCAGAGGGGGTTCCATATAGCTGTACAGTACACGACTCCAGCCTGGCAAGCGCCACATCTTTCTGGTTAATTTCTTCTCTCATTGTCAAAGTCTCACCATTTCTATCTGTGAACTTGCAGTCGGCAAGCACAACATCATCATCAGATTTTCCATTCTTCACAGATGATTCTTGTTTTACTTCTGGGGCTTTTTCTCCCGCCTGCTTTTTCTTCGATTTAAATGCGAATTTCTTCTTGGGAATCAACTTGTCACGTTTTTCTTGAATCTGAGAGGAAAGACTTCCTATTGTTTCTTGAGATTTCTGTATGTCATAAGTAGGAAGAAATATAGTAGAATCCGTAAGGAACTTCTGTAAGCTTTGAAGTTGGATCGAAAGTTTATCGAAATACTCAGCAAGTTTATTTTTATCCAATGACTCACATGCCAATAGGTCGTTTTCTAGTTCATTCTTCGATTTCGAGAAAGTCTTTGCAAAATAACTCGTGTTTTCATCGGCAGAAGTCCTTGTCAGTTGTTCGTCTCTCTTCTTCTCTATCTCTGCTAGCCTTTCTTCATCTCTCTTTTGAAGACGTTCTCCAATTAATTCTTTTTTAGCTTGAGAAGTTACGACAGAATCGGTAGCAACGCCAGTGTCAGCCATTTTTGGATGCGTTTGTTTTACACATCATGTGAGAATCACACGATTTGTTAAAGCGTTTTCAGACGACACAGTATATTTTCAAAGACATTATGTTATTTATATATTTTAAATAAAAATTTCTTGAAAGAGCTTGCATCATTCGAGCATAGAGACGAAACTACACACTTTATGAATAAAAGATATGTTTTTGATGCTATATATATATCTTGAAAAAGCAAAGACCTAATCAAAAACAAAAAAGAAAAAAAAATCATTAACGTTTCTTATTTATGGCGATTTGACTGTATTTGGGGTAAAAAATCAATTTATGATAGCAAGATTTTTTGCATCTAACTATGTTACCATAAGCCATTGTTCCAATTTGGAATTTGCACAGAATGAGAATAACAGCCGAAAGATATGGCACGAATAAATGTGCTTTCTTTTTTAAGTTGGGTAGAAACAGAGATATAGATGTTATCTATGTCTCTGGAAGAAACCAACATGATGTAAAGATGAATTGCTCTTTAGAAGCAATTTATCCGTTAATATCGTTGGATTTTAAAGACGTCTACTGCAGATGCGCGTCAAACGAATGTATTTGTTAATTTTGAAATAAGTTTTTACCTGGATACGCATGGTTATCTTGGACAAGCGGTTGTAGATGAAGTCCAGGCCTTCCTCCCTACCTCTTTACATTTCGATTTGCAGATCAGGGCCTTTATCGTTTGGTTGACCGTGTGTTCATGTATCTACTTATATGAATTTTACATCGGGTCATCATTATTTCAGATATGTTGCAATGATCGGCTCATAATGAATTAACCCATGACCAAACAATAACGACATTTGACCAGTTTGTTGCAGACGACTTTGGAAAAGATTTTGAGAACAGGATAAATTACTTTTAGCGAACAATTTCTACTTTTCCGAAAATGTTTTCTGCCCTATCAGAAGACTAATTTTCAATTTAATCACATTTTGAAATGTAGTCTGCAAACCCATTCAATTCCGGACAGTCGAAAATTGGGCGTTTGGTAAAGGGTTAAGGGAGACCCCAAACTTGACTGCCCACAAGGACTGGTCACCCCGGATAAAAAACTGCATTCTGTAAGTCGGTTGGGAGACTATCCCTAAACGAAAATCCGAATGCCGCCCAGATGAACCCATGCGAAGAAGGTTCATGTGATTTAAAGTTCTGTACTCTATCCACTAGGCCAAGGAGGCCCGATATGTTCTTTAAACGTATACTTTGCAGCAAATGAGAAGCAATACGTTCAAACGACAAAATGCTTAACCCTTTGCAGATTGAAAAACAATCTTCTACTATGATAAAATACATTGTCGTAAAGAGCAATTTCTCCTTTTCCCACAATGTTTTCCAAAGCCGTTTGCAACAAACAGGTCAAATGTCGTTATTTTTTGGTAATGGGTTATGGGAGAATGTTCTCTTTGTTGTAACGATGACCATGAATAGTATTTAGTCATGTGTTTTGAGTTATGGATATTTCTTGGTTTTTTGTTCTTGTCAATTTATAAATCTGTAATATATCGTCCGTTGCTAATTAATTAGAACAAGAACATTAATAACAACATCGCTATTGGGAAACGAATAAGTTCCCACTTCAACAAACATAAGTATATCTAGATGAAAACGCCCTTTTGACCCATTTGTTTATGTTACAGTTGTTCATTTATTTGTGTATTTATACATAGAGTTTTTTCAAAGGCTGTTGTTAAAACATAGCATACGTACAGGACAGTGACATTGGCAACTGTTTTACTGGTCTTTCATCCTTATTTTAACGCTAGTTGTTCACAGATGTGAGGATATTCGATGGGTTGAAACTCAATTACTTAACAATGCACAACAGCTCTTCTGTTGTATCATATGCATCGGAGAATAGCCATTGGCAGCACAACTTGATCGTACTTGTTTGTTACAGCCTGTTTTCAGTGAATTGATATGTATTTAGTTCCAAAAGAGTTGCAACGGGTTTGATGTCAACCGCGTGTAGACTGTACATACTTAGATATATTGACACTTTTAGGATTAATTTTAATTCCAATGACTACTTTTAAATGCATATCAAGTAACAATACAAAAGCTGTATTGTTACAACAACCTTATATTTTGACTGTAATTTTTTCTAATGGATGAACAGGCATCTTAACGGTGTCTGGTAATACAAACACTTACAATAACAAATGTATACACACTCTTTATTCATATAAGATATGCCAATTAAGTTCAGTGGCATAAAAGATAGTCCCATAACACGTACATAGATAAACATATCAAATCATCTATAATTCAAAATTTCAAATAAGAATGAAGTCTGCCTAATCGAAGTTTGTCGGATCTTTGAGCTCAAGTTGTGTTACTGAACGCTGGTAACATAACCATCGTTATTAAGTAACGCTGGCCGACCATTGTTTGGGGTAAATGCCAGACAATAGTTTTCAGGTATGGTATTTTCCATGTCTGAAACATCGTCCGAATTTCTATCAACATCATACTGTTCACCGTCAGAGTTATAATTCTCACGTTGCAACAGTGGGTCTAGTTTCTGATCATCATTTGTTGAGTGTGAATCAGATGGTTGGTCAATATACTCTGTATCCATTGTAGAATTGTTGCTATGAGGGCTAGAATGTATGTCTGATGGTTGGTCGATAGTCCTTGTATCCATGGCAGATTTGTCGTTTGAAGGGCTACAATGTATATCAGATGAGTGGGCGATAAACCCTGAATCCATGGTAGAATTGTCGTTTGAAAGGCTAGAATGTATATCTGGTGGTTGGTCGACATACCCAGTTACCATGGTAAAGTTGTCGTTTGAAGGGCTAGAATGTATTTCAGGTGGTTGGTCGATATACCCTGTATCCATGGTAGAATTGACGTCTGAAGGACAAGAATGTATATCTGGTGGTTGGTCGATATACCCAGTATCTAATGATTGCGCGTAGTACCCTATTTGCATGGTAGAATTGCCGTTTGAAAGGCTAGAATGTATATCTGGTGGTTGGTCGATATACCCAGTTACCATGGTAGAGTTGTCGTTTGAAGGGCTAGAATGTATTTCACGTGGTTGGTCGCTATATCTTTTGTCTATGGAAGAATTGTCGTTTGAAGGGCTAGTATGTATATCAGATGGTTGGCCGATATACCCTGTGTCCATGGTGGAAATTTCATTTGCAAAGCTAGAATGTATATCAGATGGTCGGTCGATATAGCCAGTAACCATGGTAGAAATGGCGTTTGAAAGGCTAGAATGTATTTCTGATGATTGGCCGATATACCCTGTGTCCCTGGTAGAATTGCCGTTTGAAAGGCTAGAATGTATATCTGGTGGTTGGTCGATATACCCAGTATCTAATGATTGCGCGTAATACCCTATATGCATGGTAGAATTGTCGTTAGAAGGGCTAGACTGTATATCAGGTGGTTGGTCGATATATCCTGGGTCCATGGTAGAGTTGACGTTTGAAGGGCTAGAATTCATATCAGATATTTGGTCAATATACCCTGTGTCTCTGGTAGAATTAACGTTTGAAGGGCTAGAATTCATATCGAATATTTTGTCAATATACCCAGTAGCCATCGTAGAGTTGTCGATTGAAAGGCTAGAATGTATTTCGGATATTTGGTCAATATACCCAGTAACCATGGTAGAGTTGTCGATTGAAAGGCTAGAATGTTTATCAGCTATGTTGTCTTCATTAGCAGATGTCATTATGGAATCGCGGTTCGAACTACTTGAAGATACACTGTATTGTTTGTCCTTTTCCATGGCGGGATTAACTTTTGAATGGCTAGAACATGTACCAGTTTGTTGGTCAATATACCCAGATGCTCTAATACAATCGTTGTTTGAAGGACTCTGAAGTACACGAGAATCAGGTTGTTGGTCAATACGCAACGATGATATGGCAGAAGGAACGTTTGCTTTGTAATCTAGTATGTCAGATCTGCAACGAACATATCCAGAAATCACATTGAGGTTATCATCTTTGTTGTTTGATATCATATCCGGTTTGTGATTCATATGTCCAGGTTTGGTTTGAGGATTGCTTTTGGCGTGCTGTGATATCATGATAGTTGTGTTTTCTATATACCCAGATTCCATTTGCACGCTGGGTTGCGTGCTGTTTAATTGATTTGCTGTTACAACAGAAGTATCGTTCTTGCTCGTGACCATATGTTTAGAATGCTGTGCTAAACTGGTTGTCGGCTTGGACACCTTATTGCTATGTCCACAATCAGATACCAGGTTGGAAACGGAACTTGTCTGTAAAACTGGGACACTTTCAGCTTTTACGTATGGTGAATATGTATATATTTCGATTTCATATTGATCTGATTTGTTGTTGTCGTGTCTGTTTGCTTCATTAAATGCATATTTGTTTATACTGACATCAAAGCGTGGCACTTTAAGATTCACATCGACGGCGCCTGTTATGGATTGGTCTTCAGTCATACTATGCACGTTGTCTTCATGGTTTGATGATACAGTAAAACTATCTCTGTTCTCCGCTTGCCCACCAATCGTGCTTTCCATATTTTCAGTATAAACGTAACCGTCTACAATGTTTGGTAATGCTTTCGTGTAACTTGACATATCACTTGAAGCAGCTCCCCTTGGCGTTTGGTTTTCTATAATGTCAAGATTATCTCCGACCATGTTATCTTCGATACCATTGGTAGATTCTTGGTCTGCTTCATTTGCATTTGACAATGGTAATTCGACGTCATTTCTGACGTCAACGTCATCTTGAACGTCTGTTGACGTACCATTGATTCTATCACCGCGGGTTATCTGTTTGAGTTGTTTCGATGAATGGCGAAACTTTACGTAGCCGTCGGGTAGAAAGTCTGTGAAAGCTGTATCGTCTGTTGAAGTACCATGGATACCATTCTCGCGTGACGTATGTTCCAATTGCGGTGAAAGCTGTACGTAGCCGTCGGGTAGGTATCCAATGGCACCTCCATTGTCTTCTTTATGCGAACTACTATTTCGTTTGCCTGTATCCCTCTATAACGGTGGACAATTGAAAGAGAGAAAAGCACAATTAACACATTAACCCATCACCAAACTATAACGACATTTGACCATTTTGTTTTGCAGACGACTCTGGAAAATATTGTGGGAAAAGGAGAAATTGCTCTTAACGAGGAATTTCTCCTTTTCCCACAATATTTTCTGCCCTGTCAAGAGATTGTTTATCATTTTTATTATATTTTGAATTGTCGTCTGCAAACTCTTTCAATTTTGGACAGTCGAAAATTTGGCGTTTGGTAAAAGGTTAACGTCTTCCCTCATATGTTCGTCTTATTTCTGGTAGGTTTGCAGCAGACGACACAAGAACCATATGTTACAAGCAGTTACCCCTTAATTACAATGATTTTTCAAACTAGCCCCTTAAAGAATGGTATTTTTCGTTCTTTATTATTGCCGTAGGTATGTTCCTTTCGCCTGCGAACATTCCTTAAAAATTCCTGTTCATATCAAATTAGAATCATTAACTGACATAGGTCCCATATGGGTTCTCTTCGTCAGTGCCGAACCTACATTTTTCAGTTCTTGAACGGCTTTTCTGGATGCACCAGTACTAGGCTAGGGCTCTGAAGTGACTTGCCAAAGGACACTCCTATGAAAACAAGAGGTCTCGGTGGGGCTCGAACCCCCATGTTCTGAGTCCACCACCTTAACCACTGAGCCAGGCAGGACCCAATTAATTTTACAGTCTTGTTAAAAGGCATATCTCACATTTTCGGCTTTGAACTGTTTACAATTAATTGTCTCCTACCGATAAAATGACAACATAGATTTCTAAAGTAACAAATGACTAGATAATTGACAGTATCACTACCCCGTTTATAACAGTGCAAAAACATATACGTATATATATCATTGATTGCAGATATAACTGTTTGAACGGGCTCATTTCGTAAACAACGAGAATCTATCATTAGAAACCATTTGTCAGTTGTGTCTTTGGAAACATTTAATCACTCTTGTAGCGTGAAGTAAGCAAGGTATGGGAGAAGTAATTCCTGCGTTTAACCCTTTACCAAACAATAACGACATTTGACCAGTTTGTTGCAGAAGACTCTGGAAAACAATGTGGGAATTTCTCCTTTTACCACAATGTTTAATGCCCTGTCAGAAGATTTTTCATTTTCTTGACATTTTAAATTGTCGTCTGCAAACACTTTCAATTTGGGACAGTAGAAAATATTGCGTTTGGTAAAGGATTATATATATTTATAATCCGGGTTACTCATAGAAACGCTGACGTTCGCGATAGCTCACTCAACATTATTTTACGACAGCACGCGATTTCAGCGACTTACAAGTTAAGGAAAGGGAAATAGTCTTTGGTTTTGTGACAATGATTGTTAATGTATTTTCTCCCAGAGCACGAATCTCTGAGTTAGTCCCTTTAATTCGAGTAAAGAGAAATAACAAATCTTTGAACAGAAATGGCTCAAATCGCGATTCAAACTCGACACCCCATGTATGTTAAGCTATACGGAAAACTGACTCGGCTTCTTGGGGTCGGCCAATTAACTGATACCAACCTGCAATTCTGAGCTATTGAAATCCTCTGCATAGGCTAAGTTGTCCAGTCCACTTTCGTAAGCTTCGGCATTCGGTTGATACAGAGTGTTTACACACAGCTCCTGGTTAGATACAAGCAGAATACATGTTTTAGAAAAATATGCTAAATTTGATCTTAGTTCTTCAAGATAAGTTTTTACTTCGGCATTTTATTAATAAAGCGAGTATGCACGTAACTCCTAGTTAGATACAAATAGAAAATCAGAGACATTGAGTAAAAGATCCTGAGACAAATATACTTAATTCAATCTCTGTTCCTGCATGCTTATTTCATACCTCGCACACATAATAATAAGATATACAAGTTCGATACTTTCTTTCATTTTAGAGCCCCAAACAAATTGGAGCCATTTAAACACAATATCAGAATACCGCAATTCTTTAAACAATCATATCATGTATTTTTTTTATAAGATCATATATGTATATGCCTTATTACTATGCAGTCAAATTAAATATACAACTATAGTCTGGTGCAAGATAAAACCATCCGTCTCTAGGCCAAAGCTAGAGGATAGAACCTCTTCCTGTTCTGAGAACTGTGTACCAGATTTATTTGGGATTAGTTACTTGCTTGAACAATTATTCCAGGAAAATATGCTTAAGCTATTGCAAGAAACATACATGACTGGCTTTTGCTATGCTTAAAGGTCCATTAAAGGAGATTAATACTATATCAAACTATATAATTTGGACAGATTTAAATAGTAGTTATCACCAGAAAAAAACATCAACACAGTTTAAATGTGAAAGTAAACCAGAAATAACCCGGATAAACAAGTTTTATAATTCAGATTTCCTGATTCTTCACCTCTGACCTTGACAGTTGATACACACATTTTTGATCCGACCAATCAAAATTCGTTATTTTGAATATGTAAACAAACAGGTTGTTGATAAACATTATTGAATTGGAGAGAACTATATTTCAAGCACAGAATAACTTATTTTAAATGAGTCTCATTAATAGGGTCTCAATGCATTCTTAAACTAATTCTCATGACTTTTATGAACATAATAAAAGAACTCCATATATTTGTTCAGTAATTTATTTGTACTCCTCTCCTTTGATGTGCCTTTAAGCAATATTGTATCGGTTTGTATAATCACCAAATCGAGGATCCAATGCAAGACTATTTAGTAAGTCCTTCATAAACGAAAAGAACATATGATGGTATTGCACTGAGCCCTCGATATCGTTTGGGTTTTATACACAATAACAAAAATAAAAGAATAAAACATCTTTTCAACGAATACCTAAGTCGATCAAAAGAGAAATTGACACACCGTCGCGCACTCATTGCGTCTTAAATGCTTTGACTTCTTAATTTCAAAGAACATGCATGATTGATAACGCCAGACTTGATAGTGCGTCTTATGTATTATACACGTATTATGAGGGGCATGAAGGCCAGTAACATTCAGCCAGGACCTTGGGGAGCCATGGCAATTGACAGAAGCATCTTAAAGCAGCAACACTCAGCAGGTTTGAATGAGGCGAACTTGCCATACGTCAGCTGTACAGCCAGAAAAAGTTCAGAACAAAAGTCGGTCGGTCGGTCGGTCGGTCGGTCGGTCGGTCCTTGAGATCATCAATATTGTTAAACCTTACCTGGTCACTTTGGGGATCGATGTGTAGGTCAATATTCTGCTTGAGATACTTCATTCGCTTATTGCAACGTCTGTAAACAAACAAACAAGTCGTGTATCACATTTCATTCGCAGACGATACGTCATGGAAGAGTATGCTTTGATGAATTAAGTTGCGTAATAAAAAGTAAACATTCGGATGATTAATGGTTGAAGTTTTAATTCGGATGAGCGAGTTTTTTTGTATTACTTAACCTATTACCAATCGATTACGACATTTAACAACTTTGTTGCTGACGACTCTGGTAAACATTTTCACGAGCAATTCATCCTTTTCCAACAATATTTTCTATCATATCAGAAGAATATTGTCCAATCTCATCACATTTTGATATGTCGTCTGCAAACTCTTTCAATTTGGGACAGTTGAAAATAAGGCATTTGGTAAAGGGTTGAGGTGAGAGCGTGTTTGGGGTACTACCTGATGCAGTAGGGGCTAAACACCGCACATCCAAGAACGATTATCGAGGCTATAACGACAGCTGCTATCTCGCCACCCGTCAAGTCTGCCGTATGAAAAGAAAGAAGAGTTGTTAACCCTCTACCAAACACCAAATTTTTGACTGTCCCAAATTGAAAGAATTTGCAGACGACATTTCAAAATGTGATGAAATTGAAAAATAATCTTCTGCTATAATAGAAAACATAGTGGGAAAAGGATAAATTGCTCGTAAAGGGCAATTTCTCAATTTCCCACAATGCTTTCCAGAGTCGTCTTTAACAAAATCGTCAAATGTCGTTATTGTTTGGTAATGGGTTAAAGAAATATCGAATATTATCCCAGAAAACATAATTATTCCCTTACCCAATATTACATAACGTTTGACTTATATGCTACAGTGGAATGTAGAAATGATAAACTGGAAGGAGTTCATCTTTTTTTTCCCCAGAATTTTTCTTCAAAATATTGAATATCACAACGATCTTTTCTTGCCTATTACTGTCACATGCTGTTGTTTTTAGTTATTAGTTTGGAACAGGCACGATGGTCCGTATGAAGAAAGTGACAAATTCATTGATAAGTTCAATGGCTGTGTTTAATTGTTTATCAAACAGCAATACATAAAAAAAACGTATTGTTTCAATGACCCTTATTTTTGGCTTTCAATTGTTTCTTCTTTGAAAAGGACATTTATTGTATATCAAAGTGTCCGGGCGGACTTGGATCAAAATGGCGTCTATTAAGTTCATTTTGACGTATTTCTCTGTACCGTGTGATATGCAGCACATTTTCGTTTTGAAGGAGTATTATTTTTTTAATTTGACAGATTACTCAGTTCAATATGAGAAAATGGGTTTGGTAGGCTTCTTGACTAAATACATAATGATCATAAGTGCCATACGCCCCTACTTACTGTTTTTGGTTTGACGGATGACTTCCACGCTTGAGTTGCCAGTGTGTTGGAAGATCGCCAAACTCCAGTTCCCGTGTACATTAAACCGCGTAACCGCTCTCACGTTGACTCTGTATTCATCCGCAGTCAAATTATCCAAGGTCATAGATCTTACAGAACTGGGGCACGTAACGATCTTCGGCGACTCTAAAAAAACAACAAACAACAACTAAAACACATAAACAACAACATATACAACATAAACAACAACATATACAACATAAACAACAACATATACAACATAAACAACAACATAAACAAAACGTGAACGGTGTCTTTTGTGTTGAAGATAAGCTATTTCTTTGATCGTTTGAATATACTTTGATATACATGTATCATATATCATCCTAGGCAGCCATACATATTGTACATGTATATGCATATTCACGCACAATCGGTACGTTGTATCCATTGCAGTTCTTTTGAACTCTTTGTCTTTAAATCAACATACACGGAGCTTCAATTAAGCTGCCAACACAAAAAAAAGCAAGTACTTTGTACGTTATATAATAACTCTTATTATAGCTTTTCTTAAAAAGTTTAGAGAGCCTAAAGTTGTTCATGATGAATAAATGCTATCTATCGTAACAACGAATTCTGTGAAACCATTATGTGGGAGTAGTGACCAATCTATCATTTAGACCAAATACAACTTGTGTTACTAACTTGGATATTTTCGATAGTAGGGCAAAAAGTGAAATAATTACTGATTTGATTTGAAGTACTAGCCATTGCAGTGAGACTATATTAGTGTGTCCTTATTCTAAAGATATTAGATCATCTTATATTTCAAAACATTTTATTAATCATCCAAATATGTTTAAATTCGCACATCTGCTTAATACCATAAAAACTACTTCTCATCTGACTATCCAATTCTTTTACAAACACGCATTTAAATTAAGAAGAAATAACATTTCAGAAGCACTTATCAAAATCAAACTGCTCTCACCAAATTCATTTCCCCCATTTTTCCTTTGTTTTTATTTTTGATGCAATTATAGCGAATATGTTTATTGATTATATCAAATACCATATCCATCCCATTTAATTATATATGTATTGGTTATGAGTTTGTGTGCTGTATGTCTAAATAAAACTATGTTATGTTATAATATTTTATGTACTTACCTTTACAATGTCTGTCCAACTGTACGTCTATCTCCGGACCGATGGGACAGTATGCCACTTGGTAAGACGAGATAAATGGCTGATCGGGAGAACATGCTCTCCTCCCCCAACTTACTCTAAGAGTGTTCTCTGTTTGTCCTAGCGTGACGCCCACATCTACAGGTGGGCTCGGTACTATAACGGATGTTTGTATTTTATCTGTTTAAACCTTTCCCAAACAACACATTTTTGACTGTCCCAAATTGAAAGAGTTTGCAGACGACATTTCAAAATGTGATGAAATTGGACAATAGTCTTCTGATAGGGCAGAAAACATTTTGGGAATAGGAAGAATTGCTCGTTACCAGCAATTTTTCCTTTTCCCACAAGGTTTTCTAAAGTCGTCTGCAACAAAGTTGTCAAATGTCGTTATTGTTTGGGATAGGGTTAAACCCAGATTGTCTCCCAAATTATTACAATACTCGATAAAATGAGTTATAAATCGTGAGTGAAACAATTTTTCTAAAATATAGCACAACACCAAATTATAAAAAAAAGGAAGAAAAATCATGACAATAAAACGCATGCACTTTTTATAAGCGATGTTATTTTCACGAATTATGACAATCGGAACTACTCGGGTATTTCCGTGGGTTGTGAAATACACCTCGGATATAAGTGAGGGTTACAATTTTTCGGGTAAATCGGCATCCGGCAATTAACACATTTTCTAAGCGTGCACGTTAAGTAGTTCAATGTGTATGGAAGTGTTGGACATCCTTTTAATTCATTTTTTATCGGGTAACTAATACCAAAATGGCGAACTTGTTGTTGTGACATGTATAGTTGTTTCCTCAATCAAATTTAACGACTTTCTAGATTTCACATATAAGATCTATTTTTAAAACGAAAGTAAAGTGACGTCATTCTCGCGGGAAACAATATGGCGTCATCCCTATTATTTCAGAGGTGTTTTCATTGGATAAACCCGATGTGTTCAGATTGGAATTATGAAGCACACAATTTGACTTCATGGTATACATTCGAGTCATGTCTAAAAATAGAGATGAGCACCTGGATGAACGTATGGCGGGCACCTGGTTATAAAACTCACGTGATACACATGAGAACTGTATAATTTATCCAACATTAAAACCGACGTGAATATTCGAAATTGAGATTTTTTCCAATTTCATATGTTCCTAGTCCGTATGATCCTGACGGAGATAAAGTTACAGCTTGGATCATCCGAGTTCATTGTTCACCGAAGTTTAACGATATTCACACGGCATTCCTCGGCACATATTACCGTTTCAATTACTCTTTAAAAGGGAATTCAAAGGATTATTATGTTAATATTGTCAATTATTCTAGAACTTGCACACATTTTACAGTAAATGAGCGCTATTCTCCCTTTAGTTGATATTATATCGCTTGAACCTGATTGTTCACATATGTTAAAGGTGCTTGTTCACAGATATGAGAAAGATCTTGTAGTTAAAATCAATTTCAGTAATACTGCACAACAGCTGTACTGTTGAATAATGCGCAATGAAGAAAGGTCATTGGAAGCAAAACTGGATCAATTTTAATTTTTCAAAGTGTGTATATAGTGGGTTAACATGAATTTTAATCCAAAAGCGTGGCATGCTTTTAAGATCAACCATAAATAAACTGTTAACTATGATCGCAAATGATCAGTTCAAATCAAAAACGTTTCTTTTTTCTTGATATTAGGCAATATGCCAGTTTGTGAAAACATAGAATGAACTTTGTCGAATGTCAGATTGTTACTATTTTAATCCGAAGTTTTTTTTGACGACGGCGACATCTTCATCACCATCAATTGTAATAGCTACCGCAATTTTATTTGACCTCTGTATCTGTCAAAAGTGAAATCGTTATTCCTAAAGACCTTTTCAGGGGGCCATGTATATTTCTTAGGGACATCTAGTTAGCCAGCAAATTACTAATTACAAGAAAAAAAAATTACCCTCTTGCTTGCCGTAGACACAATCTGTCCAGTGGATCCCAGAGCTTCCTACTTCCGTTTGTACAGAAATACCGAAACAATGTAGAGACTTATCGTTCACATTTATGATCGTAGAATTATCGTTTCCACTGACAAACTTCCAATTTACAGGACTTATTAGTTCAGACTGAAAAAGGAAAATAGAAATAAGAAGGTACACGAGACAATTACAATTGTACACGGTTTATGATAAGCTCTTTGTTAAACAATTGTATATTCTTTTTAGCCTTTGGTTTACATTAACTCATGAGGGGAAACTAGCCCTCGTTATGTGATACAAGAGAATTTGACACTTCTATCATGGTAAAATTAAAATGTTGCTAAAACAGCCGTACAATTGCATCATTATACCAATTGACTTAAGATAAGTTAAAGTATGAGTATGGCCAATTAAATTTCAAAACATCTTGAAGTGGCTATCTCACAAATTAATATCTTAATCGCTTAAGAAATAAAATGACAACATAGATATGTATGTTTATTTACAGATAGTCGTTAGAACAAGTTTTTCGTTATAGCTCTGAAAGGTGCGAATGTTCTTTATTCTTAATGAAAAAAAACCCCCACAAAACAACATCATGTTAGAAAGAAAAAAAACCCTGAAAATGGTCATTTGATTTGCGACTAGGATTCTTTATAGCAAATTTCTCATGTGTGTTAGTCACATGGCACAATGATCTAAAGTGTTCCTTGTAATGCTAATGACACGATCCTGTATGACAACTTACAGTACAAGACCCCAGCGGTTTCTTCACAGCGTAGAATACCGTGTAATTGTTGACTGGATGTTTTGGGCGACTCCATTCCATGTATCGGGAACCGGTGTTGTTGTCCTCCTTTTCGACAATAAGTTCGGGAACCAGCTCAGAAAAAACTGAATAAGAATTCGTATAAGTGTTGAGTGTAAGACTATAGACACGAAGCACGTACTATAGTCTTGCACTAAACCCTCGTCATCCTAATGATGGTATCTCCTAAATGACAATGAAAGGGAAACACAATTTTAGTTGAACAATGGCAACATTTTGTTCAATAGCGACGCCATTACAAAGTACTCGAAAAATGTATTACCCTTAGAATTCTGGCTAATTTTCTGAAAATAGATGTTTGTGTCGTCTGTTTTTCAAAACCTTAAACATCTGCTTGATATTGATGAAGAAAGATGATAAGAGTAGCAAACAGGTTAGATCACAGGCCAGTCGCCAATTTACTAGGTGGTTGGCCTCGATCTAACCTGTTTGCACAAGCATGAAGTCGGTCCCAGCACTATAAGGGTTAAGGTATAACACGGTGAGGACAACAAACCGTTTTGTAAGCTTGTATACAGATTGATAACGTCGGTCGAACAGTCTCTGCCTTATACTCTTTTGATTTATTTGCTAGTATTTGCATAATATATATCACTAAAAATGAATTGACACAAATAAACTTCAAACACTTATTGTGTTTGTAAACAAACACCGTTTAGTCAATATCAAGATTCAGAATTCTTTATTGACTTAAACTACACAGCTTCTCGTCAAACACAAACCTATAATGATGGTTTGTTTTTTGCAGAACCTTTGGCTTGGCGAAGGATTCTGAACCATTTTCGGTAATTTGAGTGAAGAATCTTTCGAACATCACTTTTTCACCTGAAGACCAAATAAAGCCCAACTTTGTGAAAACTCCAAATTCTTGCCCAACCTCCTCTGTACAATCTTATAGGTATTAACTAACTACATTTCATCGACACATACCCTTATGTGGCTTGAAATGAGATTCTGAAGGCAACTGACAGGCAAAAATGTTCAGTTTACCATATATTATTAAGCAGCAAAGCAGACAGGTATGTATTATTCACAAAGAACCATAATTTAAAGAACTGTGTACCTTGTTTGGGCATAATCGTGAGCAGTGATTTCTCGACAGAGAGTCCTTTATTGTTTTCAGCCTGTAAAGTGACTACGTGCATTTCTTGGCAACCAACATCCACCTTGGCATAATTGGTAGAATTATCTGCGAGTAGCCTCTCTGGCGTTCCGCCTGTGTTGTAGGTAATCACGGTTCCCTTCATAATACCGTTGTATTGAATGGGAGGTATCGGCTGTAATGCAAAAGAATAATAGAAGTCTGAATTTAATCATTTTGTACATTGCTTATTGTCATTTTCTTATTATTTGCCTTATGTTCTATTTTCCTTTATTTGTTATGCCAATCTTCTTATTATATGGAGAAAATAAGGAATCAAGCCCTTCATAATACCGCTGTATTGGATGGGAGGTATCAGGTGTAATGTAAAAGACTGATATGCAATTAGACTAAATATGCCTTTCTGTTCTTGCATGAAGTATCGTATCGGATCCGCATAAACGGTTCGAACAGGCTGATCTGAATCGCCACTTCAAATAATTGTCTTAATATCCTTTCATTTTAAAAGCTTATGAAAGGAGACTAAGGTTATATCAAACTATATTATTTGGTGAACTTTTGGTAAGATTCAAAGAGTTATCACCAAAAAACCCATCAGCACAACTTAAACGTGAAAGCCAATGAAAAATTAAACCAGATTAGCCAGTTTGATCATTCAGATTGCCTGATTCTTCGCTTCTGAACCGACCTATCAGAATTCGTTACTTCAAAGAAGTAAACAAATATATTGTTGCTTAATGTGATTGAATTGGAGACAACTATATTTCAAGCACAAAATAACTTATGTTAAATGTATTTGTTATAAAGGGTTTCACAGCATTCATAATTTTTTGTTCATGACTTTTATGAACATTATACAGAACTCTCTATATTTTTTTAGTATATATTTGTCCTCATATCTTTTCATGTGCCTTTGACAGTGTCCTCTTAAAAATCGTAAAATTCGGTGCAATTGTAGATACAGTCGTTCACATAGATAATTAAGGCAGACGTTACTGTAAACTGAGATTTCGGTTGTAGAAAAAGTGGATACGCATAATATGACTAGAATCTGTCAAAATTTTACGTGCTCCCTTCAACTTGCAAGCTAATTCTTTGCTTAGTTCATACCTATCTATTTTACATCGATTGTGACGCATGCTTGAAGCTTATTTATCCTTTACCAAACAATAACGACATTTTACGAGTTTGTTGCAGACGACTCTGGAAACCATTGTGGGAAAAGGAGAAATTGCTCTTAACAACTAATTTCTCCTTTTCCCACAATGTTTTCTGCCCCATCAGAAGCTTTTCAATTTTCATCACATTTTGAAATGTCGTCTGCAAACTCTTTCAGTCGAACTTTGTGTTTGGTAATGGGTTAAATCTACTCTCGATGAGTGCTTCCTGAATACAAAAGCAGTACTCGCATTGATTTGTGTGTTCATTTCGCCTACTGGGGATCGAACCAGGGAGCCTCGGTACAAAGCGCCAACACTCTACCACTACTTCAATATCTCCCACATTCATTGCTTCACCCATTGGATAGTTATGTTCGCCTACCTTCCAGTATATCCAAACGGACCCAGTTATTGTGCGCCTTTCCGTACACCCATCTTGACTATCCCAGGCGTAGGAACCAGCGGTTACTGTAGGACTGGAACCGGGAACTGGAAAATTGGTAAAACATGTGAGCTATTTCAGTGGGGACAGTTGCATTCGGGGAAGAGCGTCGGTTGAAGGACAAAAGGGTCGTGGGTTCGAACCCCACGAGAACCGGATACACAATTTAGATATAGAAAAAAAGAGTGAGAACTGTTCAGTTGTCAAGGATGCAGACTTGAGAATATTTGATGCAAGTTGTTATGGTCTTTGTTCGTGTTTTAGGTACGCAATATTTCGGATAAAAATCGAGCATATAGTTTGTAGAGCTGTCCGAAAACAATTTGGACATCTCTACACACCTCTTATAAGTGAATGTAAGCCCAAAATATTGCAGCGCCATACGCCCTCAAACGTTGTTTGATAATCCAATTAAATACGTAGAAGTTGACCTTTTGACGTAAGCCATGGTCAATGTAAGATATAAGCGAATGTATATATAACTCCAAGGCTGTCTCGTGACTGAAGTAAGTCAATGAAAAACGACAAAAGTGAAATATTTGTTAAAAGTAATCACATGGCTCAGGCATTGTTGTCTTGTAAACAACAGAATCTAGTTCACATACCGTCTTCCAAAGTTTTAACGAAGATACTTTGATCCGGACTCCATCTAGACGCTTTCCAGCCAGTGGGTATCAGCTTAACGCGTACATAACAGTTGTAGTGTGTGGCCGGGATCAAGTCGCAGAGACAAGCTTCTGTTTGATTGGTTGTTGTGAACTGGATATCCTTCGTAAACATAAGGAATGATACATATCTATAAAGATATTCATTGTCATACTTAAGCAGCGCATAATCTTCATTTAAACGACGTAGATGGTAGACTGGGAACCGGTCTTTCATCTATCGAATTAAGAGACCGGTATGGTACAAATCTACAAGACAGAACTCTGGAACGAAAACAGCATACTATCCTTAAAAATGAATGTATCATATCAAAAGTAAACAAATGGTAAATGGTGGACACAATGATTTCAAATTGAAGTTCTGACAACACTTTTGATACAAATCAGTACGTAAAGCAAAGTCTGATAAAGGTATGTCTGGTTTGGTTATCGCAAAACAATGACTCAGGGGAAACAACTGTGTATGTTGGGGCTTCTTGTTATTGCTGTAGTAATTTGGAACGTTGCATTCTAGCCAAACAAACCGCGCATGATAAATATATAGACTATCCGTTTTCTATTATGTGGAACAAAGTGGAAACAGTAAGCAGAGGGGACAAGTTTACGTAGCTTGGACCTATTCTACTATAGTTCGAATGGACGGTTTATAATCAATTCACCGATATATTGTACATCTTATAGTTGACTCGCAATGGTAAAGCCATAATCAAACATCCTGTTTATTAAAACAATTATTTATTTTTGCAACGTAGACTCAAGATTTTCGATTTAAACGACGAATAAGCTGTGTTTAACAGAATATGAAAGGTTATTTAGCTTCAGGCCATCTTAATACAGGACTTTTAGTGGAGCTTTCTGAGGGGTGGAGGACAGTGGTCCAGGCGTAATTAATCCACATTTGGCGCAATACTGGTTTGCTTCCAGGAAGCAGAATCAAGAGTGAATAATCTAAGCTGTAAGAACTTGTTTCACAATCGATGTAAAATATAAAAGTTTAAACGTAATTTTCCTTTACTATGGTCGCTTTAAACAAGATGGACAGTACACTGTAACGCAACCCCATTCTATCGACCTCTGTGCATACCTTTGTGGTATCCCAGACCGTGTCACAGTGTATATGATACACTTTCATAAGGTCCTCATATATTGTATGGGCCCAGGTTAGAATGATACAACTACTGTTTATCGAACTTCCATGAAGGTCACCTATGGACGATAGCTGAACTGAAATATAATTGATTACAACACATGAATAAATTAACAAACCAATTATAAACACTTTTGAATGATTGTTGATTTCAATGAATAGTCAAACTTGTTTTAAGCGACAACTCTCAGACAGTGTATAGCAGGTTAATTAGTCTGAGGCTATACCAATAGAGAACGCAAGTAATACAGAAAGGTCATACTGTCCAAGGGCCGTATAATAAAGTTGACTTAAGTTTATTTTTGACTTAAGTTTAGGATTCTCTCTTTTTTTTGCCGTGTTTTTAAGATTTTCTTAAGTTGGTATCACCATCTTTACATCGCTTAAGTTATTACGTATTTTCCCCCTAAAGCTAAGCAAACGGAAGTCTTCCTTAGCGAGATAAGAATTTTCTTAAGTGAAAGACGGATCGCTCGCTTTTACTAGAACTCGGTCATTTTTTAACAAACAAAGAACTTTCTGACATCAAGGTAACTGAGGTATAGTATCTTTTATCCGTTTGGGTGGAAGGGACGCTGTAAATATATTGGCGTCTGAATTAAGGCGGCAGTTGTCAATCATACGACGGGTCTGACTCGTTTTACTATGGCCACTTAAAACAAGGCTTTCTGTATTTGTGCAGATATAGATATATTGAACAAAATCATGCAAATGCTTTAGCTTTATCACGTTTAGAGCTGTCTTTAAAACGTCGTCTTTACCACAACACGCGTACTAAAGAAATGCTTTATTTGAATGTATTTTACTTACGTTAGGACAAATATAGTATATGCTTCAGATAGTTCTTTACCAGTGTCACACTCTTCCCCTCATTGAATACGGACTGTTTTCACAAAGGAATGTAATTATTTAGGACTTGGTTGAAGGGAATTAGATCAATATGGTTTTGACGTCATATGACGTCGGAAAGAATATTGGCATAATTCGGGGTTTGACTCTTGAGCATTTGTTACATAGTACATACTCCCAAACGACAGTGTTACTGAAGTCCGGTACAGGGAAATGGCATACGCCATATATACCTATCCAAATGCGTAGAACATTTAAGCCTTTTACCTATTTTGACACTGTATAAGTTCCGTACAACCTCAGTATACCCACATTCCGTTGACGTTACGTTGACCCCGACGGACGAGTTTGGGTAATCTACAACCGACGGACCTCCTGCTGTGACGTCTAAATCATAAGACGTCGTCAAACTACGTCGTAAAGGATAAAACAAACACCGTTGTCTGATTCAAAAGCATTTGTTATTCAAGAGACACCCGGAAATGACAGCATTATTGAGGCCTGATACAAATAAACGGTTAAGCATATACCTATCCAAACGTAATAGAGAACATTGAAACAATCTACCTATTTTGACGCTGTAGAAATTCCGTACAACCTCCGTATACCCACATTCCGTTGACGTTACGTTTACCCCGACGGACGTGTATGGGTAATCAACCTCCGACGGACCTTCTGCAGTGACGTCTAAATCATAGGACGACGTTGTCAAGGGAACAGCATGCGACGTGTTCCATTCATATTCGTCGGAAAGCCTCCTAAAAGGGGAAAATTTCATTAAACCCCTACCTTTATACACGCAATACCTCAATCTGCCGCATCTTCTGCAGAGGATTTAAGAAGTCGATGTGTCCTCGAAACCCGTTCGGCTACATTTGAATGTGTGACTGCTCCAAATTCTTAGCAAACATGCATGACAATTAGCAGTATCTAGAATACTTCTGCATACCTAGATGTAAATCAAATTTCGATCGTTATTTACGAAAAAACTAGTTTAAGCCTTTACCAAACGTCAGATTTTCGACTGTCCCAAATTGAAAGAGTTTGCAGACGGCATTTAAAATTGTGATGATATTGAAAAATAATCTTATAATAGGACAGAAAACATTGTTGGAAAAGGAGAAATTGCTCTTAACGAGCAATTTCTCCTTTTTCCACAATGTTTTCCATAGTCGTCTGCAACAAACTAGTTAAATTTCGTTATAGTTTAGTAATGAGCTAAACGGTTTACTAGATCTGCAATACAACGAGCTTTATTTCCATCACACATTTATGAAAAGGTTGATTAGTGTATCAGTAATCTAGTTTAGATGAAGATCTGTGAAGTCATTTTATCCTTAGGATTTAAAAAAGAAAATATCAATTCCTCAATCGGATAGATATGCGAGTCCCTTTAAAACAACCTTACGTGATTGGTTGGTAATGGGTTAATGGATTTACTAGATCTGCAACACAATTGAGCTTCATCTCCATTACACATATATGAAAGGGGAATTGGAGCTAATAATCCAGTTGAATGCAATTCTGAAGATCTGTTATGCCATTTTTTCCCGTAGAAGACATTTTATTTCAAATCGGTTGAATTCTTCAATGTGTAAGATAGTTCTATAAAAACAGCCATACCATATGAAGTATACACGGGGTGCATTCCAGCTGCTCGTATAGTCCACACCGTAGACCCAGCTACAGTGAATCGGCCCTTCGTAAACATCGTGCATAACGCATGTCAGGTTCTGTACAGGTTCCGGCGATACTGTTATAGAAAGACATGAACTCTTTGGTTATTTTTCCCTCTCCTGAAGCGTTGATCTGTCGACGGGCCTAAACTACCATATTTAGCAAGTGTTCCCTTCTTTTTCAATCAAAACAAGAACATACACAAATTGAGAAGCGTCGGAAACTAGGATAGACAGTGCGTATCCGATTGAGTTTGAATCCCATATTAGGCGTATTTGTGAAAACGTGAGAGAGTCTTTGGATCAATTTTTGGAAGATCTTTATTGAAATCTTGTTGGTATCTTTTCAAGTTGGGTCAAGCCAATGCACAGTAAGTGTGATAAACACCTCGATAGACAAATCAATTATGATGAAATCACGGCGTAAGTAATATCTTGCCATATCTGTCAATCATATTGCCATGCGGGTATTGTATCTTCTTTTAAGTGTTTCGATACAAAGAAAAGTTAGTTAAACGTCCAAAAACGTACACAGGCTGAGGCGGGGTGATCACGTGATTAATGTTTACGATATAAAACAACCGTAACCGCTGGTAAATGTTGTTTCCATTTTGGCCGTGCCGTTCGCTCCAAGACCCTGCAGAGAATTTCGAGTCGAGGGATGTTCTTTGATCCACACAAACAACCACCGACTCGAAATTCTTTGCGGGGTCTTGGAGTGATCGGCAATGCCAAAAAGTAAAACAACATTCATCGGCGTTTGCGGGAAATTGATCGTCGGAACTTGGCGTTTATGAAATAGTGGAAAACGCAAGTAATCCACAGAAAAAGGGAAGTAAATACCTGACCATTCATTGACGCCGCCATTTGAAATATGTTTTTTATCGTAAACATTGACCACGTGATCACCCCGCCTGATAAGCTTTGAAATGAGAGTTTTAATACAATCACGTCGTAAACAATATCTTACCATAACTGTGAATCATTTGGCCATGTGGATACTGTGATTTCGAACATGTTTTGTTAAGGCAGCAATTCACGTAAAAGAAGTTTTTAGTTGGATGCTTTCCGGTTACTAGGTACTCTGCTGTTGTCCCATTTACTATGGCAACTGAGTTCGGTTCCACAGGCTCATTATTGTAGGTGAAGGTCAAAGCGTTGGCAAGATCAGTTCTGTTGCCATGGTAATTGGTGATAGTGCATGAAATTGTGAGATTCTGTGAGGTACAATATGACCGATGTGTAGGGTTCAATATGAGTTCAAAGCCAGCAATGCCTGTAAACATAACGAAAAGGTTTATATATATATATCAGAATATTATTTAGCTGTTGTTGCTGATGTTATTTCATAAGGTTTAATAAAGTTTCTTCCATAAATGTTGGAGGCAAGTTCGTAGCTTATCTGACCATATGAGTAAGCACACATTAATATAAACAACCGATTTTACTTTGGTAGCCAGAAGACTTTCTTTCGTGAAAAAATGCGAATACACGAATAACGGTTTTGGAATTCGAACCCGTGGATATTCAAAGTCAAGTTCTCTATCCACTCTGGAATGCTCCGTTAGGTTAATAGAACTAACCGTTGTCAGCGAATGTTACACCCGATATCACTAACACTTGAGAAAATTAACATCGAAATTAAAGGCACTGTTCAAAAAATTATTCAAATGCACTTGACTGTTGAAAAGAAGAATTGTATGTATGTTCATTCAGGTAAATTCAGCAAAAAAAAAAAAAAAAAAATAGACTACGGCTGAAAGCTATTTTATCGGTTTACCCTTATTTTTTAACGGAATACCGCTAAATTTAAGGGTAGACCTATAAATTTAGCAATGTAACCTTATTTTAGACGTAGGTGAACCTCAATTCACAATTTTGGTCCTTTCTGTACATCGCAGTTTAGAGTTGTAAAGGTGACTTAGCACATTTGGTGGTAAACAAAAGATCCAGATATATATCCATCTAATTCAAAACGACCCGAGTTTTATTCTTTATCCTTTTAATTGTATCATTTGTATTGCTAAATTCATGTTTTTTCCTAATGAAGAAATATATCTTGATCAAAATTAATCGATCGGACATCTAAATGGTAAATATTGAAATGTGCCGGAATTTCAATTAGCCGATTACCAGGGTTTGATAAAAAAAAAAGAAAAGCAATTTTACATGTTTGTTTTACATCAAATTCCCTCTTCGTTATCACGAAACAAACCCAACATGGAAAATGTATGCATTGGTTGATAAAAGCTATTTCTCTCTTTCTCACAATGTGTTATCAAACCCTATGCAATGGATATGTTCTCTTTGTAGAGAATAATAAATTTTGGGGTGCGTTAACCCTAATAGTGCTGGAACCGAATTCATGCTTATGGAAACAGGTAAGATCCAGAACAGTCACCAATTTACTTGATTTAACCTGTTTGCTACTCTGAGTGTCTTTCCTCATCAAAATTAAGCAAACATCTAAGGTTCTGGAAAGCAGGTGACACACAAATCTATTTTTAAAAAATTACCCGGCATTCTTCGGCGAAACATTGAACAAGCGCAGTCGTATTCACATTCAAGGAACCAGGGTTCGATTCTAAAGACATTTGAACTTTCCAGACTAAGAGTTGGTTCAAAGGTTTGCCTCCATATTTCACTATTTCACGGGGTAGTTTTTCAAGATATGGGCTTGTTAGTAGCGCTTGTTAAAAACAGCTTTGTAATTTCCTGTTCGTGGAAAGGTGAATACATTCGACAAAATCGAGGAAATTATTAAAAAGAAAAAAAGACAATGAATACCCTATCCTTACCATTTGATGTTACCTGCACCAAGCTATAGACAAGAAGAATGTTGAGAGTCACACTGCTCATGGTTCATCAGCTAACAGCTTGTCTTTACGGCACTTCAGCCTGCCAATAATATCTGACATCATCACAATACATTTGACACAAGATAGCACCCTGTAACAATGATACTCTTTAGTCACTGCAAAAAAAAAGAAAAAAAAAAGAAAAAGAAAACTTTTCTTATAGTGGTTTCTTGGCTTAATAATTCAACAATACGATGGTGTTGGAATCGAACCTGATGAATATCGGCAATCCGGGTCGAATTGATTTCGATGTTTTATAAACATAGCTATGTACTTTATGCTTCGTTTTGCAGAACGCTAGATTACTCTCTGACGTCTGCTAGTGGCTTCAATTTGAGACGTTTGAATATATAGCTTGTAAAACAGTCACGGTATTTGTTTACCCAGTGACATCGCGTACAGGAATTCCTCCACCGATTTAATGGTAATTTCATATATGACGTCATTCAGTCTCGTGTTTTCTATAAATACACCAGCACTGTGTTCATTTACATGTTAAAAAACAAGACAAGACCAAGTGGTCAAGTCGGCTATCTTAGAACTCAGTGGTCTTCGGTTTGAGTCCCATTGGTATCTCTGGTTTTGTGGGGGTGTCCTTTGGCAAGGCACTCTAGATTCATAGCCTATTACTGGTGAGTCAAGGCAAGTCGTATCATAACTAAAGAAATGTTGACCCGAGATTTAACCCTTTCAAGCACACTCTTCTTGATTCCCCATGATAAAAACGTTTTCACCGTGGAATGTGTTCTCTAGCAAGACATATTTACTAGCCTAGATCTTACAGGTTTCGAAGAAACACTAATGGAAAAAACAAAACAATAACAAGACACACCAGACGATTCATAATTAGTTGATCCACGATTAAAACTAAGGAAAATAATATAACTGATTAAAGAATAAACAAAGGAACGATAATGAGCACGAAACTAGATAACTGAAATTTTGGGAAGTGGGATGATCACTTCCTGTTTGATAGTAATTCAAGTTTCGGTGGGGGTGTGATAAAACTAGTTTGACCCTTTCCTTCTTACTGTGTTTACTCATTTTAAAGGTGCTTGATCACAGAAGAGAATATTTGAAAGTCAAAATAAAGATTTCATTGAATAAGACAGTTTTTGTACTGTTGTTTGATATATAATTAAATGTAGCTATTTTTTCAGGTAGCATCGATTTATCTAAGTATGTACAGTTTATTTGTGGTAGATCTCAAAGTGATGTGACGCTTTTGGATGTTAATTCACTGTATACACACTTTAAAGACTTTAAAGCAATCTATTTTTGCTTCCGATGAGTATTCTTCGGTGCGTATCATATAACAGTATACATGTTTAAAGAAATTAATGTTTAACTTCCAGATTTCCTAATATCTGTACACAAGCACCTTTAAAAAACAAACAATAGCTGGAGAATTGTCAAACTGATGAAGGTAACGTAAATATTGCTCGTCACGAGCAATTCATCATTTGTCAAAATCGTTCCTTCACAGCATAACAAAGAAGATAAACCTCTGAATTGTTATTGTTCTCTATCAATTCTCAGCTTAACATTATCCCAGATGAAACCGTAGAAGCGTTATATATTCCTGTAAATGAAAAAATAAACATCGATTATTCTATCTATGAATTTTATAGATAGATCAATCGATGTTGATTCTGTCACTTTCTGGAATCGTACCGATGACCGTTGCTTGCTCATACCACGAATGCCATTAAACGTTTACTGAAAAGGGTTTTGGTTTAGGGACTGTGTCTCCATTTTACAATGATAAGCTACGCGTGAGTTTGCATGTAATTTGGTTCGAAGGTTGCATGGTGCACAAAAAAGGCAAACTGGGATCCTATGCCAAAGACTGAAATGACTTTGTCAGTATTAAGATGTTTTGACAATAAAGTGGCATCATAACTCAGTGATTATTTTAACAACATTGAACTCAATATGCAAAAATATGGTGCATAAAAAGTTGACACAAGAAAAAACCAGAGATCAAAAACCTGTTTTAGGTAAAAATATTCTCTGGAAACCTGTGTCCATTTGTTTAATGACGGTTACACATTCAGCGCTACAACGTAAAGAATTCATAAATAATCAATGTTCAGTAGCCTGGTAGAAAGTCTACACTTCTAAATGACTCATTCATATATTTTGTATATCATGACAAGCAAAAAAACATTGTTTAATAAAAGCCGGTGGCGGTGGGGAAGTGGGAGGAAATTAAATTTCTTTGAATTTAACAAGCCTGTTTTCACTGTGTCAACAATCAGGAATTTCATTGTCTGACTGAATTGTTACTTTTCTTAGATCAACTAGCTGCTAAAGTAAGGTATGGAAAAAAAAGACACATTGGTAAAAGTTAGGAACAAAACTATTTACCTAACAATAATTTTCCTTTATACCCAAACGAAACAAGTAACTAAATATCAACTCTGCAAGTCAGACTAAAGGAAGCTCAGTTTTGGCACATTTAGTAAGCAACATTATAAAATACCAGACATAGATAAGTTGAGGTCAATTACTATTTCAAATAATCTATCACAAGCTATCAAAGTATAACAAAGACTGTTATATGAAGCGAACTGGGGTCAGCTGCCAACGATTGAGCAACGATTGAAAAGACTTTGTCAGTATTTCCCTGATTATCAAACATTGACATCATTATTCAAATATTTCGAGTATAAAAGGCCATATGCATGGGGAATACAGGCTGAGCCCAAAATGAGGAATGTCAGATAATTAAAAGACATAACAGAAGTAAAAAATAGAAAGCTTAAAGAGACCTCTTGAACAAGAAGTATGCATTGAAACCAATTTCAGACAAACACTGTTCAATTGTGCACGAAAACATTATATAACATATGGTTTCTTAGGAAGTTTATAATATATATCGAGGGTTCAGTGCAAGACTATAGTAAGTGCTTCATAAACATGAAGCACTTACTATAGTCTTGCACTGAACCCTCGATATGAGAATAACAATTTTGAAGATGTAATATCAAAAAGTGAAGCCACTATCGAATCAACAAAATTGAGATGGTTGTGTTTTGATAATGAAGAGTCAAAAGGTTCTTGTGAACCTCCAATACAATTGTTTATGTATTTTCTCAAAATTTATAAACACATCTTTATTTGTTGTTAACATAAGTTTACTGAATCTTAAAATACGGCTTTAAAATAGTTCTTTACATTTCGTGTTCTGTTAGTTCTGAAAGTTTTACAAACAAATATAAATAGTACACATCCTATATGTCATGGGATATGCAGCACATACAATACCCCTTAACCCTTTACCAAACGCCAAATGTTCGACCGTCGACTGTTCGAAAGAGTTTGCAGACAGCATTTCAAAATGTGACGAAATTGAAAAATGATTTTCCGATAGGACAGAAAATACTGTGGGAAAAGGAGAAATTGTTCGTTAAGAGCAATTTCTCCTTTTCCCACAATGTTTCCGAAAGTCGTCTGCAACAAACTGGTCAAATGTTGTTATTGTTTGGTAATTGGTTAAACCAAGGCATAAAGTATCACTCTGGGTGTATCGCCCTGTCGTGACTCCTTTCTCTCTTTATCACGGACATTTTGTTTAAAACAGTCAAAAACGAATACATTATAATTTTCCTTTGTATATTTCTGTTAACTTTGTTTAAGGTTTATTTTGATAATGTGCATTTCTTTTAAAACAATTACGAATTAAATATCAAAATAACTTACCAAAGATTATGGTTTGTATAAGTAGTCCAACACATCGAGTTCATGACTATCGCGCACGGATTTCATAACTTATCACAAACGACGATAACATTATCGCGTCTGACGCATTTAGTTCAGGTATCTCCTACCAAACATTCATTCAAGATACGGGCGCGAGAAACCGTACGGTCGCTGCATTCCGGTCTAACAATCTTGTGAGACTGACGCAATGTACCAACAATTGATATGTCGCTGGATCCCTGGCCAGAAGTCTCGTAAGACGTTGAGGCAACATACATAATACTGCTGGTTAAGGCAATGGGCCAACAGTGGAAACGTAATGTAGCTAGTTTTTTGTATAACAATCTCGTCGCCAGATCGCTGTTTATCTGGTTTACATTCTATCAATGCTTTGAGACAGGGCACCAGCAAACACTTTAACACTGGCAATACAATCTAGCAGGAACACAGTCCATATCGTTTCTGTTTGTTGTCCACGTTTTGCTTAAAGTAACTTCCGCCTTCCGGGTATTGTAAAACTGTTGTTTTTGGTTACGGCTTCCAAATCAGATAGAATAATTAATGATTAAACTAGCTTTATCAACTGCACATCTTACAGATTTCGTTAAAAGTACCTTTCACTTAGCGCAACGTTTTATGATCTCCTCTCGTCGTATGGAATTTTGTGTTTTTTTAAAAAAAAACCTGCAAACCACATTTGAAACCTTTAAAGAATTGACCTATGGTGAACAGAGTTAAGGAGGATAACGGATATAAGAATGGAAACGCTGAATACATTAGTTGAACAATGCTTTATTCAACCATGATTTTACTCCGGATAACATATTAGATACATGCAAATATATTCATGGGTAATTTTCTTTAAGATACTCTCTCAGAGATTGGTGCTTTGGGGGTTATAAACGTTAAACAGCTGACATAAGCAGTCCTTGTCATTGAATCTAATATCGTGTTCAATATCTATACTAATAAGTTGCTAAAACCCCATGTTTTGGTTAATTGATATGAAGTAAGCCATCGTGCCTGAATGTTCCTCTTTTGGAAAGCCGGTTTATAAATAAACGGAGGAGTTCTTTCTCGTGCCCCATGCTACCGCCACTTGACAACTAAAAGAAAGGAACTACACAACAACAACAACAACAACGACGACGACGACGACAACGACGACGACGACGACGACGACGACAACAACAACAACAACAACAACAACAACAACAACAACAACAACAACAACAGTTTGACGAAACCCTCAATATCCAATCTAGAAAGTTTAAATATTTTTTCTTAGCAAGTTGAGCAATATTCGATAAATTAATTGATTTAACTGTTTGTTTTCTTCCTCTCTTGACCGATTTCCGCTTGAGGGAAATGTATGTATCCATGCACATGCGCAGTAATCGTTTTTGAAGACCCACGTAACGGTGGTATTTTAACGTGACATCTCTTTTTTAAGTTTAGATCGTCCAAAATAAACCCGTTTAAACGGGCTTCAACATCTGCGATTCTAATGTTCCTTTTCTTTTTAGTAAGTTATGAGAAGGGTTAAGAAAACGAAGCTGTCAACAATCTAGTCCTATGTAACTTTAGAAAATCTGCGTTGTTATCTTTGCGTTGTAATACACTTTATTTGAAAAAGTCAAAATCTCAATCTCTGAGGTAGTCTCTTAAATACGCTACGACGGCAACAATAACAATACATGAAGTTGAATCTATTCACAAATAAACGATATAAAATTGATAAAAAAAACCCAGAAAAACCCAGACATATTGATGGTTAAAACATGGCTATTTAATGGATATAATGATTCATGTATATAAATTTTTAATCTTAAATTTTTTTTTGCAGTTATACCGACATGCCACACTCCTACTCCATTGAGTGACCATGACTATAGAACGATAATATGTAGGACAGCAAGTCCGATCATACACGGCGATGGTTTGACTGTTACTCCACCGGCTGTTCAGGTCATTCCATGTTATTCAAATTCAGAATAAAGCATTGTTTCGAGGGGTTCAAAATTCAGAACCAAAATACGTAAGCTTTAGCGCTGATGACATTTTTAACCAAACGCTCCCATTGCCGAATATATCAGGCGAAATGCCGCTCAAGCTCTTCACAGTGATACCCCCACCCCTATGTTGATTAAACCTGGCAATGACCAATGAGCAGAGGGTTGTATAGAATGTCGAGGCTTGATCATAATAATCATAATGAATAAATGCCGGTGTTTTTCTGAAATGCACAAAACAATTGCGTCGAAACAAGCATGTAAATACTTACATCTCATTTCTTTTAAAATTTAAGTTTTTAGTATATTTGACATATAAACTCAACAAAGTTTGTTGTCGAGCATAGACATACGCCTTCAATTTGTCTGAAGCAGTGCTTCGGATCATGTGAAATGCTGTTGTCACATAGTATAAACCTTTATGATAAATTAGGGTTGTCGGTAAATACGGGAGGTTACAACCATGTGAAAAAGATTTTGTTTTAAGACAGAGTTATTTCCCTTATACATTTAAACAATCAAATGGTCTTTGCCAGGCCACTGGTTGGCTCGTCAGCTTGAAACCCTCCATTGTTTCAAATAGGACGCCCTCAAATGAATTCGAGTATTCGTATTTTGACATTTCAATTGTTGAATAACCGATGGATACGGTCGGAATGTGCTATAAGGACATGTTCTTCAGTTTTATAAATCTATAAATCTATAGATATCTATAGATATATTTATCTACAGTTTGAAGATAAAAGAGGAAGATAATCCTTTCATAAGTTTTTGAAATGTTATTTGAAGTTTTATTGTGAATTCAGAAATGAAAAAAAATGCAGGTCGACGAGTTAGATTTTTTGTAAAATGACAGTTTCCATGGAAACCGTTTGGGGCAAACATGTCAAAATGACCATACCATCTTCAAAGGTAATGAAATAATTTCTGGAAGGTTATCAACACAAAAACCATGAATTCATGCATTCAATACTTTATAATTCAATGGTATTTTTAATGATTAAAATCTGAACAATTTTTGTAATCCAAATCTGTTTTTTCAAATTTTTGTATTTGACAAAAAACAATAAAGATTGATATGCATATTGCAAAAAAATGATGATATTTCAAAGTTCCTTTCAGAGAATTTTTTTATTTTTCAGTATGTGAAGTAAAATTCAATCTTGAAATACAAAATGCAAAAAAAAAAATGGATATGTTGAGCAGTTGGTTTTTCTGTAAAATGACAGTTTCCATGGTAGCCGTATTTGAAAAACATTTATAAAAACGACTAAAATAACTTAAACTTGAAAAATAGAAGCTGGTGGCTTAGTATGCATGAGAAATGTATAGTAATGTTAGTTAACTTTCACAGTTTTATGGATAAAATTATCATTCTTTGAAAAAAAATGCATACAGTAAATTTCATCCGAATAAAAACGTTTGTCCGATTACTATGCAAGTTCCTCTTCGGTAACAGATTATTAACTCCCTTGGATGCGCAAATGAAGTGCGCAGAAAAAACTTCCGAGATCGTCCTTAAGAGTGATCATATGTTCAAATAGACTTCCCTTCACACACTAAGATTTAATGTATGAAAGTCCCTTGCGACATTTTCATCCCAGATTTCCATTAAAATCCATTCAACATATAGATTTAACATACGAAAGCTCCTTCCAACATTTTGTTTTAGATTCTTACAATAATTGTACCGTTTGGACAAAATTGACCCATTCCCTCTAATGGAATTTTATAACAGTCACCAAAGTTTAACAGATTCCCATTAGACTTGTCCCACGTCATTAAATAAACGTCCATTCAACACCTAGATTTGACATATAACAGCTCTTTGCGACATTTTGATTATAGACCCTCATGAGAATTGTCCCATTTGGACTAAAATGAGCCATGCCTTCGTATGGAATTCTATAAATGTCAAAACAAGCATCTGGCATAGAAACCGACACTTATCAAATTACTATAACCTAGTTTGAAGGAAGTGTTATTGCTTCTAATGAAAAAAAAGCAAACCTACGCAATTAATTTTTCAAGTTTTTTATAGGAAAAAATGCCAACACTGGAACTTACCTTCAAGGTTACAGTGGAAGACTTTTCTTGCGCATGCGTGGTGCATGAAGGTTTGCCTCAGGTCTTTAGATATACGACATGCTCACACCATTATTTTAAACTTATTCATTTTACATCGATTGTGACGGAAGCTTACAGCTTATTGAATTCAATCTCGATGACTGCTTCCTGGATACTCCACCAGTACTCGCGCCGTTGTGTGGGTTAGCCCCGGCAATTTTCACCTCGCCTAACGGGGATTCGAACCCGGGACCCTCGGTATAAGAGGCCAACGCTCTACCTATGCACAACTGACTCACGACTACAACGAACATGTAATAAGCCCAAGCTCTGCTTTCTATAGAATTTGGCCTGCGGATTTGTCGTTTTTGACAAAGATCATATCGCTTATAGAATTTTGCATTTGGTTGGTCATTTTTGACAAGAAACATCACTTTGGGTTTTGCCAATTATTCAGATAATCACACAACATTTTCTGCATGTTGAGCACATTGTGGCCTCTTTTCCTGTAAAGAACCTAAGGCGCTAGATGGGGGACTTTGGGGTAAGACTTTTTTATTTTATTTTTTTTATATGGGTTTAACATTACATCAACATTTTTCAGTTATGTAGCGATGCCCGACCACTAATGATGGGGGTATGGTTTTATTCTGGACACATAGTTTCTTTCGTAAACACAGGAAGTTTTACATCTTACTAGCCATATTGTGTACGTTAGTTCCAAAGCGATTTCTGCTAAATGCTTTGCTAACTCGTGGCTTTGGTATTTGTTATGTACTCATTCGTAGATTAATTTGTAGATTAATTGTAGAATCATAATTGATAGTTAACAATCCGTTTTTTTTTCTCCAGGTGGAGAGGGTATCAGTAATTAAGTAACAGATTGCTTTTGAAGTAATCTTTATATCTCATACAACTCCATTGCCGTTTATTTCACCTTGACCTAGATATGGCTTATAAGTCGAAATTACTTCAAATTAATTCAGAAACATATCAACTTTATATAGCTGCAGCAGAGAAATTAAAACCACTGTGACAAAAGGAGAAAATGTTTAACTATCATTCATTCCCTATCTGGTGAAGAAATCTAAAACAAACTGCTGTGATAAGACGAGAGATTGGACTAAACAAGCAAATAATACTTCATAATTGATTCTCTATATACCATAACACGAAATATATTTTACTTCATGCATGATAATTGCAATTATTGTACCGTTGAAATTGAGACGTTTCCCAAATTGTTAACGGGGAACACCTTTCAAGGTGTTATAGCCTTTTCAACAATTTGGAAATACTTTTATTCAGCAGTGTGGTTTATATTGACGAATGCACACCTATTATACCGACAAATTGATAATCAGATTCTAAACAACTACCGAAATATAACAAGCGACATGTCCGTGAAGTTAGAAGGCAGTTTGCAGTTCGCAGTTCGCTTTTCAATTGCGAACCGAGAACTGCGCTCTAACTTCACACACTAGCTGCCATTCAATTTTTATCAAAATAACAATGTATGAAATATATCTGCGATAAAACTTTCACTCAATAAAGTCTCGCACCGTTTTGTCGAGATACGATCTAGTTGGGCAATGAGGTTTTTCAAAAGTACTTCACCACTGTAACACAGACGCTTTCCCTTCTCCTTCGATGGTTGCATTCATTATTGGAAAAGGAGAAATTAGTCGTTTGATCAACATTTCCACAAAATTTCGTCTTCTACAACAGTGCTTTTGAAATATGTTTTCAGTAAGCCAGTTAATTATATGTATTCTTTGCAAAAAAGGGAACAAATCTTGCAGGAACACTTTTGTTTTATTCACTTTGTGGAGATTTAACCCGTTTCCAAACAATAATGACATTTGACCAGTTTGTTGCAGACAACCATTGCAAATTTTGTGGGAAAAGGAGAAATTTCTCTTTACGAGTAATTTCTCCATTTCCCACAATGTTTTCTACCCTACCGGAAGATTATTTTTCAATTTCACCACATTTTGAAATGATGTCTGCAAACTCATTCAATTTGGAACATTCGAAAATTTGGCGTTTGGTAAAGGGTTAAAACACTGCCATGATTGATTAAAATGTGGCTGCTTCACCGGCATTACAATACCACCGTCAAAACGGCTTCACGATGATTCAAGACAACGTATGAACCTTGCTTACGTCTTGGCACATGTTGGACATTGTCACACATTCTCTGCTATGTGTACCTTCAGAATACAGACATACGAAACTTGGGATCTCCGGATTCTATATAACATATCATACATTATGGGCCAAGGGTAGAGTTGTATTTCGATGACAATGATCTTATTCGAGGTACATTGCCGAAATACACTTTAAGATATATACTAACCGTAAGTATTGAATCTACCCAGTTTCTAATTCAGAATTCAGAACAATCCTCACCAGCGCGGATTACAGAGATGCATATGTGAGTTATGGTTCTGGCAGGGATGAATAAAAAAAATGCAGGAACTTTCATAACACTCAAACTAGCGTTATATACAGAGGAAATTATGGGACATCAAAATGCAATTCGCTCACTAAGGATGCCACTTAATAAAAGAGCACAAATACATCGGCTGTGCATCCATGTTCTCTATCTGTAGAATTATTTGGCGGAAATAGCTCTTTAGTTTACATTGTTTGTTTGTTTCACCAAAGACTTTATGAATAACACACACACAACTTGTAAATGAAGGGGGTGGGGAAGGGGTTGGGAAGTATATAAGTGATGGTAGTATTCAGACCAGATTTAAAAAGAAATAAAACAACTCATCATAATTGTTTGAAAAATCATATTTATTCATAAATTCCATAAATTCATTAATATCTTTCAAAAGTACATGTACACACATTTATTAATGAAAAGTGTCAAACATACGTCAAGCAATGGAAACAATGTTTATACACCTAGCTACGGGACAACATTTAATAAAAAACAATAATACATTAAAAACTGATAAATCATATTCAATGTATGCTCACCAGAATACCAAAGCATATTCAAATGTGAGATCAGGTGTAAGACTAGTTTAATTGTGAGTGGTCCAAATTGAAAGCAACGACAGTCGACAAATCAGATAGCATTCTCTCCATGATATGGGGACGAAACCACGCTGACGAAGCATTATATTGCTGATATAACGACTTCGGCAGCAGGTGCATCAAAGATAAGTATTATTGAACAATTGACAAGGATTAAGTTTTGAATTTCATCACTGTTTGGAATTCAGTTTGAAAACCCTTTCATTTAGGGACAGTCGAAAATTTGGCGTTTGGTAAAGGGTTAAGGACAAAGACAGGAGATAATTCTTAAAAGATAACTATACGGTTATGTCAATGTATGTCTTTTTCTGACCGAGAATCAGAGGTGAAAAAACCTATCTTTCCTAGGGAAAAAAACAGAGAATTGTTGTAACTGAAAACTCTAATCACTTGGCGACTGGATCGCCCTTTGAAAGTTCATTATCCGATTGAAGTAGAAACAATCGCCTGTAGAACGTCACTTCGAACTGCAGTTTGTGTTGATGTAATACATGAACGCTTTCCCTGTTCTGTTTCATTGCAACATACATTATTATATACTGTGTTCAATTTGAAATAAACAATGTTCTATAAAAACCAACTGTTTGGCCAATTATCAATAATAATTAAAACCGTGATGAAAATATTCATAATTTCAAAATGTTTTCAACATTCGTCTGCAGCAAAGTCCGTTAAATGTCGTCTGCAGTATGAAAAAGGGAGGAGCCATCTGTCTGCAGGCGAAAAGGTCGTCTGGTACATAATTAGTCACAAGACGGGTAGAGTAAATTGGATTGCTTTGTTTCTGTCCCCAATAAATTACGATCAGCACTCAGCTTCGAGAAACATCGTGTTTTACTTTTACCTTTTGAATTTCGATCGAGATTTGTTTGGATACCTTGTATATCTTGATTGAAGGCGAAATGTACACGCTTTGCATGTATTTAGCTCTTAACAACCTGCAGACGACATTTTTTTACTTGAAGCATACAACTTTAGAAAAGCTTTGTAAACATGCGAAAAACCTTTCAGTTTTGCTGTTATGATATGTGAATAGATTAAAAAAAGTATTGTGACAAAAGTAGAAATTGATTGTGGCAAGCAATTTCTACTTTTGTCAAAATGCTTTTTGAAAGTCGTCTGTTGCAAGACGCAAACATGTGACGTTAGGTGATAATATGTTAATGAAAAGTGGGTGTCAGTAGTATTGGAGGCTAGCACGACAGACTACCCTCCATGACTACTACGAACGTGTCAAATTTTGAAAAAAGGCTGATCTTGGTTGCATATATTATTGTAAATGCACAGTGATAGGCGCGTATTCTCTCTAAGAGGCTGATGGACTTGAAAGTCACTTCAATTACACTAATCAACAGTCATCGTCTTTCAACTCAACCTTTTGTTTTCGTAATGGCGACAATTAATCGCCATTATGTTCAGCTTAAGGTAATCGATTCCTTATTGATTCGTGTGGTTATACAAGCACTGAACTTGGTCTTGTATAATTATACTGTCCTTTGAACTGAAACGGACATTACCTTAATGTCGTAATGTCAAGGGCACGTTTTTATAAAAACTGATCGGCACGACAGTACTATATCACTTTAGATGTCGAATTGTCGGAGCAGCTTTCAATAAAGCGACTATTTTCGCACGGACTTGGCATTTACTAACATAACCAAAGTGCTAAGGTTGTGAAGTGGAACAGTATTTCATGCTTTCGAAATGTAACAGACTCATATGGAGAATTTCTTTGACACATTTTTTACCTAAGGTAATTTTTTATTGGAAATTGTTATCTGATAATCTAGAATTAGTTAACAAATGTTGCTAAAACAGCATTTCCCATAATTTCTTGGTCATCATCAAAACGGCCTTGAGATAAGAAATGTGTTTACAAAGCTACACATATTTCGGACGGAAAACAGGTTATGATAAAGGAAAAAATGATAAACACATAGCTGAGAAGAAAAATAATTATAACAATAGAGGACAATTTCCAAGAAAAACACAATTAATAGATAGCGTTCCGTTCGAACACTATTTCAATTCACAAAATAAATACTTATCAACCAAGGGAAAACATATAACAATGAAATATAAATGTTGATAAAAGTGTGGCAAAAAGGATATTTTACTTGTGATGGGTTTCTTCCCCCTTTTAACAATGATTTGCGATTTTTGTCTACACTACATTATATAAGAAATCATCTTAATAAGGGAATTTGCTTATTCAAGATGATCATTATCAATCGTTTTCTGATTAAAGTCAAGACATTGCAAGACTTGAATCTGGCAATATCACGTGGCTATTTCTCTAGGTAATCCGGGATGACACCTTTCATTGAAACTATTCAATGTTTTGTTTCATTGAAATGAATTTATTACACTTTGTCACAACACAATTTACATTTAGAAATTATTTACAGTCTAAGATAGCGTCAAGTGATATTTACAACATTTACAATATATACAATCGATATCTACATACAACTGAATGAAACAGTTTCTGTTTTGGAGATCCTACGTAAGGATTTATGGCGCAAGTCACAAATGCTTAAGTAAAACACACATGCACATAGGCTTACACAGATTCATACAATAAAGTTATACGATGCATTTTTCTTTTACACAAAGCATTAAGTCTAATTGATTATGATTTTAGAAATCAACATATATAGGTAATGAAAGCTTGGTGGATGTTGTCTCGAGCAAAATATCACTTTTCTACATCTCGCTAAAATCAAAGACTGCAATGAACAGGTAATCTTTTTTTTTATTTGCGTTGTCATGTCCTCTTCCTACCTTGTACTTGATGAGTATGCTGCAAGAACATGTTTAGTTGATCTCACTGCCGATATATGACTAAAACCTAGATGAAAACGATTTATAAACCAAATCCAACCACCCATATAATGTTTAAGAATGGCTTGGACATACGCCCACGAGAAATTAGGACTAATTATTTGACTGACTCTCTCATGGACTCCCCTCTCCAAGGCAGAGCTCTGTTTGAAGTGTCTGAATTATTTACGCCCATTCACCATTCCAGACATCTCTACAGACCAAACTTCTCTGTCAATTTACTTACACTTAAGCCGTGGGATGAATAAAGGTATGATAAAGTGAAAGCAATGTGCAAAAACGTGGGGACAGTCTTGTGTACAAGCGCTTATGAGTTTTGTGTTTAAATAGGGTCCCCTCCTTTTATACATCTATTTGTATTTGTTTGACATTAAGCTAGATAATGCATAATCGGATATCTGTAACGTACCCTTCGTGTAAAAACATATTGTTCACTCTTGATAGCCGTGGAGAAAATTCGACACTTTTGTCTTACAGCAACTTTATGTGAACGAAGCTAGGGTTTGCCAATGCAATTTTACGGTGCGCTTTAGTTTTTCATATCAAACACAATGATATTGCTGCTAATACCAAAAATAACACAACTCTTTCATTAACACGATGTATAAGATTCAGAGCGGTGCTATATTTTCGGATGGCACGTGTTATTGACCGGTAACCAATACAGACACTAACACGTTTTTACGTCTTAAACCGAGGCTTCTACAACGTAAACCCTTTCCCAGTTGCGAGAAATTTCATCGTTAATAATCTGAATCATCGTGACACATTCGACCGTCAACATTCATGTAAATGTAATTCAAACAATCTGTTCGGAAAAGAGAGCATGTTGGGAGATTTGTCTGATAACGAATCACATTCTCTGTTGCAAAACAATCTGCAGAGAACAATGACAGCGTTAGTTTAATGTCGGATTAATGTTTGGTTACATGTATGGTGTAGAGCATAGATAATTGATAACGTAAACGGACTGAATGTCCAAATTTTAGACGAAATGCATATATGTTTAAATTAATTCAGCTATAATTGCATAATAGGATGTGTACTTTTAACACTTATACTCGTGTTAAATTAGCGATCATATACTGTAAGAAATCAAACGCGCACCGAATGCTGTTTTTCTCATAAACACATGATATTATATAAGCTGAAAGTTTTCAGTATTGCAAATAAAGCAAAAATAGTTCTCTCTACGTATCGAATTATCATATGTAGGTCAATGAAATACATGAAGATATCAAAAGCGACAAATTAGTTCCCGGCGTAAATATTTTATAATGCCTCTCTGACATAAAACAGGGAACTAGAACGTGTTTAGAAGCAAAGTAGGTCAACAAGCAATAAACCAAACAAGGACAGAGTCCATAAACATGGCTGTCTTTTAGATAAAAAGTGTTTTCGTGTGGGCATTGGCTGCTGTTACTTTCTTGCAATCTCTCGCAAGAGTGGGAACCAATGTGACGTTCACATGGCAATCCTTTCGAGGACCCACGTTCTTAGACGGTTCCCTTTCTCACAATGTCGCGAGATTGAAAACAATCTCGCGAGATTGTGAGACAGGAAACAATCTTACAGGCGTTCACGAACACACTGTCTCGTTAATGCATGTCAGAACTATAGCAGTATGTGTTTGCAGATGTAGTTCATTTTCATCGTAGCCAAGAGTCATTGTGTTTAGGAAGACCATTGTTCATCTTTTTTTTTATCCTAAAACTAGCAAGCTTTTGTGAGATCAGTCTGAAACTGTAACTAGAGTTAGAATCGAAACATAATTGGTTAAACTATCTATCATTGTTACTACTAGTGGTTTCCTACAGATATTTGGAACGCTTTCAATTCCATGGGATGAATTTGTATATCTTTATCGACAGAATGGTCTCCCTTTGAATATAAATGAGTAAGAGTAGTTTCCCTTGATCGCGAAATTGGAACCCCGGGAAACAGCTTTTCTAGAGTAACTTTCCCATGGTTGACCGGACACTGAACACCACTGACTGGAAAGTTACAAGAATAACCCTTTCTGTGTAGAATGAGGCTACTTCCGTTATAGAACAAGTCTGAGTTCACCATGTTCTTGAGGCCCACAATCGACACATCACAAGGCATGGACGTGTTGGTCGGACGAAAGTTCGACTTCAGCACTTTGCTCTTCACCGACGTGAACATGGTCTGTATGGGATGTTGTAAAAGTTCGTTCTGCACGTTGCTCACTAACGAAGGATAGGCGAATCTGAAGTTGTCTACTGGAATGGCGGCGTCTTTGTGCTCGAGTGTCAGCACGAAGTTACTGTCCGTGGGTCGGTTGTCCCACACCCCCTCCCCGAGTCCCCGGTGATCGTCGGACATCACCTGACGGTCCAGCATCACCTCGAACTCTCCCTGGCGGAGGGATGTGGACCCGTGACTCTGTCCAGCGTGAAGGGTCAGCCGCCTTCTGGAATCCTCCAACATCACCATGGACGTGATCGGGTAGTAGTTGGTTTCCGGTCTCGTATTGGGAACGGTCTGGCGACCAATCAGCTGGAAACCGTTTTGGTCCGTGTAGAACGAACCCTCCTTGTTGTCAAGGTTACTACGGACCCGCATGACGACCTCTGTGTCCTTCATGTCGAAGGAGTTCATGTTGATGGTGTTCTTGATATGGAGCCCCTGTCCCTGTACCGTCGGGGTGTCGTAAACCGTCACCGAATGTCGTAAATGACCGAAAACGACTTCCACTCTCTCCATAAAGGGGCCCTGGATGACACGAATCTGCTTCAAGTCGTAAAGTACACTTATGGCAGCGCCCTTGGGATAGAACAAGTAGGCACCGCTTCCCTGGGATTCATACGCCAGGAAGGTGAGGTCGATGCGACTGTCTGCCCCCTGCCTCTTATCGAATAGGCTGCTCAACAGTCCGTTCTTGTTAAATTTCAGCCTCATAAATTCATTACCTATGGTAATGTCTGAACTGGGAATTCTTTCATTCGAATACCGGAATTTATGACTGTCTGTCAGCTGAATATCTTCACCTACGAACGTTGTCACGACTGACCAGAATGAACTGTCTGTGTTCTCAACCGAATGAAGGCTGTAGGTTTCTATACTAAAAGGGGACAACTGCGCGAAAAATACTATTTCGTATTCCGACTCGCGAATCTTCGTTGTGGACTTAAAAATAGGATTGATTTGAAATGGAATGTTGACGTTTGCGGAATTGAGAATTTTAATGTTGATGTCACTGACGACAATAGATACGAATTCTGCTCTGTGACTAGCCAGTGGATTGTACAGAACGACTTTCGTATTCCCCTTTCTGACGGTTATTCTCTGTTTTGAGGAGGGTGTTAAAGCGTCGGTTCTAATTGTCTCAGGCTGAATTACGGTGCTAACACCAGGCAGGTTATCCGTTAGAATACTCTGAGTGATTTTGGCGAGCGCTGATTTCGAATCATTATAGGCCTGGAGAAGTTTTTCCTCATAGTCTATGACCACGTAGGGTTTAGCCGTCCCTGTAATGGCGTCATGGTGCAGGAAGAGTCCCAGGTTTCTCCTCGCGTCCTGCAGCAGCGACGCCACCTCGTGGTAAACACTGTACTCGTTCCCATCGCGAATGCTTTGGCTGTACGCCAACATATTCAAAATGTCCGCCGCGTGCAAGCTCGACTCGACGTCACGTGACATTTGTTTATGAAACGGGCGCGTGGAATAATAACCGGTCCAGTAGTCGGAGTTTTGGTCGGAATACGGGAAGAAGTCGCCTTTCACGACGGGGAATGATTGTTCACTAGACTGAGACTGCTTTTCTTCCTTTCTAACAAGGTCGAAATAATCCTTTAGGGTACCGAATCTCACCCTCATATTCCATTCCTTCTTATCATTGATATAGTTCATGAGCTTGGCGTAATTTTCATACTGCATGTCCCACTCTTTAGGGTCGTCAAACCTAAAATCGTCACCGATTGGTACAAGCACGGTCTTGTACTTATAAAGACCCGCCTTCAGTTTGTATTGTTTGTGTAACTCGCTGGCAAGGCTTGCAATGTTTTTATCACTAACCACGTGACCCGTAGGTTTCTCGCTTACCGTGCGAGATCTGCCATAATCGTACATGGCGCACACTGTCTTGTCGGGTCCACACGTGTGTTGTTGGCCATAGAACACATACGGCATCACGTGACACAGAATATCCGTGGTACCAGTCCGGTCCCAGTTCTGTCTCCAGTTAAACTCCAGGCTCCGACCACTTGCAAGCGTCGATTTGATCGCTTGGTGTACCCTCTGGATCACCATGTTCTGTATACCGGATTCCTTCCAAAGATACGGCATCGTACCGGAATGGCCAAACGGGTCGATGGACCAGCTATTGACCGGCTTTACATCCAGGTTCTCCTGGACCCACTGGTGCCCCTCCATCAGCTGATCAATGACCGACGGGTAGTGGGTCGAGGCCTCGTCCGACATCACCCAGCCGCCGAGTGCGATCTCCAGCTGGCCTCGGTCGATGAGCCGCCGGACCTGAACCTTAACGTCGTCATCGAGTTCGTTCCACCAGATCGAGAGGAAAACCGTCTCGGCCCACACAAACGTCATGTTGTCGTACTTCATCAGCTTCACCACCATGTTGTTCAGGATCTTCTTCACGTCAGAGACGTAGTATTCCTCCACGGTGCGTAACCAGCCAGCGTCGACGTGAGAGTGCGGCAGAACGATCACGTTAATCACGTTTTCGTTGTCGACGTCGATATGCGGATGGTGCAGACTGTACTGTTTGTTACTGTAGATCCTGTAATCTGTCCTCGCAGGGAGATCAAGCGTCGAGATGACCGTGGAATCGTTTTCATATTGCGGCACAGTCAACGAGTCAGAGTTATCGCAGACGCTTGGTTTGATCGTCGGGTTTCCATACTTCTGATCGACCTCGTCGTAGAACACGAAGAGTGACCGGCCGTGACGCGCCGGATGGACGTTCCAGACCTGTTCCACACGCTGACTGTACATCAGAAGCAGGTAGACGATCGTCAGCCCGCCCACGGAAGACAACATGGCCAGACGCTGCTGAAACTTCATCCTGGTACTTGGTTGCTATGGGAGACCAGAGCGTGGGGCATCTTCGTTCGATCAAGGGGAGGTTACTCGGTTATCTGAAATTAGAGGGAGATAGGAATTAGGTATAATGGAAAATGTTTCTCATTGTTTTTGTCATCTCTGATTCTTGAACAGTGACGATGAAGAATGCAGATGAATTCTTGCTAAATTCTTTGTCTTATGAAATGCTTTTGACGAGCATACGATGTTTAAAATATTTCTATTAAAAAAGAGCTGACCCTAAAGCAGCAAAACCTCCCTTTGTAGCATTGATTATATTACATTTAATTGACAGTAATCGTTTTCGACTGATAGGGCCCATCGATCTTTCTCAATTTGTTTCTAAAGTCGATTTGATTTATAAAGAAAGATCGCTCGAGACGTCGTATACGATTTAATAACGTTCGATTTATTATCTAGCATAACATACATATTTTTTGATCAGGTTCGCTGTAGGAAAATTCACAATCACATGACAGTAACACCGAGTAAAAACGAATCCGATCATGACGAGTAAATTATCCGTAATTTCGTTAGGTTTTAAATGAATCACACACTTGTGATATGCAAACAACGTTGTAGACAAGAACAGAAAAGTTGGCTGGAATCGATAATGTTAAATCAATTTAAAGAGGAAAACGTATGTTGGAACACATTTTGCGAAAAATTGCCAGCGCAATTGCATGCATCCCGCATCGAAATAGACATGCCTTTTCGCTTTTGCAGTCATGACGTATTGCGCATCTGGATAAATGATAATAATTACATCAAACTATTGCCGTGTAAAAAAGGCCACAGTATTCCCCCGCTGTCTATTAAAACTGAAATCGTCCTAAATATCCTAAAATACCATTTGCAATCGGCGGATTGATTGGGGTCTGCCAACTATCTTTCAGTAGCGTAGATGGTGTTCACTGGCTTGTGAAGCTGCTGATTTCAACTTACAACATAGTTTGGCTTTCTTATCTATGAACCCTTGTTGCACCTTTAGATACCATTTCTGTGGAAATGAAAAAGGTCGCTTCGTTCCCTTCATTTCAATGTAGAACACATAGTCTGTTGGTTTTTAGAGCGACCGAAATAATGGGAAATGAAAGAAAATAGTACTTTTAAACATTTTGTACAACAATCAAAGGAGCAAATAATTATATAATTAATGCATTAAACGACTTTTTTTTTTTGATGAATATGTATTACAAGTCTCAAAAACACCTTTGTAATCTAATTAATTTCACAAAATATATGATATGCTGCTTTCAAATACAACTGTTAAACGAGCAACTAAAGGCCAGTTGACGTTGAACATTTTGTTATGAAATAGATAATTTCGATTGTTCGCATCCGGCAAATTTAAAATGGCCTTGGTAGGATTACTATCGGAATGTAAAAATATTAAAAGGAATGCGGAATGAAATAATGAACCGCCGAGTAAAGCATGCTAGTTCAAATGGAAAACGAATATACTTTTAATATCAACGGATAAGATAATTATGTTTTTAAAAACGCTCCATTTATTGAGATATCGAATGTAAAGACACACAATTGTGTAATAAACTTGAGATTTACTTTCAGTACTTTGAATTTACGGAACTAAAATCCTGGTTCCCGGTTTTCTTCGTTTTCCTCCATATTCGGAGCGTAAAATGTACACGATTTGGGAGCCAGAACGAGCGTCAACCTCGCCTAATTGTTACAGACAGAAGCACTCCTTTTAATTAGTCTATATTTCAGTTAGCCGTCTCAATAACCGATTTTCCTTCCCCGGGATGCCGAGTCGGGCAATCTTCGCGTTATTACATTTCGTCTTCACTTGCAGACGGCAATTTGACGTTGTTCGTACATCTAACTTATGGAACTTGTTCAACATTTTCCTAGCCAAGTACTCGTAGTTTAACTGAGAAAGTGAGACGTTGTTAGTTGTGTTTCTGCGACATAAACGCTATTTTTGTTGAGAAGGCTTTAAACCAGAATTTGAATAAAAAAGGTCTTAAGAACGAAAACTATTTGTGCCGAAAGAAAAAATGTTGGTCACTAGAAGCATTTTCTTATATTGGCACATTTGAGTCATCAAAATGGTAAAAAGGAAAATGATATTTGGAAGCATTGTTACTCATTAAAGTTGTTACACAATAGACATGTAATTTAGAAGTCTTTGTAAACCACCAATAGGATACAACGCTTGTAATAGGCAATGCACTATTTTGCCTCACTGTCTTTACCTTACATTGTAAAAACATTGTATTTGTTAATGTTTTGGTCGTCTCTCGTTGCTTTTGATTTGGCTCGTTCACTCATTCCCATGTGAAAGGAAAGCTTGAATCAAAACACCCTAAAGGTGCTTGTATTACAAGTCAAAATGAAATGCCGATGAAACAACACCGTTTGGGCATTGAGGTATAATATTTAACAAGAAAATGGGCACTGAACGAAAAAGGGATTCAGAATGCGTGTACAAGTATGATCAGACGGTATGCGATATATTTTAAAACAGTTTTAATGCTTTTATATCCGCCTACAAATTAAGTCATTGTATAGTGGCTCTAAATACTGAAAACGAACTAAGTTCACTTCCAATGGCTATTATCCAGTACGTCTCATACAACAATACTGCTATAACGTTTAACTCTTTCCCAAACAATAACGACATTTGACCACTTTGTTGCAGACGACTTAAAAAAACATTGTGGGAAAAGAAGAAATTGCTCGTGACGAGCATTTTCTCCTTTTCCCACAATGTTTTCTGCCCTATCAGAAGATTATTTTCCAATTTCATCACATTTTGAAATGTCGTCTGCAAACTCTTTCAATTTGGGACAGGCGAACATGTGTTGTTTGGGAAAGGGTTTAACAATCAAGATAACAATTAAAACAATTAATATCATTTCAAGTTTCCTCACATCCTAAACAATCAGCTTTGGATACACCATAAGAACAGAACATAAAGAAACCTTTACTGGAATTCCGTCTCTCACATTTCAGAAAAAGCCATCGTCCTACGGAATGATTCAATGTATTTCCGTGAGAGATGAGAATAGGTCCTAAATTTGTAATTATTCCAGAGACTGTCTGTGATAAATTCGTGGGTAATTCAATTTACAATTAATCGGAATGGGTTTTAATTTTGTTTCCTGATACGGAACCATTAAGATCACCTAAAAAGCAGACACGTTTATATCGAAAAGAGCTGCAAAATCATGCAACCTATTATCACTCTTGGTATCATCCTAGATTTCCCGCTCTATTACATTTATTCATTTTCTTCATTCATGTTTTCAACGTGTTAGCAGTATTTCAGTTATGTTGCGATGCCATGCGATGCCTTGCGATGCACTGCGATGCCTTGCGATGCCCTGCGATGCCCTGTGATGCCCTGCGATGCCATGCGATGCCATGCGATGCCCAATATTTCTTTATATCTTTAATCAAAATGTTTATGTCTTGAATCTTATCGCATTTAGACTCATCTCTTATAACTCCATAATGTAGTGGCATTGTATCTTATATGAAATGAAATCTTATGTTGTAAATGTGTTTTATGACTGAACAATGATGAGGTGTAAATAAAGATTACTACTACTTGTTTGTGGCAGACAAGGTAAAAATGGACCGTGGTAGTATCTAGATAAATAAAAAATGACGTAACAAACACACATGAATGTTAATCATGTATTTGATAAGAACGCAGAAATTTCATTATTTTCATGATTTCTTATGCTTTCCATTTGATTCACGTCTGTCTGGAATTGTACACGAGTCAGTTTAAAGTCTGTTCTGCTGAAATACAACATTACTAGTAGCTAGTGTGGGAAACATTCGACAGTATGAAAGTCAAAGAAATATGCTTATCCATTCCTCGTTTTAGAAACCACCGTGACTAAAGGATGAATTGCTCAATATGAGCAATTCATTCTTTTGTCACAATGGTTTCTTTTCAATATCATGAAGAAAAATGTGATCGTTTCATACAACTTGTTTACGTCTACTTTCACTTTCAGCTTGGACCAGTCATGAACTCCTATAAGGAGGAATGAGTTATTCATTATTCAATACGGAAAGTGCTAATAACCATCCTTCTACATTACTAATGATGTAATCCGATAGGGGGCAATAACGTATCATCAATAAACATCAATTAGACCGTGCCCCTTTCTCACTCTGGGGTCGTATAGTAACAGATCCCCCCTGGGTCAGCTTACAATGTCAATTCAGTAGTAATGGAGGCTAGCGTGGGGGCTTCCCCACATCCAATATGGGATTCATTACAATAATCTATACCATGCTCTGATTAATTTACGGAATACGGCGTTAACATACAAAATTCCGTCATACGGTAATCTGTGTCTTTAATAACGTACAGTGTAGAAACCGTTCTTGCAAAAGGGCAAAATGCTCCTTTGAAACGAGGGGTTAAATAGCTTTCTATGCCAAATAATATAACTAAAATATTGGAAAAATGAATATGACGGGGGAACAGTACGTATCGAACAAAACGTACATTTAGAAATCATAATAATCTTGAAAATGTACCAGAAAAAGCACATGCCTAAACATAAAATTCAGAGTTTACCAGTTTCCAAGTTTTCTTTAAAGTCAAATTATACGTTTTTAAACAAATTATGCTAATTACAAAGCAGCTGTTATTTTGAAAATGATGAATATGAAAAATCCAAATGTCCGAGACGATCAGATGCTTCACTACTAAAACCATGAAATTATAATACTATTCCTCAAAGGAAATTTTACATTGATCTAAACTGACAGGTAAAACATGCTGTAAATCAGTATGTGTTTTACATATGCGCTTTTCGTTTAACAACCAGAAATACTTTCTTTCTTGTCCGATATTCTTCTTTCTTACTTGTCCGATATTCTTCAATCTTTTTAACTATTAGATTGTTGTGTAATTTTAAGAATAGATTTGTGTCGTCTGCTTTTCATAACATTAAATATCTGCTCAATCTTGATGAGGAACGATACTCAGGGTAGCAAATAGGTTAGATCACAGGCCAGCTGCAAAAGCTAACAGCTAATGATTGTGTTCCAGAAACAAATGATGACAAAATGTATGTTCCACACAGAAATGAGCTCCACAAATTTGAGTGCCAAGAGTTTAACAATAGCAACAACTTTATTTGGCAAATGCCTTTAGAACGGAATGAAAAACCTACCTGTGTTAGGATTCAAATATTTATCACAGAATTAAGTTCTCTAAATGAGCAACTTCTGCTAAAATTACACTGCTTTATGAATGTGCCTTCTTTAAGTACCAAAATGTTGTATTCATCATGCAGGCACAGGGGAATATACCAAGAATTCAAATAGTAAACATCTTATTGTGCTCATGTTAAGGAAATACATGTACGTGGTAAACAACAGCCATACAAATGTTATTTCCTGAAACGTTACACCTATATTGTACATTTAATCCATTTACTCGACAATACTCCGATTTGACGGTTTTGCTGCAGAACACTTTCAAACAAACAGTGCGACAAATCGATAAATTGCTCTTACAGAGAAATCTTTCCAATTGTAACATAATTATTTACCTTATTCCAAAGAGAAAACATGTTATGTTCGCATTATTCTTTATCGCCTGCTGTTGCTTTCAATTTGAAGCAAATACAAGTTTCAATCAATAGAGGTATGGGTAAGGGAACCTAAGTAGATTTCCTCATAATAAAACTACGGGACCGATTGAAGCAGAATGTGCAAATTCCATTAGCTGTCACTCTATATCACACTATACTCATGCGAAAACACGTGCTTTGTCCAAATTGGAAGCAATTGCAGCCGACATTTATAAAATGTGGGATGTACACATTTATTTGTGATTCGTGATAGAAACCTATGTGTCAAAATCCGAACTTGCTCAACGAGAGTATTATCTTCTTTTTGTTACAATAGTTAATTAAATATCGTCCCGTATAGTTGTGGTTTACTGTATCTATTGTTCGTCGTTTGTTCGGCATGTAGCCTCTTTTTATCTGAATAAAACTATCGATATAATTATCTATATATGAAGGAAAGGTTTTGATCACCTTTATTTCCTTTGTCTGTTGCCGTAGACGAAATCAATACAGGCAGACGACGTCAAAAACGTCTGACGATGTAAAAGAAAACATATCACGATGCAAACAAATCTTTTGAAATACACATTACTTAACTGGCCACGTTCAAAACTCTGGAGATGCAAATAGACATCTCTCGTTCCGAACAGAATATCTTTGTTTCACAATGGTGTTTGCTTTATTCAAATGTCTCTCACTGCTTTGAAAAGACGTCTTCAATGGAGGAAACAGATTCGATTGTAAATGTCAGGAAATCGACACGTGACTTTGAATGTGACAATTCGTTAGTTCCATTGTTAGAAGCACATGAGTGCGAAATTGTTTGAACAAGAACAACGGAATTGAATCTTTCCCTTCAACAGAAAGCTTGAAATACCTTTTAAGAAGGAGAAATCTGAATAAACAGGGAGTAAGTATCTTTTTTTCATGAGAATGAGTATATTGTTTAAACGTGTTCATGCAGCTTTCGTAAACAATTAACTTTATTGTTGCTTTAATCATTCGTTGTTATTTCGAGTGCTTGACATTTCTAGAAACACGCAAAGGTGTTAATTCACATAAACAACTTAGACTTTTATCATTAAGGCACTGGGAACTAGATATCTGCGTCAACAGGTAAGCCACGAAACTCTTTTTCAAACAGACCCAGGTTTATACGTACCAACTCAAGACGCCCTTGGGATTTATTGTTGGAAAAGAAGAATATGTTGTGAAGTTAATCTATTTACCCTAATGGAAATAATATGTGACTGTTTCACATATAAAGCAACCTAAGACGACAAATTTAACAAAAGCATTACACTATCTTTGGGGTATCGAAAGCTCTGAAACAAAAGGAACAGTTTATCTTTTTGTCACAATGGTTCCTCAAGTTTTATACAGTGTGCGATCTAACTCAGTACTTGTTAAAAACCGTGATTAAACTTATTGTGAAAACTGATAATTTTCCAGCAAAACATTATTTCTTACTAGACGTATTCCTTCTAATTTGATTTCAACTTCTATTGTTGGATGGATGGAAACACTCATAATTAAGGCATACTCCTCCTTATCAATTAATTTAAATTTGCTAGTTTGGATTATATAACTACAAAAGAACAGTTTGTTTGGTACAGTACTTTAGTAAAGTCAAAGGGCTGTTCTAGTTGAAGTTTCACTACAAGTGATGGGTCGAATAATATATTCAGTCTGTATACTCTTCTACGAGACGCCCATTCGAATACTTCACCGTTATTTCCCATGCTTTTATCACCAACGGTTCTTTACCCAGAATTACCTGACCAAAACAGATCTCTTGAAACAAGATTTGAGCCAGGGATAACCATGAATATCCATAAGTATGGCTGTGACATTAAAAGAATGGATAGTGTAATAAATCCTTGTATTCCATCTATATATTAATACACATATACCCAATGTCTTAAAGGCACATAAAAGGATATAAGTAGAAATAAATTACTAAAAAAATATATGGAGTTCTTTTATTATTTTCATAAAAGTTATGACAATTAATTTACGAATGCATTGAGACCCTATTAAATAGACTCCTTTAAAGTAAGTTATTTTGTGCTTGAAATATAGTAGTCTCCAATTCAATCATGTTTATCAACAACCTATTTGTGTACATATTCAAAATAACGAATTCTGATTGGTCGGTTCAAACATTTGTGTATCAACTGTCAAGGTCAGGGGCGAAGAATCACAGAATTAAACTAGTTAATCTGGGTTAATTCTTGTTGGCTTTCACGTTTTAGTTGTGCTGATGGGGTTTTTCTGTGGTAACTATTTGAATCTGACCAAAAGTTTACCAATTTATATAGTTTAATATAGCATTTATCTCCTTTTATGTGCCTTTAAGAAAACACTGAAAACTCACTAGTAGTATCCAAAACATTTTCAATCATGTATTTATAATAAACCGTAAACCTGCAGTTGGACGAACAAATACTCCCCAATGATTCCCGATTATTGCCGATCACACTTCACGAATATTACCGAATATTTCTGACAACGACGAGTGTTTCCATTAACACTCGTCGGGCTTTCATTTAGGTCAATTACTTACTAATTAATGCTAGAACAATCAATAATCCACGATGCCGCGTGCCATTGTATGTATCCAATCTGTTCATTTAGATAATTGTGTTCTGGCCGCTGCAATAGACTGGGTATGTGCCAGTCGTTCTACGTTCATATGCGAGTCCATCTTCGTAACGCATAGACACGAATTATTCTGCGCTGATTGCATAGGTAGATCCGAATCTTTCCTTTACAATATGTTCAACTTAACGGTGTGTAGTTACATGAATAATATCATACCTTGAGCTGGGGGTTCCAAGTCAAAACCTTTGGTTAACTTGTTTCAATCCCTGGAACACAGTGATATAACTTAAGAAATGTTGATAAGGGTGTTAAATCATAACTCATTCCTGTCTATAATCCGGAACAACTGAAATATTTCAAAAGTCTAACGTTTGATTGTATTTGTTTGTTGTACTAGTAGATCGAGGACGAACTTTGTTGTCGATGCTTATCAGATAACCGTCTGGAAATGAACCGTTAGGTGAATGGTTTAGTATGATGATACATGTAATGTATGACCCCTCTAGTTCTTGGACAGGGTACAATCGCGTAACCTATGACTATTATTTCGTTTTTCGAGGTGTGGATTACAAACGAAACAAGCTGTCATGACAATACACCCAACATAAGCATTGTTGAAACTGCGGTAAAACAAATCTCAATCAAAAAGTGTTTGGTCGGAGTAAAGGGTTTTGCCAGTCGTTTATGTCCCTCCATATGCTTTATTAATGATATCGGTGTTAAATTAAAAATAATTCCTTCTAATTTATCTGACTATTCACAGAATTCGAAAGCCTTGCTTTTGACTGTTTTTTTTGTTGATGTACATTGTACTTCATATAACAGATCGAAACCAAACCTTATTGTCGATGCTTATCAGATAAACGCCTGGAAATGTACCGTTAGTTGAATGGTTTAGTCTGATGATAAAACACGATCCCTCTAGTTCTTTTGCAAAACAAAATCACGTAACATGTATAACTAGTTTTCGTTTTTCGGGATTTAGATTAAACACAAATCAAGCTGTCATTGCGCTATTGCAGAAATATTGTTATCTGTTGCACACCGAGTTCCAAGCAAAATATATTTTGTCGGAGTCAAGGGGTTTGTTAATCGTTTATGTCCCTCCATATGCTTCACGTCAGGGATTATCTTCTCGGTTCGTGTTTTAGTTCACATGGCTTTTCATAGGACTTTTATCGCGAGTGTTTACAGTACGCCTAACTTCGCCCGATCTATTTATGTATAAACAGTTTTAGGCTGAAGACTCAAACACATGAGATTTCCGCGAGATTCCCGGCGGTTTTATTTGATACAAACACTAACTATGAGAACTACTCATGCCATGTTAGACGCAACACGATAGATGAGGTAACAAAGATAGATTTAAGTGTTTATCGAATGAATGGATTGATCGTTAATTGATAAGAGAACCTGAGGAACTAGGAAAACAATATTTACTCTATTCCATGTTGACTTTCTCCAAAAAGTATGGACAGCGTAGTTGACTGCTGTTGGTACATAAGCGTTACGCAAAGAAATAAAAAAAAAACTTTCCCCGAATAAGGCGTTATGCTGAACGCGTTGGAATTAGATAAAAATATTATTGAATATTTATTAACACAACGTGTTGTTGTCGTTATTGTATAATTGATGAAAACTAGAAAAGGTAACTATTCTTTTAAACTTTCGCTCAAGCAATTCCAATAGTACATTACTGCTGATAAAATAGATATAATAGGCACAAAACAAATCGAGCAACGACCCGGGTGAAGGTTCGGGCACCGAGCTACGTACATCAGGCATTAAAACAACATTTCTAAAATAGCTGTTAAATTGGGGTACAATAATATCAGAGTGAGCCTCGTTATCAGAGATCCAAATCTGTAATGGTATACGGCAAGGCGATCTCTTATCCCGCCTTACATCTTCGCCAAATGTTTTCTGTGAGCGTTGAGGAAATAAACCGATGGCAGATACTGTCAAGCCATTCGGGCTTGATAGGCAAACATTCAGAGCCCGTGTTTATGTTAAAGTCCCATTTAAAACGTCTTTGTTAAGCTTGTCATCCTGAGACTTAAAGACATGCTGGCACTAGAAAATTATCACTTACGCAGCTGAATGATCATACGTAATGACACGGCGTGTGAGAAATTGCGTACAGATAGGTGCACCCATAAAAGTTGTGCTACCATAATGTCAATGATCTTGGAGACCGAGCATTCGACATGGGCCCAACCAAATACGAAATAATTTGGTATGGGTTAAAACTAAAGTCTTCGCCCGTTTGCATGTGTTGGTTTCGAAAGAGTTGTCTTAATTCTGTTAGGTACCATGCTTCTCCCATGATATCGCTCCCAACCTCTTACGCACATAGTCCTAACCGCATTGACATCGTCTTTAACAGAGCCAAAGGTTTGGTAATATATATTGAATAACACCGAAAAGTGAAAACAAAGATTTCTCAGACCATTCAAATGCATGTATCATGACCCATATTTCTTTTCCACTGAATATCGTTGCAGATAATGAGTAGAAAAACAATGCCTCTATATGTTTACAGAGTTTCCGAATAAATGCTTCCTTAAATGTTCTTAACGTGTCTTTTTTGTCACCAGTCTAAGAGTCTTCTCCGGAACATCTGCTAGTTAATCTATTTTGCTTTCGATTCAGAATCGGCGATAACGTAGAGTTGTCAAGTGTCTCATAGTGCCCTTAGCGACTGTTTCATGGATTTAACTCTGACGGATTTTTATTGTCGTCTGTCTATTTCTTTCGAGACAGCAATTTCATGTCCAAATGATTTCGGTAATGAAATTGAATAGAGATATGCCGTAGACGAAACAGATGAATTATTTCTGTGATATTTGAGTTGTTCTGTCCTTCCCAAAATGTGATGCATTTCAAATATACGTATTTGCTTTGGCCCAAGACCGGACACCTTTACTTATCGTCACCGTAGAAATAAAAGGTCGAATGTACTTCATTCCAAATTGATGGAGTTATGACCTTTTAGTTCGACATTAAGGGTAAAGAGTTTTAGAATCGATCGATGCTGTCTATGGACGAGTAAAATGACACCATTATCATTGCGTTATAAAGGTTAGCTAAGGCATTCATTGGGGGATTAATTAACGATGATAAATCACGCACCTCCACTATCACAGGTGAAATTGAATGGCGTAAAGCGCTTATCGGAGAGATAGTTCCTCCATATCTATCCCCTGAGGATTTCAATACACAGACAAGTTTTCTAAGCATTTTTCTTTTCATAAAATAAGTTCCATCAAACACTGTTCAGCATGATCTTCAAGAATCCATTGTGACGTAATCTTTGATTAATCATTTCTTCTCCGAACATGGAATTCATTTCACTTTTCACATTTTTTTCACCCTGTCCTCTTATAAAATACATAATGAGGATCACTTCTCTTTATAGTGAGCTAGGTACTCGATGTGAGAAAGAAATGTCAAACTAAGAAAATCAATGCTAAGAAGAACAAGAAAATGTAGAAGTAGAAAAAGTACAAGACAACAACTAGGACAAAGGGAAATAAGAAAAAGGCTGAGTAAGCAAAAACGAAAAAAAAAAAAAAAAAAAAAAAAAAAAAAGAACAAGAAGAAAAAAGAATAAGAAAAATGAAGCAAAAGAACAAAGAACAAAGAACAAAAAGCAAAATAAAAATGAAAATAAATAATAATAGAAAAAGAAACAAAAGGACAAGAAGGAAAAGAACACGAAGCACAATTGTTCGATTTCAGAGTTTGAAGAGGAGGGACGGAACAAACAAAATCAGAAGACGAAGGGAAACATAAAATCCAAAAGGCAATGATTTGAGAAAACATAACTTGTCAATTAAACTGTGTTCTCATTAAAAGTCAAATTTGATTTCTCTTAAATGACCTGAAAGCATTTCTCTGCTTGACAATTAAATTAAATAACGGTTTTGCATGTGAACTGAGAAACCCAGTACGTAAAAAAATGGCCAACAACGGAGTCGTTGATCGACATTTAGTACTTCGAATCAGACTTTCGTCAAACCCTTTTGTGAGTGCGTACCCTTTGTCCACAATAATGCTAACCTAAGTGACTTTTAAAGTTAGTAATCAGTAAATTATTGGTATACTATGTGGAAATAGTAAAGTTCGTAATGAGTAAATTATTGGTATACTATGTGGAAACAGAAAAGTTCGTAATCAGTAAGTTATTGGTATACTATGTGGAAACAGTAAAGTTCGAAATGAGTAAATTATTGGTATACCATGTGGAAACAGTAAAGTTCGTAATCAGTAAATTATTGGTATACTATGTGGAAACAGTAAAGTTCGTAATCAGTAAATTATTGGTATACTATGTGGAAACAGTAAAGTTCGTAATCAGTAAATTATTGGTATACTATGCGGAAACAGTAAAGTTCGTAATCAGTAAAATATTGGTATACTATGTGGAAACTTGTATTGCAGTTCAATAAAAGGTCGTCTTTTTAATTGAATCATCTGTAACTGCCATTTTTGTTTTTTTTGTGAAAGAATCCTCAATGTTTTTTGTGTAAGTATGCATGAATTGAAAACAAAATTGATAAAGCCGAGGATTGAACCTTTTACAAGCAGTATACAGCAACTCTGCACTGCTGTCGATTTTGCTTCATTGACGAACAGAATATTGTAAAGTACTGAGTAGCGTTTTACTAATTGCATAAAGAAAATACCTTATTTAGTCAAAATTGATATTTCTGGATAATATTTATAAAAGAATACAATATTGTCATATGACATATCATTGGACAAGTCTTTGAAAGAAAACTTCATTGATGTGTTACTTTGAAATATTGCTACTCGCAGACCGATGTAAGAGGGAAATTTGTTTTAAACTTAAGCAAATTTTCAGTAAAACGCTACCCAGGTGCAGTAATGAATCGAGCACTGCCTTTTTTAAGCTTATTCATTTTACGTTGACTGTGACAGAACCTTGAAGCTTATTAAAATCTCTCTCTGTGATTGCTAAATGATACTAAACCAGTACTCGCGCCGAATTGTTGGCTAGTTCCGGCATTTTCCCAAAGCCGCAAACGGTGTTTGAATCCCGGAATTGTTGGAACCAGAGAGCGAAGCTCTACCTTTGTACCATCGTCGCCCACATGACTCTTAATAAAAGTTAAATCATCAAATGGTTCTGGCTATCGGAAACTGAAGCCGAATATGACATTCGTCTTCATCCTCAGCAGAGACCGCAAAAAGGGTTTTCATTGGGAAATAAGCGCGCGACTTCTGGACAGTTTCAATTACAATTACGATTACATCAGACACGATTGAGAAATGTCAACCCAGAACGTGTCTCGTTTTCTATTCCTGGTCGCACCTCTCCAGACGAGAAAAGTCGTTTCATGGTAATCACCATGGAATGCCCTTTGGTTATTCATCTACTCCATATAGAGGTTTCAGAGTTGCTTTTTCTTAATTCAAGTATCAACAGGTGGAAGTTATAAAGGTTAAATATAAACAACTTTAAATAAAAAATAAGGTGAAATAGAGAAAAAAGCTATCAAAGTAAAGGAAACGTTTTGCATCAAGTGAAGAATAAATACTCGTTTCAACATCGATTGTGAAAATATTCTTAGAAACAACATTCAGTAGTATATGATTCCTGATTTTGATTCCTCTATACATATGTAACGAACCGAGTAAATGAACCTCTCAAAGACGCAAACACATCCGATCAGTGTAAAACACTGTCGTACACTGAGCGGTTGTGTTGCCTATATGTATACCCGCATGTTCTCTCAAACGATGCATTAGGTTCCTAATTTGCATAAACGTTCACGAACGTTACACATAACCAGTACTCACATCGAATGTAAATTATTCAAAATTAGCAAGCTGGACCTCGCTTCTCATGGGAATCGAACTCATGTCCCAAGTTTCCTGAGGCTGACGCTCAAACTCTGAACCACTGTCTCAACAAGCATGAATACGCTTTTGTCGCAAATGAAGACCCTTTTGCAATAAACGAAAAAACAAACAACAATACAGAAATGTTGTAAAACAAGAAAATCCATCAAAAGTTATACATTTAGTTCTAGTAGACGGCTACTAAACACATAAAATGCAAACGTTCATTGAATGTTTGCAAAGACAGGGTTTTGATACAAACTCTTCACTGAGATAGAAAGTGGTTATGACAATTATCCATAGCTCACATGACACTGTCGCTATCAAAATGGCAACCATTTGATTCATTTCAAAGGAGGAGTTGCGGTCATTTGGTCAGACAACGCCTTTAGCCTACACTTTATAATAATTAACCAATCTATATATCGGAAAGATGTTGGAATAACGCAGAGATAATGGAATGCACATGTACACATGTAGTAGTTTATAACATATTGGCCGCAGTCCGACAACTTACCCAAACACCGCTTCAGATCTCTTCAAATCTCAACGGCATTCCAGTAACGCTGTAAAGGTTCCAGCGAGCGGATATCTTTGGCAAGCAAGGTTCATTGCTAATTACTATCGAGGGAAATTTGGAGGAGATAAGTTGCCAGGGCTTATCATCGGTGTCGAGCTCAAATTCGACCATAAAACTAAATCCCCCATACTGTGGAGTAGTAATACAAGTACGAACACATGTGTCCAATTCGACATTGTTTATTGCCTAATTGCTGACCTGACATGAAAAACATCTTGAGTTGATACTCGCCCATGCTTTCATTACACTTATTAAGAAAATAATTACATCTAAACGGAATGTGCCATATTTGAGTGGGCAAATATTATGAAAATACAATGGCTAATGTATAAAAAAGATAAACTTAATTAAAAAAAGAAATCAATAGAAAGTATTTTCAAGGCAATAAATATATTGTGCATGTATTGGGTTCAATGCACGTTTATAGAAAGAAATATCAGGGCTACAGAGTTCCTTTATTCAACAAACCTTGTAAAGTATCTTTCTAAGAAGCTCATGTTGGTTTAATATTTAGACTGGGCGCCTTTAAAACCAAGCTGAGAAAACATGTAGCCAGACCAGAACTTCTTAGGACCTTTTTAATGATTTAGTAATGCTTTTATTGCGTCAAAGGCTTGACATTCGTAATCACACCTTGCGATTCAGCATGGAAAGAATCAAGATTTCAGAGATGACGCTGCTTTCCCACAACGAGAACTGTTGTTTGAGAAGAGCTGTCCACAATCTTAATACTAAATCATATCAAACGAAATAATCTTTGAAAATACTTCAGCATTGTACTTTTTACTTCGACGGGACAGGTAAATACCAAGATCACTCTTTCTGATCCGGAACGTCTCTGTAGAGAAATATGGCAGATAAGAAAGTGGATACCGTTTATAATTGGGTTCATAGACAATCTTCCCACAAAGATTATTCGCTAACCAGATGTACGAAGGCCGAGAACACCCGTCATAAAATCATGACATTCAATCGCTTAAAAGTATATTCAATATCTTTCATGACATGTTTATCGGAAGGCAAGACTTCTGGTGAGGTCCCAAGGCAGATGTTCCGTCACCTTGACTGGCCTAAAAACAAAACTTCATAAGAAGACTTATAATGTATAGAAAGAACATATTCACTAATAGTCGTATTAGAAAGACATTGTCGTGACATAAGAAGAAATTACTCGTCGTTTGAAACGAAACAAGTACACATGATTGTGTCTTATATACTTCTAAAAGGCACATGTTGTGTCACTTGGAGGAGTTGAAACATTTCTCGCAAATACACTTCACATCATAATCTAAAGTTGATTTCTCTATCTTGTGTGTACATTTGATGGAAGAGGTAAAATTGCAAAGGATTTTGTCTTACTTTCTCCAATATCTATAGTGTGTGACTGGTAAGAATTGTAACATATTTGATTTTTCAACGTGTCTGGACTTGTAAAACTCAGGCAAAAATCACTTTCGCAAATGCCAATACGTAAAAAGTTTATTGTTGTTACAGTGCACATGTACAGTGCACTTTATAATCAACATATGTTTTAACGCTTTCCTTAGTTACATTCAGTAGCACCTGTCCTATAAAAATTATGAATGGTGAGATAAATTAAACAAAACGTCTTCTTTCGACTCGAGCCAAGAAACATAAAGACAAAATATCGCGTCGATTCAAGTCTTCAAGAAACAGCTTTCAGATGAACCTAGCAAAGTGTAGTATTTAAAGAAAACAAAAATGTTTAGATTTTCATAGAATGTGTCTGCCGTATCCGATGTTGTTTGTTGTATCATTCGCTTTTTTGGCTTAAATAATCTTTATATTTGCTTCATTTGAGTGTCGTGAGTGGAAATCGTTTATAAACTTAGTCTTCTTGACCACATTTAAAGCCACTCGTGTATTAAAGATGTTTAATCTAGCTCGATGCCATTTTGAAAACAACTCACAAGCAAAACATAAAACGAAATCTTAAAACCAAAAGACCGAAAAAATCGTTTTGATCTATTTTGACAGGGTTTAACGACATGCATTCTTGCAAATGCTCCCCCATGACATTTAACGCGTCATTTATTTCAGCACTTTGATTTCGCTAACAAGTTTGAAATAAATTCCATTTTACGACCGCTCTGTGATTTAGGGAAGTAACTAAAGTAACTGCATTTTGATGAAACCGCACAAAAATATGAATATCAGACGTAATGCTGCAAGGATTTATTACAACAAATGCCATTATCTTTTTCTCCCAAGGAATTACGTATATTGGACCCCTCGGGAAATCAAATCACCAGCTATGAGGTTAAACTATCTGTTTTTATGGATAATAAATACAGGCAAGGAAGATCAGTTTCAATACACTGAAGCTAATAGCCAGGCGTGTTAAATCTGTCAAAACTCCCTCGGATTTTCCGTTGTGAAGCTGGGCCCACTCCGTTATAAAAGAGTCTTACACATAGTTTTGGTTCGCGTTCGTTTATGTAAGACCACTGTCAAAGTGAACTGAAATCAATAGTTATAGTTATATGTATGAGCTGCCTTTGAGTGTTTCATTGAGTAAATGAGTAGAGATATTATAGTTAAAGTAAAATACTGACACAGGGGCCCGTTTTACTAAACAACTTACGGAAAATATTTGCGTAAGTCATAATTGATTAACATGGATAATATCTTCAATGAAAGTACAATATTGCAATGTGACACGTCATTTGAAGCGCCTCTGAGGGACGATTCCAATGATGTGTTACTTTGCAGTATTGCTTTGCCAAATATTGAAATAAAAGGAATTGTTGTTTTAGACTTACGCAAATCTTAAGGGTAAACTGTTTAGTAAAACGATAACCAGGTCACTTATGGGTCCTCTTCATCAGTGCCGTATTATATTGAATAGCTTCAAAATAAGACATCTTCCCTAAACGATCAGTGTATGTATATATGGTATTTTATATTGTTTATTTTATATTTGTATGGGGTTTTACTTAATGCCAACAGTATTTGATGTTGCAATGTCCGACTCTTAAGGATGGGGGAAGGCACCATACTCAACAGTTTACTGCCCATAAGGACTTGTCAAGCCGAGTTTAACCATCGGCACTCCGTAAGTCAGCTAAGAGACTGCTTTAACGAAAATCCAAATGCCGATCTATGAAAAATACAAACATATATCAATAGCTATGAAACTCTAGGTTTCAATATATTGATATCTCTTTATAACTTTCTGCTCCTAACTTGTATTTGTATGAAAAAAATATTTTTAGACTGGGTACATGATGAAGTTGCCAGGGCAGTTGGTCCGGAAATTGCCAAAGTGGAACAACAACAGAAGAGAATTTCGAGTAAAAACTTAATTGATGAACAAAGAAAATATATTTCACAAGATCTCAATCGGGACGGTTAAGATGACATAGATGGGACAAATGGTAAAATTGGGGTGAATTATGCTTTTGCCACAATGGTTTTACCGTTTGAAACTCCTCTGACGCAGATGTAATTGAATCTACGTATATCCATATAAATGAAGGAGTAGCTTGATGAATCTTTTTAACAAATCGTGGTTTAGCTCACTATGTAACTAGATGTCTACGTTAGATAAGACTTATCAGCGCTTTGACAGACTGGGGTTAGTAATGAATCTTGTACACTCTTTTTGCGTTAAAAAGTAATTTTTCAAATCTTTTTCTCCTACAAATTTAGATTTTAAAAAAGGAAATGCTTCCATGTTTTTTTTTTCATTTCGAAATAGTGATGGCGTTTGAATTTTCATAGTTACCCAGATGCCGATGTTTTTACCCGGGTACATCAGCCTTGTAGGGATCTATACCCATGCTGAGCCGATCATCACAACTTTCTTAAACTATTGTTGACGCAAAGCAAAGCGTATTAGGAAAAAAAGGAATCCAATGGGACAAAATGGTCAGGTTTGAATGAATACCTTACCCTATATCAAAATGGTTTCTATCCTTCATTATATTAATGGATCTCATGGGGGCCTCCGTGGCCTAGCGGTTAGAGTACAGAACTTGAAATCACATGGCCCCTCTCCGCGTGGGTTCAAATCCTGAGAGGGATATGGATTTTCATGAGAGGCAGTCTCTCGACTGACTTTCGGAACGCCGATGGTTCTACCCGCCTTGACCAGCCCCTATGGGTAGTTGAGTATGGGGTCTTCCTCCATCATGAAGAGTCGGGCATCGCTAAATAACTGAAATAATGTTGATGTGATGTAAAACCCATATATAAAAAAAAAAAAATAATGGATCTATTATTTCTTATTTCTCCAAACAATTGCAATTGTATTAAAACTTATTTGTGTCTGTCTACCTGTTTAATTCGGACTTGGTCAGAAAAAGCAACAAAAGAATATGATGGCTTAAACTATTTTCCAACCGTAATAAAATCAGATTTGAATATGTGTTCTCCTATGACTTCTTTCCCCCTTTCATGCAATAATCTAGTTAGCCTGCTACATCGCGCATTTATAATCCTGATATTGATTGGAAAGGATTAAACGCAAATCTGGAGTTTCAGAAAGATTTGGTCAAAATTAAAAACATGTCATGCATCTGACATGTTAAAGAATCGATTTCAATTACAAAATGCAAAAACAAGCATCCCAGTGCGAATATGACAAACCAATTAAGTGGGGGTGAACTACCTTCTTTATGTTTAGTGAAAAGAGTCAACAGGGTTCGACTGATACATGTACAAACCGTGGTCTAACATAAATGGCTCATCAGTTTTATAATTTACCAATTCTTTAATCACATTGTAAAAAGGTTTTCTATGTGTCATAGGGCTGTACATATACTTATAAAAATGATTGTCCCCCGGATATTGCCTGCAGTTTGGATTAATTATAAACATCTGTCGTGGCCGATAATGTAAAGGCTTAAAATATGAATATCATTTTAAAGCATGGAATGTGAACATCTTCCTGTCTTACGCACATCTGACTGACCATTGATAGTATTGACCACATATCGACACTGAAACAACTGTGACAAAATGATAAATTGCTCATGATGAGCAATTTAACATTTTGTCACAGTGGTTTCTTAAGTATTCTGTAGCAGGCAAAGACTGTGAAATACTTTGAAGTGAAGTGGAGTATGATAGAGAAAGGGGTTAAGGGAAGAGGTCTTAAAAAGGTTGCCTGAACGTCTGATGGTCTTTTATTTCGATCTTTTAAAACTTCAACAACTGACTGGGGAATTAATTTGGCAAATTTCATGAAAAGACAATTCATGGAAACAGTTCAAATTCTGAAAAATAAATTCAAATGACTCTTTTAAAGCTGCTTGTGTACAGAACTGAGGAAACCTTATTTAATTTCTAGGAAACTGTACTCCATCTGTACTGCTGTATAATATGCACTGGAAAAAAGCCATTTGAAGTAAAATGACTTCGCAATGAAGTTTTTAGAGCCTGTACATGTATATACAACGGATGACTATGTATTCAGATCAAAAATAGTTATAACGGTTTTGAAATCCGTCGGACAAGGTCGGTACATATTTAGAAATGTTGACACATTCTGACTTAACTTTGCTTTCAGAAGTATTTTACTTTGAATATCAAACCGCAGAATAAAAACTGGATTGTTTCAACGACATTTTGTTGCGACTTGCAAGTTGTCTCATGTGTGAAAAAGCACCTTTAAAGAATAAAGATAAACAAAGTAACTTCAATAAGGCCAATATCAGAGGCCAAAGGGATCCGCCACGAGTATGCTGAAGAGAATGACTATCTTTAATCGAGTTCACAGGTGCGAGTTATCCCCTTTACTACAAACAAGTCATCTAAACATATTCCATGTCAACAAAAGAATAGAGGAGACACCATTACCATGGTCAACTGTTTGTTAATGTTTTATCACCTCATAAAGCATATGAATATGCGCTATAAACCACCTTAAGAAGGGAAAGATCGTGCTCTTAACGGAAACTGAAATTATTTTGGAGGCCAAACATTCCCTGAAAAAGTCGCTTGCATCAAATGCTCTTCATGTCACCAGTTTTCGCGGGGGCCTCTTAAAAACGCATATTTCACTGTGGAATCATGCACAAGGGGGAATGGCGTTAAATATGCTTTATTCGCAACACCTGCTGGCCTGTAATCGAATTAGGCAATAATAGGAAGGAGATACCATTGTACCTTATCTCTTTACCAAACGCCAAATTTTCGACAGTACTAAATTGACAGAGTTTGCAGACGACATTTCAAAAGGTGATAAAATTGGAAAGTAATCTTCTGATAGAGTAGAACACATTGAGGGAAAAGGAGAAATTGCTCGTCACGAGCAATTTCTCCTTTTCCCACAGTGTTTTCCAGATTCGTCTGCAACAAACAGGTCAAATGTCGATATTGTTTGGTAATAGGTTAAACAGGGAAACAAAAAGATATCGCCAGAAGATTACCATCCTTGCAGTTAAGATAAGTAATCCTGATCTTTTAGCAGATAGACCCAATTAGGCTTTTACTTCAAAACGATTCCAGCGAACGTCTAGTGCATATCGTTGGCTATACAATGTACAAACTTTTATCAACGAAAACCAAGCACTGGTAACTGTTAATACATGTAAGTCAAAAAGAAAGACTATACTAAACATTTTTAGATATCTTTGCTTTGCTATTCGTGATGAATCTTTAAACACTATTGCTGTTCCTTAACCACCGACTTTCTCATTTCTTATAGTATCACCATTCTTGAAATTTCACATTTTTGGTATATTGTGCTCAATGTTTGTTAATCATCGTTATTTTATCTAAGCCATATTCTATGTTATTGTAAACGGCCATAGACAATTCTTGTCGATGATTGCCAATAAAGAAATTGAACAAATTGTTTATACATGTAAGTAACACTTGGAGAGGAGGCTATGAATACTTTTATGAAGTAATTGTCTTGCAAGTCTCGCAGCATGTCGGACGTACAATACCTAACGAAGTTTGCAGAGATATCCGAATACATTTAAAATTAAAAAATATTGGGTCACCTCTGCTTTCTTCGTAAGCAATAAAACATCCGAAAACTACAGAAATATTAAACGGTTTCTACCAACACGATTTGTTACCAGAGTCGCGCTACTAACTAACCCAACTTTAAGACCATGCTAATATTTCTGTAATACAGCCGAACTGAATTGGTTGAATTCCTGTGGGTCAGTTTTTATGCTGTGTCAACAAGTTTTACGATAAGAAAGTTCGTTTTGTTGGGATTTAAACTCCATTGCAATCTCGACGTTTGGATGAAGCTTCTTGAATGTGGATGACCTCTTTGTGTAAACAATTCGGGTCAGTACCCGGATATATATGGGTGTAAAGGGATGAAAATAGACAGTGTCCAAATGCCTAAGACAACAACTGTATGTTTATTGTAGCTGATCTTTTAGGATGGACAATTGGTGTTTAAGCAGAGCAAATTATTAAAACCATTCACGAATAAGGAACGGACCAGTCAATATAAAAGCACTAATGGTAAAGACTCTGTTCTCCATCGACTTAAAGTGGGCTGAGTTGTACTCACGAAGTGTTTCGACCCAACAGGTACAACCCACTTCGGTCTGCCTACTCGAGTTAATTACGGCCACTTTACATCACGGAGATAACATCTGACATTCTCTGGAACAATGCATGTCTGGTGTGAGAGAGAGAGCTGAATCCAGCCTTCATTCAGGGGTATCTTATATACACATATATAACAAGCTGTTGTATGCTTATTTGAGCCAAAAAGATAGTCAAGACCTCAGCATAAAAACATAAGGTAAAATTGAACGAGAAATTGTATAACTTGAACACGATTATCTTGAACACGATACATTCCAGTAAATATTTAGAATTTAATCTGGAAGGCTTTTAACAATTGTTGGCGAATGACTTTTTGTAACCGCTGAAGACTTTCGTCGCATGCTCTCTTAGAAATCGAAACAAGGAGACTTAATCACTTTTTTTTCATGAGTTTTACATCACATCAACATTATTTCAGTTATGTAGCGATGCCCGACTCTTAATGACGGAGGAAGACCCCATACTCAACTGCCCATAAGGGCTGATTAAGACGGGTAGAACTATCGGCATTCTGTAAGTTAGTCGGGGACTTAATCGCTGTATTCGCGTAAAAACTGTAAATTGCCATTATTTGTCTTTCTAATACTTCATTTTTTATATGGGTTTTACATCACATCAACATTATTTCAGTTATGTAGCGATGCCCGACTATTAATGATGGAGGAAGACCCCATACTCAACTGCCCATTAGGGCTGGTCAAGACGAGTAGAACCATCGGCATTCCGTAAGTTAGTCGGGAGTCTGTCTCTCATGAAAATCCATATCCCTCTCAGGATTTGAACCCACGCGGAGAGGGGCCATGTGATTTCAAGTTCTGTACTCTAACCACTAGGCCACGGAGGCCCCCTAATACTTCATAGTCCTATCCACAAGGATGTTTTAGAGTCACCAAATAAGGACTATTATTACGAGAATATACAGTGCATACCTTTGAAGGGCATGAATCATGTTGTAGTATTACTTGTTTCCCATTGCATCATACCTAAACTTAGAAATATCTATTTAGCTAATATAATTTGTATTCAATGTTGTGAAGTTATCAGGAATGTATAACATATTTTCTGACAATTTTACTCCGTAAAGCCGTTGAGTCGTACCTCAAGCAAATGGTATAAAAATATTTGAACATATATGATATATTTATTTGTAATTGTCAAAACAAAATTATATTCCAAGTGTGTATGCTGTGCTAAATACTTTTGGAATATATCTGGGTGAATTATCTACTTGTCCTTTTCTTAAGTTCGACGTTGGTTAGAAAATATGAAAGCCCTTCGTTCAGAAGTTACTCTTGCATCATTGTTTATTTCCTACTTTACCCTCTGTATCCATTACATATTCTATGACATTGATTCGTATCAAAATCGCATGATAACTTAAAGTATTGAAGCAAAAATACATAAAAAAGGTATTAAACAGAATTGGAGATCACACCGGCGAGGTTTTATTGTGTATTTAGCATATGCACTGCACGCAACTATCCGTAAGTCAGACAAGTTTATGTGTTTTATCTCACTTATAGAGGATAATACTTGTAAGGATTTCGCAATATTTCGGACATGTGATTGCTAAAATAAGAAGCGAGGGCGTCCAGATTATGTTCGTATCATCATACCCAGGGGTCCTGGCCCATGTGTACGTAGTGCGGGGTATACCCACGGGCCAGAACCCCAGGCTACGACTATCTTTGCAAACTACGTAAAAGGTATGATTGTTATACGTATTGCATAACTTCTACAGACACACTGTTTTAACTATTTCCCTCATTAATGAATTTTAGCTGGTCAAATTGAAAAACAACAATAGACGACACTTGTATGTATAAAATATGTTATCCCATGATGCCACACTTTATCGCCTTTGCTGAATATAACATGATTAACCACTGTAACAAAAGGATATTTTGCTAACAGTCATGAACACAATATTCACCATCATAACCAGTAGACCTTTAAACGTTGACCTGGGCATATGAAGGCACAATGCTGATAAATTGCATAGGAATTAAAGCTGGTATGGATGCTATAAAGCCTCATGTATTTCCAACTCAATGAAGAACTCTGGGGTTCCGCAGCAATATTTTCGTTGACTCTTTAACTCTTAGAATGCTGGGTGATTTTTTTAAAATAGACTTTTGTGTCGTCTTTATTTCAAAACTTTCAATGTCTGCTTAATTTCGAGGAGGAAAAGTACCCAGAGTAGCAAACAGGTTAGTTCACGGACCAGACGCCAATTTGATTGGCGTCTGGTCTTGATCTAACCTGTTTGTATAAGCATGAAGTCGGTTTCAGCACCATAAGGGTTAAAGTAATCATAAACTAACCAAAATGGCAGAAAGCTCCGAACGATGCCATTGATATGCCATTACGGCACATTTTTACCGAAATATATCATGTCGTAAATTAGTGTTTCACGGAAACAAAGATTATAGAAGGGAAAACACTGCGAGTTTTTCCCTGTTTTTTTCCCCCACATTCGGTTGATTCATAGCCGATAAAGTGGTTATTGTTCTGCGCATAGTTTTTTTTTAGATAAAATATTTCTTACATAACTAAGATAGCCCTTATGACCTTGGCTAGACAAACCCTTGCAAAAGCCGACACTGTTCTATTATTTCCTTTCAAATGAAGCAGATACGAAGTCTGGGGGATAAACATGAAAAATAATAGATATTTATAACCATTGTCACCAAACATTTTCCTCACTTCAATGTTGCTGAAATCCCATGTTTTCGTTAGATAACGTCTAATGAGACATTGCTTCTCTCAGTGCTTCTATGGGGAAAGCAAGTCTATAGATAAACACAGGATCTCTTTTTCGTTGCAAATCGTTATACACGTTACATAACTACTAATTGCATTAAGATATTAACAAAGTTATGGAAGAAGAACCTTATTTCTATTCCATTGTATTGTTTTGCATAGACGCTCATATACATGTATTTCAAACGGGACCCTTCATTATCTGCCCTACAAAAAAACCCAACCTTATATGATACGTCATTCATCATGGTGTGTTTAGTTAAAATGATTCAAGTGAACTTTAAAACGTCCCAAGAAGTCGCGTGATTAAACTAAACCGACTATTCAAATAACCTCAAGGGTACCATTACAGTTTGATAGATCGAAATGCTTACTAGAGTAGAAAATATTTCCAGTCTCCCATAGGGGTATAAGTTTTAAAAGTAACAGCCGCTAGCCCTTTTCTCAATGATACATTACTTTGCAGCATTTGCAACATTGGTATTTAGAAATCCAATGTAACGAAAGGAGAACTTGCTTGAGACAAGCTTTTTCTCGTTTCGTCACAACGGTTTCTATCTGTTTATCAAAGAACATTTCAATGTGTATAACTCATAAGTGACTTTCATTTCAGATTAATCAATTTCAAAATGGGATGAATGGTGTTTTACATAAAGCCTTTGGAAGTGACAGTCCTTTAAATCTGCTTGTTCGCAAAGTTGGGAGAAGATATATAATATATATTAAAGAAGAAGCACCCCTAGCAAAAGTAGGTCTACGAACACGTTGATGCCGATTAAGTCGGCACTACTGAAAGATCGAAGCTGTTAATTCGATGTGATTGAACTTATTGTTTGAAAAAGAAATATTACTCGTAAAAGTACTTGCACCGATTTGAAGGCTAGTCCAAGCAATTTCCAACTCGCCTAACGGTGACCGAAGCTGAGACCCTCGGTACAAGAGGGCAACGCCCTACCTCTGAACGGCCATGTAAGCCAAAAGCAAGTAAAGCAACAGACCTACCATGACGTAAAAAATGCAGTATTGGGGGAAAAGAACGAAATTAAGTCTATGTAGATTTCCAAAAACGAGAGCTAGAGTGGAACATGATGGATAGTGTCTGACGCTGTTGAAACGTATGTATTATATCCATGCAAAGATCCTCTCTCATAAATGGGCCAAATACGATTGGAGTATTCTAATAAAAAGGGCAGAGATTCTTTAAATCCTAAACTTTTAGATCTATTTAAAGAAGTATTATGAAGGCAACTTAAGAGAGGAAATAAAGAAGAAACCGGAAGAGGAACCCCCCTCTCCCAACCGGAACTATCCTATGTCCACACAATGTATCAATCTATTTTAAAACATTTAATTTTACTTTGTTGCAGACAACTCTGGAAAGCATTGTTGGAAAAGGGGAAATAGCTCTTAGCAAGCAGTTTCTCATTTTCCCACAAGGTTTTCTGCTCTATCTGAAGAAAATTTTCCAATTTCATCACATTTTGAAATGTCGTCTGCGAACTCTTTCAATTTGGAACAGTCAAATAGACAACTTTAACACTGGAATTAAACCCTCCGAAGTCGGAAAATAGAGGAGTGTTTAACTTGCTGAATATTTTATTTCGGTTCATAATCCTATATTATCGGTACTCGTTAGAATCTTCTCATGGGGACGATTCTAATGAGTCAGCACAATATAGGATTACAATAATAGTTTTGAGGAAATTGTGTCCGAAATACTCTGGAATTGCTCCGTATCTCCGTCACTCAAACTCAGTAAATGTCAGTCTAGGTTAGACAGTACAGATCACACAAGAGAATCGTTAGTTCGAAACCGGTCCATGGTTCTAACGTAACCTTTTGGCATGACACAGCCTAATTACACAGACATTAGACAACCGAAGACACGATCCCGATAAGAACCAACAATATAGGATTTACGTAAAAGTTTTTGAAAAGATTGTGTCCCAAATAATTCGGCATACTTATCTTAACCCCTAGATGCTTGGTAATGTTCTTGAAATAGATTCTTGTGTCGTCTGCTTTCAAATATCTGCTTAATTTTGACGAGGAAAGATACTCCGATTAGCAAATAGGGTACATCACAGGCCGACCGCCAATTTACTTCGCAGTTGGCCCGGATCTAATCTGTTTGCATAAGCAGGAAGTCGCTTCAACCACAATAAGGGTTTATATCTGAAAATGTCAATCCAAGTTAGACAGTATAGATCCCACCATGGTGTCCGTTGGCCGAAATCGGTCTGTGGTCCATGGTTCATACATGACCTTTTGGAACGACACGGCCTAATTACACAGACATTGCCCAGTAGCAAACGATTCATCATTCCACTGATGCCTTACCAAACATAAACCGATGGACCCGAACCTGTTTTCAACATTGAGCGATGTTTCTGTCGAAAGCTACAACTTTTGTCATTCAAAATTTAGTAATCGCGTAGCAAGGGCTACTGTCGTTGGTACAAAACATTTTCGAGACATATTTATGTATGTGTATACCGTGAGGTTGGCAAATGATTTCAGTCCTATAACAAAATAAAATATAAAAGATAATAACCCAAAACAATAGTACGAACATGTAAATACCGATTTAGACACCAGTGAAAAATTGAATAAAAAATCCTCGGATGTGAGTGAACTTATTGTTTGGAAAGGAAAACTTCGCACGAGCAATTTTTCCTTTTCAAACAATAGATCCAAAGGTTGCTGCCAATCTAGAAAATAAGAAAATAAGGATGAATAAGGAAATCTCAAGAACTGGTACGTAAAAAGTTAACCCTTTAGGTCATAATGTAATAACTCATCACATTGACTCATATGTATATCAGACGACCTTCAAAACCATTGTGACCAAAAGACAAGTTGCTCCTTATAAAGATTTCACCGTTATTTTAGCAATGGTATCAATCCGAAGCGAAGAAAAATTTATCTCCATACTGTTACCAACGTCTGCACCTGCATTCAAGTTGGATCAGTCCAAAGTCGTTTAACCCATTACCAAACAATGACATTTAACCACTTTGTCGCAGACGGCTCTGGAAAATAGTGTGGGAAAAGGAGAAATTGCTCGTGCCGAGCAATTTCTCCTTTTCCCACAATTTTTTCTACTCTACCAGAAGATTGTTTTCCAATTTCATCACATTTTGAAATGTCGTCTGCAAAATCTTTCAATTTGGGACGATCGAAAATTTGACGTTGGTAAAGGGTTAAGGGAGGGAAGTAAGATGAACGTGTGTTTTTATCTGTTATCAGTTACCATACTACCTCGTAAAGGCACATGTTGATTGACATCTCATTAAGTCCTGTCTGATCTTAATTCTAAATGTTTGTAAAGCAGCCCCGAAATTCCTGAAGGTTTTTATAGAGAGTGTCAGATGCGGAGAAAACAACCAAACACAATCTAAATTGAGAGAGTGCACCGTTTCTGTCTTTATCAACTCGTAATAGATGTTTGGTGTTTTTGATGTCAGTGTACCAGATGCAGATCTAGAATCCTTTGCCTAATAGATAGTTAAAGGTGCTGGTTCAGACATGAGACTATTTTCAAGTAAAAATAAAATGTCGTTGAAACAATACAGCTTTTGTATTGTAGAGTTATATTTAATGAAAATACGCTATTGAACAAAATACATTTAGTTGATTCAGAACGAGTTAATAATTATATTTAAGTACTGATGTCAAGCGATGGATTTCAAAACCATTGCTACGCTTTTGGATCTGAATGCATATTATCCATTGTATGCAGGCTCTAAAAATTAGATACGAACTTATTTTTACATCAAATCTCCAATACGTTTTATACAACACACCAACTACTATATAGTTTTAAAGACAAACACTTTCAATGTCATGAAATTCTTACATCTGTGAACAAGCAGCTTTAACTCTGATAATGCAACATTGTGTGTTCATTGATGATGTTATACGCTGACATGACTTGTATTGACATTTTACCCGCAATATCTTTTAACCGGACTGATAGATCAGTGATATCCCTCAATAGATATGTGTTTTATGAAGCTATGATTACTTATTGTTTCCATAATATCTAGATAACCAGTTAACCCTTCCAAACGCCCTCAAATTTAATTGTCAGCGATATACATAGTTCTTATCAAGTATTGTACGTATTCTACAGAGGCTCAACAAAGCTTTCTTGCTACTTTCACGTACACGAAACTTTGAAACGATGTTCAATTGAAAGCGTTGTGACATAGTATGACTATGGCATCAGACGCAATAGAATCTGAAGTCAGCAATAGTAGAGACAGAATAAAATATAACCGGAACCCAGAAAGTCAAAACTCAGCAAAACGCTACAATGATATTTGACTAAATTGATACGATCAAACGTATACAAAGTGATGACGTTTCAGATGAACTAATACGTGAAAGAAAAACAAAAACACTCTTTCCGATGCATGCTATAGCAAATGTAAGAAATACTTGTAATGACTAGATCAAACCACAATAACTATTCTTCAGTGCCTACCATATATAAGTACAGCTGTTATACAGTTTTAACGAAATTGATTCTAAACTTCCAAATTTCCTCACATCTGTGAACAAACAGCTTTAACACCTACAGTTATACTCTTCTTTTATTTTCAGACAAGCCTCTTATTGCATTCAACAATCGACGGCTTCGCTGCTTGTTATACTACTGAAACACCGTGCAAAGAACGGCGACATATGACGGAAAATACCGAAATTCCTTGGGGACCGCTATCATTACAGCAGGCAAAAGGTCAATGGCGCCGAGCCTAGCCGCAAAGACCTCTTGTTTGGTCTATGTTGGCACATTACCAATGCAACTACATCAAGCAAAATGTGTCTCTATACACCTCAACGATGTTTCTACCCGAACACATCCTTGGGGAAGGAAGGCATGCGTTTATTCAACAGCATCTCTACAATGGTAATTTCTCCAAATATCTACCACATTCCTATTCAAATCGTTTCAAAATAGAAAGTGATGTTCTAGATCGGCGTATACATTTTCCATAGGGTTGATCTGAGATTGCATTTTATACAGAATCAACAAGAAAAGGGACAATTTATGCTGACGCCGCCCGTTGTTCCAACCATCCCTTTAATGCCCTATACATAATTCATTCACTATTAGATGGTACCAATAAATTTGACTTCAATAGTATTACTCCATCCAACAGGGCTTTGGGCCAAGACAATAAAACTTTGAGCAGGTTCAGCTCAGGCTAGAGCTTAATGATACTCGCATTTGATTGGCTGATTTGTGCCAACTAAACATGGTCGAAAATTCTGACTAACAGTTGATCAACTTTCGATTGAGCTCCTTATCAAAATCGATGATTTTTGCGTTCTCTTTTATATGCTAACAATTTTCTATCGAGGGTTCAGTGCAATACTAAAGTAAGTGCTTCATGTAAATGAAGCACTTACTATGGTCTTGCATTGAACCCATGATAAGCATGCGATCTGGTATGAGAATAATCGGAATATACAAGACAGTCCGTTCTAGCATCATCGTTTTTCTTTCTGGGTCAACGAACGATCGTTTTCAATTTAACCGATTGCACCCTGAGGCATGTCTCTGATGTGCTTCAAATGTTTCTCTTCGTAAGCATGCCTTACATTGTATTCTAGCATTAAACATTTAACAATTATTTTAAAGGTGCTTGTTCAAGTATATTGGCGGATGGCCTGTGATCTAGCATGTTTGCTACTCTGAGTATCTTTCCTCGTCAAAATCAAGCAGATATTTAGAGTTTTGGAAATCAGACGACACAAAAATCTATTTTTAGAAAATTACCCAGCATTATAAAGGTTTAATCGTTCACTCCAAACGAGCCATAATGCTTCTTAAACCTCTATAGAAGAGCTTTTCCGTTAGGCCAGTATTTGTGCTCTACACATTGTGGCGTCATCATAAGCTGACATGACATCTTTCAATCTAGAATAATGACACAATGAACACCTATTACTAGCTTAAAGCAAAATTGCAGTTTTAACGACTCCTTCGGTTAAAAACCGTGTTGTTCTGCAAATAGTTAAAGAATAATGTTCCATGTGTTCGAGTGCGGTTTTAGACAATCGAACGAACTAACGACGCGTTTTAAACATGCCCGATCCATCAGCATAAATCGGCTTACACTACTAGAGGGCATTGCGACTCCCCTCACGGGAAATGCATTCTGGGTGAATAATTGATGGCTAAATTGCAGTATTACGTCCGCGATGTTTAGCCATCGAAAAGCTTTAGCCTCCTTTAGCCTCCTTAGAGACGAGGAGAATTGCCGTGGTTTGACGAACGAGGAGTACTGTCTTTGTCAAAGCAGAAGAATGCAAATGAATGAAGAAATCTAAACCCATTACCAAACAATAACGACATTTGACCAGTTTGTTGCAAACGACTCTGGAAAGCATTGTGGGAAAAGGACGAGCAATTTCTCATTTTCCATCAATGTTTTCTGCCCTATCAGTTGATCATTTTTTAATTTCATCACGGTTTGAAATGTCGTCTGCAATTATTTTGAATTTGGGACAGTGAGAAAATTAGTGTTTGGTAAAGGGTTTAACGACCTTTTAAACGACCTTCTAGTCAGAAACGGTGAACGAGCATAGGAAACATGAACAAAACGCCGCCGTGTTTCATTCGTTTAAAGGAAACTCAAGATTTTTTTCACAAGGCTAACATAGAATATAGATGAAAACGTAACTCATCCATTGTTTTCTATCATATGTTTTACCAGGGTTAATGCTTTATGAAAAGACTTACGGAAAATAATAGCGTATGTCAAACCCAATGTAGGCTACATTGAAATTATCTTAAATAAAACAACACTATTACAAGCCATGTGGTATGTCATTAAAAGCGTTTCGAAGAGACGATTCCAGGGAAGTGTTACTTTGAAATAGTGTTTTCCTCAATATTGAAATAAGAGGGAATGTTGTTTTGAACTTATGCAAGTTCTTATCGTAAGTAAAACATCTCCAGTTATATGTTCCCGATAGCTTTAAACATTAACGCACAGTTTCTATACTTAGAGCAAGTAAACTATGTACGCTTAACAAAGACGCAAACTGATTTATGTTCGGCTCGTATTGGTCTAAAATCGACCAAGAAGCTTTCTGCCTTATGAATTTATGCAAGTTCTTATCGTTAGTAAAACATCACCAGTTATATGTTCCCGATAGCTTTAAACATTAACGCACAGTTTCTATACTTAGAGCAAGTAAACTATGTACGCTTAACAAAGACGCAAACTGATTTATGTTCGGCTCGTATTGGTCTAAAATCGACCAAGAAGCTTTCTGCCTTTTGTAAAATTTACGACCTGAAAGTTCTGAAGTGTATTCTATTCAAGTGATATACTTTCAAAACAACCATGTCTCGTTTACTATAATTAAGTCTAAGTGGTTAACATCTTTTAAGTTCTTTGATAAAAAGACGACACAGAGCATCTATCTAAAAGAAATTGAATTACATTTTAATCCTGCCCTTTGATTAAACAGTCCTCATACTCGCAGTTTCGTTGCGGTTTCTTGGATTTAATTCATCTTGATTAGATGGTAAGTGTTTGAAGCTGCCTTTATTGGAAGGAAAATACATAGATTCCGATAAAAGAAGGTGCATTCCCAGCATCGAAACATGACATAGACCGAGGGGTTAATCAAGCCTTATTGATGTAACAAAGCGTGCACCTAAGAATGAACTAGCCAAGCAAAATTGGCTGGCCAATGCATAAAAGAGAAGCTAGGTTGATCTTTGCAGTCTTATGCAAGACGGAATTTAAAGATGCTTGTTCACAGATGTAAGGAAATTTTAAAGTTGAAATTCTACAAAAACTATATTGTTTAATGACATTCTTTTGATTACTAAATTATCTCTTCTGTGAACAATCGCTTTTAACTTAATGTTGTGTTTTTTTAAGTCTAACTCAATTGTGTTTTTGTTAAGTAACTCAATTGTAGTTTTGCATTGAATTTTTAATTGGCTCGATTTGCACGTGTTTGGAATTACATAAATTCAATAAAAGGACATTTTTTCATTAGTATATATTTACAGGGTGGTCCGACGCAACTTTACGTACGAGGGGCTCAATGGTCTTATCGGGTTTGCGCGGCCCAGAGCTGAGATTACACAAAGTGCACTCTCTTTGATAAGAGGTACTCTTTGTACTTTGATAGTTGCAGAGAGGGCGAGCGTTTCACTGTTTAGGCGGTGCAGTTGGAGTGAGCAATGATGGTATCTCGATACAGCAAGGGCTTTATTTGGTTATTTGTTGTTCATCGTTGTTTTTAATATATGTAAGCTATGTCGAAGCATTGCATAGGTACAAATCATTATTGGAGTCTCCTAACATTGGTTTGACCTTTTTTTGTCGTCTAACAAATTTCTATGAAAGTTGGTGAAAATGATGCAGCGGTAGAGCGTGGGCCTCTGGTACCAAGGACTTAATAAGATGAGAGTTATATTTGTTTCAAAAATCTGTTTCATGTCACGTAGTCTCCCGACTGTCTTACAGAATGCCAAAGTTTCTTCCTGGGTTGACCGGCATTTCGTCTGTCTTACGGAATGCCAATTGTTCTAACTGACCTTTCCAGCCTTTACAGAAAGTTATGTTTGTGATCTTCCACCATCATTTTGTGTCGGGCGTTGAAACAAAACGGAAACAAAGTTGACCTGATATGAGACGATACAAATAACTAAAAGTAGATGAATACACCTGTTACACATGGCATTCTGTTTGAAACTGCTGTGCATATATTGCTTAATGTGAGCAATTTTTTCAAACGGGTTCTTCTTTAACTTTCTCTAGAGGGCGCACCAAATTTTAAGATTAAGAGATATAACATAGGCGGTAACTGCATACCCATGATGCATTTCTGTTTGATATTTACCGTAACCAATTGCTTGTTAAACGAGACTCTTGAAGCTTAGCGTTAAACTCGAAATCTTGAAAGAGTTAATAAAAACGTCTGCCCTTTGTTTCGGTTGATAACCAATTGTATGTGAGTGTACAATATAAAAATAACTTCTCGTGGGGCCTGGAAACATGTTAAGAATTTAAGAATGTTTTATGTTGTTTTTATAGAAGTCTGAAGCTCTCTCCTATTAGGTCACTGATCCTTGCACATATTCTTGCTGCAAACCAACGTCTTGCTGGTTGACGGGCTCTTTGGGGTTAAGTGCCGGTCTAGGGACACACAGGTCGTGAGTTCGAGTCCCGTGAGTAGCAGGATCTACTTTGGGACCGATCATTTATTAATGTTTGGTGTGAGTACTGGTTATGTATCGAGGAATTAGAATTGAGAGTAAATAGACATTGCTTGATGTTTAACGAATGTTCAAGTTTAAAGTTTACCCTTCACTCTCTTACAGGATTCATCAACGCATCTGTTACGGAGGTTTTGATGTACCACTGTGACAAGAATGGTGAAAAAAACAACATTTTGTCAAAATGGTCACTTAAAGTTGTCAAATATAACAATTACTTTTTTGATTCCACTAGTGTTGTCACTTCCACTAGTGTTGTTACCTTCAATTTAAATTTACTGTGAATAAGTCGGTATTTTTTAACATTTGCTAGCATATACCAACAGTTTCTGTCATATTTCCTTTTAACACCTGCTAGTGTTTATGGTTTAAACGATTCCCATTGGTTTAAATTAACAGACTTTTCTACTGAATGATAATTGAAATTGTACGATTGCTTACTATTGCAATATACGTCAATGAATTTTCAAAATATCCCTTTCTTAAACCCTCTTCTTTTTCTTCAAATGGGGTTATCTTTTGCTTTTTCAACTTTAATTTCAACATCAACCGATTGCACTGAGGTATGTATGTAAAAGAGTAAAACAAACAAAAGAACACCCCTTCGGTGACAACGTTTGATGGAAAGACGAGTCATAAATATGAGAATTTTTATTTTATTTGTCAAAGGCATCTATGAAACCAACGTATCTACGCATATGAAGGGTTAGACAAATGTATCGTGTCATCAGAATCGTCACATTGCCAACATCAAGCGTTTAAACGAGAAATAAAGACATAACAAGAAGACAATAATTCCAATTTCCCGCCAATTAGTTACATATTTAAATATCGAACGGGTAGTATTCGCAGCCAACCCACAGCCAAACTCAGCACCGACAGATTGTAAGATAGAGATCTGCGATGAAGGCTGTATTGACCGATCTGAGACGGCACTTTTACCCCCCTTATAGAAATGTGCGACTGATTCAAATTGAAGGTGACAATAGACGAAACCTATATAGTGTATTTATTTTTTTGTTTAAAGGTCTTTGTTCACAGAGGAGAACATTAGAAATTCAAAATAAGATGTCGTTGAAGGCATTAGAGTATTTGTTGTTTAATAAATAATTAAAAGAAGCTTTTGAAAACTTAATGAATTCAGGAAACTGTATGTGGTATATCTCAAAAGCGATATTAAGCTTTTGAACTAAAATACATGCAAGTTCACTGTAAACTCTTTAAAGAATTAAAAATGATTCAATTTTGCTTCTAAGATAATTTTCAACTTTCGATTTCCTTACATCTTTGAACAAGCGCCTTTAATGTATAAACGGTTAATTACAACAATCCATTACTCTATTTGTTACAGTGATTTCTGTAGTCTTATGTAGCAGATTAGACAAGGTCAGGTACCATGCAGGAAGAGTTTGAACTTTTATCATATATATTGTTCCACGAAATATGGCTGTGAACTATCAACATGGAAATGTCCGTCTTATAATTTCTGATCTACACATAACATAACATAACATAACATAACATAACATAACATAACATAACATAACATAACATAATTTTATTTCAACAGTAATCCTTTCCCAAACAATAACGACATTCGATCACTTTGTTGCAGACGACCTTGGAAAACATTGTTGGGAAATGAGAAACTGCTCGTAACGAGCAATTATTCCTTTTCCCACAATGTTTTCTGCCCTATCGAAAGATTATTTTCCAATTTCACCACCTTTTGAAATGATGTCTACAAACCCTTTCAATTTGGGAAGTCGAAATTTTGTTGTTTGGGAAAGGGTTAAGTACACAGGCTCATAGTTACTACAATTTTATTTTTACATGCATGCTATGAAAATGACATGTACATTTACGACATTCACATATACACACATTAAATAGACTCGCAGCAGGCCATACAGGTTCATGTATAACGGTATTCCCCCGCAGTTGCGATCAGACAGTTTTCGACAAAGCGCGGTCTAAATTACAAATTTCTCATACTAGGTGGGTGTAATACTCTTTATTCCCTGTCTGTTAATATAATAAAATTTCAATAGTCTTCAGTTGCACCAATGTGCAGGGGAATGTCTGTCTTATAAGGTGCATTGGACGTTAATTAACTTTTTTCTGCAAAACATCAAACCAAATAAAGCGAGATGCATTCAGCTTTAATGGTTCAGATTTACACGTGGGTGTTATGTGATAAAATGATTTTCATTGCTTTCCGTTTGATATTTCAATTTTTTGTTTGGGTTCGGGCATTGATCCGAATTAAGAATTCAAATTACACAGTTGTCCTTTTTAAAAATGGCTTTTGAATCTTAAGCAATATCTATGAATGATATGGTTAAATCTCACGAACTTTTTACATATCTGTGATATATTGGTCCCAAATAGAAACTCTTTTTCTTTAGTATGAAACTCGCTTTATAGTAAGATTTTATTTACAATGCACTTATCAGCCATGATGACCATTAAACGTAGACCTTGTCATTTTTAGTTTCTCTATATGGTATGCCAAGTCAACCATCCGCACTTTGCACAGATTATTCTTGACGTTTTTAACCTGATACTGTTATTCTTGTTCTAAGCGACCATAGTAAAAGATAACATAATCGTGGTTTATAAAGGATTTGTTTGTCATAGTGGCATCCCTATTAAAAGGGCAAGCCAGTTCGGCTTATGAGACACTTTTCAACGAATATACCAAGTACCTCCCAACTTTGATCACTATGCCAGGCGCCAAGCGGATGTAAGTCGGTATCAATTTAATTTAACCAGCTCGCAGCTCACCAACCGGCACCTACGGAATATGTCACACAAGAAACATTCTCCGGACAAATGCCTCCCGTGGGGCTCGAACCTTCAACCTCCATGTCCCGAGCAAACGCCTATTTAAAGGAAATCAGACAAAAAACGTGTATGAATGAAAACAAAAAAATACAAATAGAAACAGCTTGTGTGAAAAACACCATTTTATCTATTGTTTCTGTTCTTTTCTTTCTTTGTATAACGTATATATATTACTCAACAAAACCTAGTCCATTTGATCTGTGGCACATATTCTATTCTGTGCATTTGCAACCTGGATCGCCCGAGTTAGATAAAGTCATTGGCTCTGACTTTTGAAGGGTCAATGCGTTGAACGATCAGATTCGTTGCACCTGCATACTTTTGGTGCCTTTAATGATATCAGTTTACTAAACGCTCCACTTTCAACAAATTTAAATAGTTGGCAGAGAACATTTTTTACAATTAACGTGGCTTTGAAACAAGGTACACAATTGTTGGAAAAGGAAAGGTCGCTTCCAAATACTCTACCATGCTGGCAAGTAAAAGGAAAAAAAAAAGACGGAAGAAATAAAAATAAATAAACAGAAAGAATGTCTTGTTTGGCGAAGCGCTGTTTCGTTTATAGTTTTGTTTCATAAAAACTGCCCTAATCAACAATGAGCAAGCATAATATATATGTGACATTTTATCTGTTCTGGTGTATTTTAAAATGCAACATTAAAACTTGTTTAAAGGTAAAACTTATATACGTTTGTTCATGAAACCTGTACATATCTACATCGAATAATGAACAATTTGCTACAAATGAGGACTTCTCTCAGTTTGAACTTATTTATTCTATATCAGTTGTGATTGAAGCTTGAAGCTCACTAAATACATTCTCAGTAACTGCTTCCTGGATAAATGACCTCCGCTCCAGCCGATTTGTGGGTTAGTCCCGGCATTTTCACCTTGTAACGGGCTTCAAACCCGGGACGCTCTACCATTGTACCACTGTCGCACACCATGACTCCTTTCATAAGCGTATATGCTTCAATAACATAACACTTACATTCATTTCTTTGACAAAACGCTACATATATGCGAATGATGTGACTGATTCCGTTTTTTTTATATTAATTTTACGCCGTATTTTTCTCCTACGTAGCAGGATTTCTTTCTAAATTTACGCTTTATACATATCAACAACACTATGTTTGATCTTTTCCCACGACACCTTATCTGTTTTCCAATACAAATGTAAAAAACGAGGAAAAATAGCAAAAGATGGATTACGTAAACATAAAATCAGTTACCGTAGAGAGGAAGGAAATCCGTGCGTTTATAATAGGAAAGCGATGCTTTAATTAGCCCCCAACACGATAAGGGGTGCTATAAATTACTAAACACGAAGATAAGATCGTCTTTATATTATTGATAAGAAAACACGACTGTCTACTTTTGAGCCGGATTTGCGTGGAAGTCCGTCTCAAGGGAATTTGTGTAAAGACTTGTTCTCGGATTAACCTGTGAATAGTGTAGTGTCTGATCCCGTGCGACACTTAATGCTTGTATGGCCAACAGCCTGGTATTAGGTGCGATTCTTCTTGCTCCCGTGAACAATATGCGCTTTTTGTCTATGGTTGAAATACGATTTGATTTATGTCCAGTGGTGCATAGCTATATGTACCTCAGATGATTCAAGCTGTAATTTCATTAGTAGAATGATTTTTGTCAATGATTAAAATAAGAATCTTACTATGAAGAATATTTCATAGTTATTTGTAACCCGGATGATCCAAGTTGTAAATGCATCAGTAGAAAGACATATCTACGTCTAGCTCATTCGGATTACGTTTTAATGGTTAGCAACATTTCTTTGTGGTTGACGGAATGGAAATGAATCAATTGCAGTACTAGAATGACTTTTATACGCCCGGCACTGTGTAACAGAGATGTCTATCACAGATAAAATGAAAGTCTCGCTAGTTCAACAGTTTTGATTCATAAATATGCAAACAATGGAATGATGATCAAGCGAATAGCTAGCCGTCCATTGATGTGGATTCAGGATTGAGCTAGAGGGTTAGGGGGCATTTTACCAGGGAACGTTTGAAAATTGATGGTGCAATCTGGGGCATTCTAGGCGGTTTCAGGGTCAAATAGAATACATTAAAGCGTCAAGGGTTTATACATTAATGAAGTAGATTTCCGTGTTCTTAAAAGAATCCAAATTTTGTTTGTTAGTCAGAAAATTGTGGATTCACTAAACAAGCTAAAAAACTATTGCAACTTCACCATTCAATCCATTTCAAAATGATGATGGTTATGGGTAGGTTTTTTGAAGAGCAAACAAGATAAAGAACACACAAAAGCCTACCCATGGAGTTTGTTGCAATAAACTTTATCACAGGATAAACAAAACTAAGTGGTTGCGGTCATAACCACGGTTTTGCTATCTCCATCCATGCAATGAAATATATCTGTATGAAGTTCATTGCATTTTTACCCGTTACAAAACAATAACGACATTTGACCAGTTTGTTGCAGACGACTCTAGAAAAAATTAACGAGCAATTTCTCCTTTTCCCACAATGTTTTCTGCCCTATCAGAAACGTTCTTTGCAATTTCATCACATTTTGAAATGTCGTCTGCAAACTCTTTCAATTTGGGACATTCGAAAAGTTGGCGTTAGTTAAAGGGTAAACCCCAAAGTCCATTTGGAATTACAGTAGATTATCTAGACCTCGACCCTCTGATTATCGAACTTTTCTATACGTCGAAATGTAAACGGGTCCAAACATTAATTGCTCTTCCCTCCTTCGTCTTGATATTCCAGACATCTTTACGTCGAACTTGCTCAATGTCGAAATGTAAACGGGGTCGAACGATATTTGCTCTTCCCTCCTTCGTCTTGATAGTCCAGACATCTTTACGTCGAACTTTCTCAATGTCGAAATGTAAACGGGATCGAAAGATATTTGCTCTTCCCTTCTTCGTCTTGATATTCCAGACATCTATACGTCGAACTTTTCTATAAGTCGAAATGTAAACGGTGTCGAAGGATATTTGCTCTTCGCTTCTTCGTCTTGATATTCCAGACATCTATACATCGAACTTTTCTATAAGTCGAAATGTAAACGGTGTCGAAAGATATTTGCTCTTCGCTTCTTTGTCTTGATATTCCAGACATCTATACATCGAACTTTTCTATACGTCTAAATGTAAACGGGGTCGAAAGATATTTGCTCTTCCCTCTCCTTTGTCTTGATATTCCAGACATATATATATCGATATTTTCTATAAGTCGAAATGTAAACGGTGTCGAAAGATATTTGCTCTTCGCTTCTTCGTCTTGATATTCCAGACATCTATATATCGAACTTTTCTATACGTCGAAATGTAAAAGGGGTCGAAAGATATTTGCCCTTCCCTTCTTCGTCTTGATATTCCAGACATCTATACGTCGAACTTTCTCTATGTCAAAATGTTAACAGTGTCGAAAGATATTTGCTCTTCCCTTCTTTGTCTTGATATTCCAGACATCTAAACATCCAACTTTTTTATACGTCTAAATGTAAACGGGGTCGAAAGATATTTGCTCTTCCCTCCTTTGTCTTGATATTCCAGACATCTATATATCGAAATCTTCTATAAGTCTAAATGTAAACGGTGTCGAAAGATATTTGCTCTTCGCTTCTTCGTCTTGATATTTCAGACATCTATACATCGAACCTTTCTATACGTCGAAATGTAAACGGTGTCGAAAGATATTTGCTCTTCCCTTCTTCGTTTTGATATTCCAGACATCTATACATCGAACTTTTCTATACGTCGAAATGTAAACAGTGTCTAAAGATATTTGCTCTTCCCTCCTTCGTCTTGATATTTCAGACATCTATACATCGAAATCTTCTATAAGTCTAAATGTAAAAGGGGTCGAAAGATATTTGCCCTTCCCTTCTTTGTCTTGATATTCCAGACATCTATACATCGAACTTTTCTATACGTCGAAATGTAAACAGTGTCTAAAGATATTTGCTCTTCCCTCCTTCGTCTTGATATTTCAGACATCTATACATCGAAATCTTCTATAAGTCTAAATGTAAAAGGGGTCGAAAGATATTTGCCCTTCCCTTCTTTGTCTTGATATTCCAGACATCTATACATCGAACTTTTCTATACGTCGAAATGTAAACAGTGTCTAAAGATATTTGCTCTTCCCTCCTTCGTCTTGATATTTCAGACATCTATACATCGAAATCTTCTATAAGTCTAAATGTAAAAGGGGTCGAAAGATATTTGCCCTTCCCTTCTTTGTCTTGATATTCCAGACATCTATACATCGAACTTTTCTATACGTCGAAATGTAAACAGTGTCTAAAGATATTTGCTCTTCCCTCCTTCGTCTTGAAATTCCAAACATCTATACATCGAACTTTTCTATACGTCGAAATGTAAACGGTGTCGAAAGATATTTGCTCTTCCCTCCTTCGTCTTGATATTTCAGACATCTATACATCGAACTCTCTCTATGTCGAACATTCTCATGAGGTCCCTTTAACTTCGAGGTATAGAGTTTCTACTGTATGTAAATGATTCAAACGTAATGAGCTCTGTATACGGAAGCTTCAGTTAAACGTTTGTTAACTTAACATAGTCATTCGGAATTTGTAAGAAACGTGTTGTCAAAATGATTAATCCTTTGTTATCAAGTAGCTGCCATCGTGTCTGATGTATGCTTTCTTTTCGTCAACGGTCTGCTAAAAGTGCATTAAGAAGTAAAGCACGATTGGGAGTGACGATTCCATAAGCTCATATGCAAATCAAACATAGTATTTGCTTCTTCCGACCTTTTGATTCAAGAATGGAAAAGGAGGGAAATGAAGAAATGTTCAATGAAAAAAATGACTTCTACACAAAAACAAAAGATTACGTCGTCATCATTTTTCTTTAAATATTGGACGACACCGATTGCATCGTTTTCTTAAGAATGCTTCAATTTCTTTGAAATACTATTATTATAATGTTTACATATCTATGGTAAACTCAACAGGGCTAATCTTTATTGGAAGTGGCAGGCATTTAACTCCCAAAAAAAAAAAAAACAGCAACAAAAAAATACCAAATAAACAAAAAAACACAGGAAATTTCGATTTAAAATGTCTTTTTTATTCATCATTAAAGGCTTCCCAGCAAGATTTTTAATCGTCTTCAGTAAAAGTTGTTGTCGGGTTTCGTTTTGTAAGCAATTTTTGCTTTGGGATACTATTATAGCGTATCACTGTTACATAAGAAAGAGCTCATATTTTTTGGAATCTGATTTAGTCTTACACAGACAATTACGCCGAGCAATCACATCTTAAATGTTCAACAGTTCCTACAACTGAGTCGGATTAAATACCCATACGATAATAAAGTACACCAAGAAAGACTTAGAAACCTTCGATTCCCTTTGTTAGATTGATTTCCTTGGATGTCTGCTGCTATGTAACAAGCCTGTGTGAGTACCAACTATATAAGTTGATCAAAAATTTAAAACATAAGGAACTCAAAAACTACCCTTAGAAAAAATCCAGTCTTTCCGATGTTTCGACAGGAAGATAGACAGTTATCGTTTCTGGAAAACGTTGGAAATCACAATTTTCCCCTAATTCAATATGCCGCGATTCTAAAGTGGAATTTCTACCAACACATTTTCCCAATTGCAATAAACAAACGTTTGACAGATGCATAAGGCATGTTGTATAAATCTTGATATAGCAGACGCTTAATCTAATTTGTGTCAATGAGCTTCCAATAATCCGGAAAACGCTTTACATTCCGTGCACGTTGGGGAAAACGACGGAATTCACACAAGCCTTTGAAATTCTTTTGATTCCATATAGTACATCAATCTACACAATTTGAATTGTCCACACTGTATTCTTAAACAAAATAGTACACCTATCGAAAACAGCCATCTTTCGACTTGCAGGATGAAACGAAATATTTTTCAATTCAACTGGTCAGAAATCAACATAAGATGACATTATTACTAAATTAACTACAATATCCGGTAAAAAACTTGAAAAAAAAAACCCATCATTTAAATTTCATCTTGTGATGGCAGAGATCGATGCAGGGTAGCAAAGGGAGATAACTTTGAGGAATTCGAGTCTAATGAGGCAATGTCATTCCGCCGTTAGACTGTCACTCAGAAGACCGGTGTTCGATTAGCTATCAAGAAGAACAATTCTTGGACAATAAATGTGTTTAGAATACCACTGCAGTTAATTGAATGGGAAAAGTAAATGATTTTCGGCTTTTATAGGACCCAAACATTATGAAAACAGTGAAGCCCATGTTTCATCAGTCAAACATTCGTCCATTCAAACAAACAAACATAATGCCGTGTGTCAAGAGATGGCTATGAGTTAAACCATTACCAAACAATAACACCATTTGATCCGTCTATTGCAGACTACTTTGCTGGAAAACATTGTTGGAAAAGGAGAAATTGCTCTTAAAGAGCAATTTTCGAACAATGTTTTCTTCCCTATCAGAAGATCATTTTTCAATTTCATCACACTTTAAAAATGTCATTTGCAAATTCTTTCAATTTGGTACAGTCGAAAATTTGACCGTTTGGTAAAGGGTTAAGGGCTGGGTAGTTGCGTTTTAACAGCAATAGCATTGCAGACATTTCTCGCACGTGTCCTGTCTATATTTTGGAAAAATCTCCCGGATTGAAGGGAGGCCCTGACTATGTATCTAATTACGGTGCGGGGAGAATTCACTGATTGAATTTGCGCTCCTTTTCAAAAAGCCTGCTTCCATTTCAAACTTGATTCTGTCAAGATTTTTTATTCTCGTCATCGAATAATAACCTGCATCAATGAAGTCGTCACCATATTTTGACACGATGACATTTCAATCTCTCGATGGCAATTTACTAGCATTGCCAACAGTTTTGAGGTTTATGGATCGAAGTGCATTTATTTACACAGATTGTTATTCCGGGTATCCTTTTTTGCGTATTGGTGTTTTAACCCTTTACCAAAAGCCAAATTTTCGACTGTCCCAAATTGAAAGATTTTGTAGACGACATTTCAAAATGTGATGAAATTAAAAGGTAATCTTCTGATAGGGCAGAAAACATTGTGGGAAAAGGAAAAATTTCTTGTTACAAGCAATTTCTCCTTTTCCCACAATGTTTTCCTGAGTCGTCTGCATCAACGTAGTTAAATATTGTTATTGTTTGGTAAAGGGTTAAGACTCTCTGATATTCATATCGCAGTGTCTTTCATATTCCAGGCTGCTTGGAGAGTATTTTGGTTTCGTTTTGTACTCTCCTTTAAAGACCTTATGTTGGGTCTTCCGGCTAGTGCAAGTTGTAAAATTTTACCTGTTCATTTAAAATGCCAATGGTGTGACACATGCTTTTAGATAATCGTACGTCTTTGACTGTGTTCACTGTACGATAACCAATCTCTCTTTAACTTCACACTTTCTATATATCAACAACACTTGGCCTGATCTTATCCAAAGACACCTTAGCATTTTACAGGAGTCAAAAGAGTAATTGGTCCATTATTGCCATTTTTATTTGCATTTGAAGGGACCGCCTACATAATTCATTAAACCAAACTAATTCATTAATGGTAAAAGCAAATATTGCTCCTATTAAGCAATATGTCCTTTTGTCTCAATGGTCTCTCATTTCTTACATAGTCTGCTGTTGCTTATAAATTGGACCTACCACAGACTCCGATTTTATTAGACGGTTAAACAATTAGTGTCCTTGATTACACACGGACAATATATAGCGGCAAGGTCTTTCGCTCCATTTGTATGATTAAATATGACAGGAATCCGCGATGAAAACCCGGATTAACTAATTTATCTACTCATTATGGTCAACAATCGGTGGAATCAGGAGATTCATTACTCTATAATTAAACCATACGATCATCCATAGCATGCAGAAAGCAATTAACACGTTTCCCTTATTTCGCTGAAATTACCCCACCCACCTCTTTATAGTAAGCGTTTTATTGACATGATTAAGTTCGATTGAATCTATGTTCTTTTCAATTGAGAACTGGTTTTTTTCTGTTAGTTATAAAATGTACATTATTGATAAAATGTTCCTCTGTTAACAATGTATTTTGCCTTTTTCCCAATGGAATAATATCATCATACGGTAGAATGCGAGAAAGATGCAATCAGACCAGATGTGTTGCATTCATTTACCAAGTGCCAATTTCGGAGGGAAGGGAAACAATAGACTCACGCGTCTGGGCTGTTTAATCAATTTACCCCACTCTGAACGTTTTGATAGCTCCTAATTAAACCACCAATGGCGATATATGGAGTATTATTCCTCACAGTGCATTCATGTTGAAAATGAATAAAAGTCATCGTAACCAAATGAGAAATTGCTCGTGACGAGCAATTTCTCATTTCGTTGCGATGGATTTTCAATTCAATATAGGCATAGCAAATGCATGTAAGAAGGTATTGTAATGGGTAAGAGCAACTTATTTCTTTATTCATCAAACAGAATCAGCCAATCTCTGATGTGGTTAACGAACTAAATTATCTACTTTTATACAAAAGTCTTCAAACCAATTTGAAAAAAAAAAATAGAATGTGAGAGAAAAAGGAGGAATTGACTTTCCTTTTCAAATCATCATTTATGGCACAAGTCTCGAAGACAGAGAAATATACGATTAAATTAGGAGAAGAATATAATGAGAAAACGAAGAAGAAGACGAATGAGATTAAACAGAAGACTAAGAAAAAGGACTAAGAAGAAGACTAAGAAGGGGATTAAGAAGAAAAGAAAAGGAAAACAAGATAATGACAGCGAAAAAGGAAACACAGATACGCTTTTGCATCACATTTTGTCAAGATTTTTTTCTTCAAAATTTAAACACTGTGAACAAAGGAGCAATCGCCCATGATAACTCCAGAATATGCTCTGAGAAGAAACACCCATAACCCTGCACGTAACGATAAAGGTTCTTATTTTTATCACCGCCATCGATCTGGAGTAAAGCGCGAAGAGATAGGAATCGATAATCGATAAGCTCTGATCGCTGCAAGCTGTCAACTCTTCAATCGCTACAGCAGGGGATCTCCTGTGTATCGGAATGGGCTAACGAATTAGACATTGTTTGTATGCTTGTATGTGGGTTTACGCTGTTTTCAACGATAACCAGTTATTTCGAGGGGGATCTCCTGTTTATCGTAATGAGCTAGCAAATCAGACATCGTTCCTGTGTGTTTGTATGTGTTTTACACGACTCTCAAAGATCAAAATCAGTACTTTAGCTCTTTCTTTTTTCCAAATTTTCCATATAGGCTTGAATTCCGTTGCAAAATATCTTAATTACGTTGCGGCATTTCTTGGTTCACGAGTTCTATGCTAGGACTCTGAAGCATGTATTGTTAAAGAACACTCCGACGAAACCATAGGTACACATGGGGCTCAAACTTGGGACTACAAGTTCTTAGACCGTTACATTAACCACTGGGCTAAGCAGCACACTTTCTTTTTAATGAGAAGAAAATCAATCCACCAGTCGATCAACATTTTCTTTTTAACCCATTGCCAAACAATATTGACATTTGACAAGTTTGTTGCAGACGACTCTGGAAAACATTGTGGGTAAAGGAGAAATTGCTCTTAACGAGCAATTTCTCTTTTTGCCACAAAGATTTCTGCCCCATCAGAAGTTTATTTTTCACTTTCATCAAATTTTGAAATGACGTATGCAAACTCTTTCAAATTGGGACAGTCTAAAATGTGGCGTTTGGTAAAGGGTTGATAAATAAAGTCATAAAAACAAATAATACATGCTAAATCAATGAGGATTATATTTAGATAATAACAACACAGTTTCCCATAGCCAGAAAGGCTGTCATGTCGCTCTATTTTCTACAACGATTTTCAAAGCAATATATCGTAAATGAGGATAATGGAATCCCTTTCTGTTACAGCATGGAGTAGCGGTCAGAATCCTGACGTATAACGGTCAATGATGTGACAGATTAATCTGTAAATTGTCTCTGTATTAATGCGCCCCTGTCAATACTGGCACTCACGCGTATTAGTGTATATACACACGCGTCTGGAGATATAGAACCATTTGTAGGAATCACTTTGGTGTGATTGTCTCTGATACCAATGCAGTTTTAATGAGTGCCAACTATAAAGAAGTAGCAAATTCCAGATAACAAGGAAATTATCTCTCTACTCAATCGCATCTGTCTGGAGATATAGAACCATTTGTAGGAATCACTTTAGAGTGATTGTCTCTGATACCAATGCAGTTTTAATGAGTGCCAACTATAAAGAAGTAGCAAATTCCAGATAATAAGGAAATTATCTCTCTACTCAATCGCATCTGTCTGGAGATATAGAACCATTTGTAGGAATCACTTTGGTGTGATTGTCTCTGATACCAATGCAGTTTTAATGAGTGCCAACTATAAAGAAGTAGCAAATTCCAGATAATAAGGAAATTATCTCTCTACTCAATCGCATCTGTCTGGAGATAAAGAACCATTTGTAGGAATCACTTTGGTGTGATTGTCTCTGATACCAATGCAGTTTTAATGAGTGCCAATTATAAAGAAGTAGCAAATTCCAGATAATAAGGAAATTATCTCTCTACTCAATCGCATCTGTCTGGAGATATAGAACCATTTGTAGGAATCACTTTGGTGTGATTGTCTCTGTTACCAATGCAGTTTTAATGAGTGCCAACTACATAGAAGAAAGCCAATTCTAAATGATATTGGTTCATTTCATAACCCTTTCCCAAACAACAAATTTTCGACTGTCAAAACTTGAGAGAGTTTGCAGACGACATTTCAAAATGTGATGAAATTGAAAAATGTTCTTCAGAAAGAGCAGAAAACCTTGCGGTAAAAGGAGTAATTGCTTGTCACGAGCAATTTCTCCTTTTCCCACAATGTTTTCTCAAATCGTCTGCAACAAAGTAGTCAAATGTCGTTATTATTTGGGAAAGGGTTAAACGAATTCCTACGATATAAATTGGGCATACACACAACTGTCCAAAGTATTATAGCCTCGAGGCTAGCTTCTGGTTTTAAAGTTGCTTGGTCACAGATGTGAGGAATGAGGAGTTATACTTGTATTTCTTTAAAACTGTTTCAAAAAATAAAAAAATAAAAATATAATAACAGATGCTGAACAGTTTTAATTGTTTTTTATATATTATATAAAAAAAAAAATTTAAAACTTTTTAGCATCTGTTCTGTTGTATGTCCCTTTAACTCTTTCCCAAACAATAACGACTTTAGAAAACATTGAGGAAAAAGGAGAAATTGCTCGTGACGAGCAATTTTCCCTTTTCCCACATTGTTTTCTGCCCTATCTGAAGATTATTTTCCAATTTCATCACATTTTGAAATGTCGTCTGCAAACTCCTTCAATTTGGGACAGTCGAACAACTGTTGTTTGGGAAAGAGTTAATGAATCGGCAAGAAGGTCCCACAACGCCAGGGCTTTAGATGGAAGACCGATCAATTCACGTTAAAATATCATCTTTATCTATCCACACAAATCCATTATAGACATCGAGAAACACTTTCTGAGTTACTCTTATCACATCGTGTCTGTACACGAAATTTGGAGAAAAAAACAATGTCCACAAGGAAACGAGAAGAAAATAATTAATATAGACCATTGAATACAGTTTTACAATCAGTTTGTTATGTGTACCTTTCCAATTTGGACATTTCACAAAGTATCAAACAGCTTGATATGCGTGTCTTCAATTTTGACACTTCACAGAGTATCAAACGAGAAGCTGTTCTGCGTCCATTTGATATTTTTTGCCCTTGTCTTAAGATTCGCCTGCTTAATGCTTACGGAAATATAGAGCTTCATTTCAGAGAAGAGTCCAAGCAAATTAAATGTTCTGTAATACTTTAAACAAGTCCTGTTAACCCTTTACCAATCGCAAAATGTTCGACTATCCCAAATTGAAAGAGTTTGCAGACGACATTTTAAAATGTGATCAAATTGGAAAATAATCATTTGATAGAGTAGAAAACATTGTGGGAAAAGGAGAAATTGCTTGTTACAAGCAATTTCTTCCATTTCCCACGATGTTTTCCAGAGTCATCTGCAACACATTAGTAAAATGTCGTTATTGTATGGTAATGGGTTAAGATAAATGTACACATCTGTCGTACATGATCTTAGCTGTGCCGTCATTCTGGTGATAGCATACATACATGTACAGTCAAACTTGTGTTAAGAGGCCAGCCTATAGGACAGAGTAAATTGGCTGTTTAAGAAAGGTTGGCTGCTTAACACAAATTGAATTACACTATAAATATAACAATGGGACTTTCTGTGGTAGCTGTTTAAGGCAGGTTGGCTGCTTAAAAAGATGGCTGCTTAACACAAGTTAGACTGTATACAGTAATCGGATGGTAGTTTTGAAGCAACTTTGGTAGAACACGCCACACACTCGTTTTATGAAGTATTGGATATATTATACTTGACAAACTTATACTTTTCAGCCATGTTCTTTTTTGATTGTTGATTATATATTTTTTCAAACTATACTTCAATTTGGTTAGTAAGACCAATCTAAGTGTTCATAGATTATAGTATAAAATGGAATAGGCTATTATTGCCATATACCGACAAACATATCTCGTCATGCAATATTCATGTATATACATACTACATGAATCTTAAATTGCTAGCTTCATTGCACGCCAATTTATTTCACAATATAAAAATTATAACTTTTTTTTTAACCTGATCGAACAAAACCTCTTTCATTGTCGTTGTTATTCTATAGGCCTATTTTGGTCGCAGTAACAATATGTGTCAAATGAATGTGACATCTAAGACAGATGCTCATATAATCTTTTAAAGGTATGAATACATGAGACACTAGGGACTATGAAAACTATGAAAACCTTTACCCCCACTTTTTAAACAGCAGGTTTTCGTTTTTTTTTCTCTTTATATACAGCCAAAGCCATCAATTCTCAAACTTGTTATCTCATTTGTCTAAGGTGCTGAGAAAACGATTTCGGCAGTGGAGTCTGATATTCTAATGCAACGTAATACTCACTACCATCCTGAATGAATCATTTCATTGGGGGAAGACGTTTCATACATTGATTCGATTCTTGCGTAAAGTGTCGACTCAGATCGACTTGGGCTACACGCCCAAGTCGTTCTCAGCCGACACTTTTCGCTTCAGCAGTTTGTTTACCTATTTTTGTTGACATCGATTTTAAATGGAGTTTAAAGCTTGTTCAAGTTCACTCTCGATGACTGCTTCCTGGATACTACACCAGTCCTCGCGCCAATGTGTGGGTAAGTCCCGGCAATTCCCACCTCGCATAACGGGGATTTAACCCAGGGACCTCGGTACAAGAGGCCGACACTCTACCTCTGGATCACTGTTTGAACTGAATATCTCACAGATTTATTTCCGGATGTTATTATTACACGTTACTCAGTAGGAAAAAAACGATTGAGGTGCCCATTTTATTTCAGGTTTTGAGAGTTTGATGGATAAACTTGATCCTTTAGCATAGAGCTTGGGGAGAAAACTCTATTCTTAATTCAGCAAAACATTGGAAATACATGACTAAGCATTGGATTTATTGGCAATTCAAGATCTCAAAAGTCATCAACATATGATCTTTTGGAAGAGAGATACTTAAGTTAGACTTTGAAGCGCCTGATCAGACGATGTTTAATGCAGAGGAGAGGGTTATTATATAGGTATATAAGTTGAAGGGTAAATTGTTTTGAAACATATGTTCACTTTCATTTTATACCACAGTTTGAGCCTTAGATTAATTGAAACGTTATTCAAGTAGACGTCATTCTAAATAATAATGGCAATAAATGGCCAATAAAAGAAATATTTCTTGAGAACGTTTCCTTTATTCACACTTAATTAAATGTTTATTATCACACTATACATCTTATTTTCATTTCATTTTTGTTGATACAATATTTATAGATACTGAGTGTCGTTTTTACTTGAAACAGGCAAAGGGTAAAAGCGGAACGGTAAAGCCATTTCTTCTGATAACATTTATTTACTTGTTAAGCGTTTTCCGTGATCCTCAGATTTCTTTAAGAATATTATTTAAACCGACTTATCGATTCGATCATTAATGAGTGCCAACAACAAAGATATCTTTTTAGAAAGACCAGGATGGATTATCGTAGCCTGTGGTCCTGGCCTGTGCGTATGGGTATACCCACGGACCAGCGTACCGTTTTACTAAACAGTTTATGCTTAAGATTTGCGTAAGTCTAAAACAACAATTCCTCTTAATTCAAAATTTGGCTAGGCAAGATTGCAAAGTAACACATCATTGGAATCGTCTCCCCGTGACACTTCCAATGACGTGTCACATTGCAATAGTGTACTTTAATTGAAGATACTATTCATGTTTAACAGTTTTGACTAAGCAGATATTTTCCTTAATGTGTTTAGTAAAACGGTACCCAGGACCCCAGGCCAGGAGTATCGGAAGTATGGATTATTTCCCCTTTATCTGCCACACGCGTTTTACCACAGCACAATGGAACACCACCGTATGTTATGTAAGAAAATGATAACGTTTAGAGAGGGGGATGTTTAACGATAACGTTGAGACAAATTGAATGGATTCCGTGATTCATTCTACTGATAAGCCTTCCCGTGTATATATCACTAGCTAACTGGCTAATTCCGTATGTCGCTTCGTTAACCATTGAGGGGTTTTCCCTTTATTTCCAAACTCACCTTTTTTTCAAGTCTTATGCTTTCATATATGAAAATCAAACAATTCAAACAAACACGATACAAAAGTGTTTTTCTTACTGAAAGCAAACAAACGAGGACATGCCTAGCAAATGGTTCAGTAATGGAGGAAATCCTATGATGTCAACATTGATAGAAGCGTTTTAAAGAAATGGGTCTTATGATTACCCATAATATTGGATTTTACGTAAAAATAAATAAATATCGGAATCTGATTTTGAAAATAGTGTGTAATTCCAATTGACATACTTTTGGATTCCAATCGATTGTAAAACTAATCACAAAGCTCATATGGATAGTAAATCATGCTTTAAGTCAACAAGTTTATTCATTTTAACACCAGTAGGTCATAGACCCACGTGACAATATTTACCTGCGGCCATAGCACAACATGTTATTAGATAGATAAATCGTCGGGTATAGAAACAGGTTCGCAGATATAGCGTTTTCAATTTTAAGAAGAATACCCAGCAGAGTTCATTCAAAATGATATACATTCTTCTGTTCAAAGGTTGTCATCAATGCTTTGAGATGTGACTGATACATGTTGAAATGTGTAGTTCTTTTACAAATATGGAAGGTGTTTCCTCCTTTTCACCTTTTGAAAATTGACCATCATATGCAAAAACAAATGTTTTGCATTATATGTGTGGTATACTGGGCATATTGGTTTTTTCCTAAAGAATCTTTATATAATACATATACATCATATTATACTTTTCCAACATTTGATGGTTTGAGGGACAGTCAATCGAATCTTTTCTTAGGAATAACCAAAGTTATTATGACACGAAGCGTGTTAATGGAATAACACTGTTTGATTGATCGTAATGGCCGTTTAGCGTGGGAAGGGTGCTGTTCGATGGAAGAAATGGCGATCTTGCATGGGAAGGGTGTAAATGATGGTAATTGCTTAATTGTTTCTGGTATGGCAACACCGCCTCGCCTTAAAACACAACATATGCGTATCATTAGCCCTTCGTGCTTGGTGGGGCCGAGATTCGGTGCAATCTGCGTTTGGTATATTTTCATGTATGGAGATTCGAGTGAGCAAAGGTTATATGAATTTTTGTATAATACACCCCATAAGTATTTGTTCTTATTAATGGAAGAAGAAGGTTTTGCCTTGTATGTTAAAGGAATTCACAAATTCAAAGTATTTATATTAAAAAAATCAACATATATCTACAAATTCCATGTATGTTCAGTGCATCTTTGATGAGTACATTGTTTTCCTTTTCTGTGATGTCGTTCTTTTTAAATCAAGAACATTACTTTGAATCATGAAGGTCGACAGTGTATTTAAAGTAAAACAGGCAATATATGAAAAAAGACCAAGAAAACATAATGAAAGGTAATCGAAGTATGAACTCCCTTGTATTTTAACCGCTTTTTTCTTCTCGTCCATACGCGCACAAAAGAGATTAAAGAAACAACTGAGATAGTGAACGGATTGATGCTTATTGTGACATTTTCGTTTTGCAGAAGGCCCGGAACATAAAAACTCGGCAATATCTCGATCAAACAATTGAAAGTAATTCATCTTTTCTTCCTAGGTTACAGGAATGTTCCCCTTTGCTTATAACTATTGCAAAAACCTTCTGTCGAAATGTCAGCAAAAACAGACGTCTTTATCTCATGATGATAGCACGAACATTTTACAAGAATTAACAACAAGATGAAATGATAGGAATCTAGTTGTAACATATCAGACATTGACAAAAAGCACTTTTCTTACTTCTACAAACGATGTACCAAGATTTGCTTCATGAATCATGAGTATCTTACGATCTTGCAGAAATTTATAAATGTAATGGTTTAAGACCATGAAATAAGATATGATAACGAAAAAGCACTCCTTTAGATCAACGTTTACATGAACTAGTCTATGTGTTCTTCGCTTGCTTTTCTTGGTTAAAACGTTTTGCCCACTTATTAAGTGTACATGTACCAAATGATACAATTCATGAATATGGAAAGAAGCGTTACAATACAAACTGCGTGGATTGTACCATCGATTCAAATCGAAATCGATATCTGAGGTATGGATTGTACAATTGATTCAGGGACGATATCTGATGTGTGGATTGTACCATCCATTCAGGGACACTATCTGAGGTGTGGAATGTAGCATCCATTCAGGGACGATATCTGATGTGTGGATTGTACCATCCATTCAGGGACGATATCTGATGAGTGGATTGTACCATCCATTTAGGGATAATATCTGAGTTGTGGATTGTGTCATCCATTCAGGGACGATATCTGGGGTGTGGATTGTACCATCCAATCAGGGACTATATCTGAGGTGTGGATTGTACCATCCATTCAAGGACGATATCTGAGGTGTTAATCGTACCATCCATTCAGGGATGATATCTGATGTGTGGATTGTACCATCCATAGAGGGACGATATCTGAGGTGTGGATAGTACCATCCATTCAGGGACTATATCTGATGTGCGGATTGTACCATCCATTTAGGGACGATATCTGAGGCGAGGATTGTACCATCCATTCAGGGACGATATCTGAGGTACGGATTGTACCATCCATTCAGGGACAATATCTGAGGTGTTGATGGTACCATCTATTCAAGGACGATATCTGAGGTGTGAATTGTACCATCCATTCAGAGATGATATCTGATGTGTGGATTGTACCATCCTTAGTGCGACGATATATGAGGTGTGGATTGTACCATCCATTCAGGGACGATATCTGATGTGTGGACTGTACCATCCATTCAGGGACAATATCTGATGTGTGGATTGTACCAGCCATACAATGAAGATATCTGAGGTGTGGATTGTACAATTGATTCAGGAACGATATCTGAGGTGTGGATTGTACAGTTGATTCAGGGACGATATCTGATGTGTGGATTGTACCATCCATTCAGGGACAATATCTGATGTGTGGATTGTACCATCCATTCAGGTACGATATCTGAGGTGTGGATTGTCTCATCCATTCAGGGACGATATCTGAGGTGTGGATTTTATCATCCATTCAGTGACGATATCTGAGATTCGTATTGTACCATCCATTCAGGGACGATATGTAAGAACTCGCAATGCAAAGACATTTAAAGGGAATGACACTATGTAGTTTTTTCCTGTGTTACTGAGTTTCAATTTCCAATTAAATTGGTAGCAGTAATGGGTAATTGTCTGTTTAAGTGGCAAAACCCGTATTACCCGACTCTTTTCTTTTAACTAGTCTAGCTTGTATTGAACTGCACTGCTGGAAATGGTTCATCCTTTAGATAAATATTACTTAATATCATTTTTGAAATACATATTCAAAGGGTTGACCACAACTTTTTGAAAATAGCTCCTCCTTTTATCACAATATTTACAACCCTTTGAGGGAATATTTATTTAAATCGTTTTATTAACTCATTGTAGAATTCTCCCTATCTGCATGTGTTGTTCCTTGAAGATTTTAAGGCTTTTCGTTTAAGTATATCACATTTCATTTGAAGGCAGTTTGTGTAAATAATTTATAAACGAAGAACAGTTCTTCTCTAGGGGACGAAACATCTGTTTACGCAATTCTACTATTGGTTTCGTAATAGGTATAGATAAAGCGCATCACGAGATTACAAATATTTTCATTTCGAAATTTTTTACGAAATCAATAGGACAAACATAGGGAGTACATTTTCAGATTAGTTTAATAATATATCTAAAAAGTTTGTTGTAAATCCTGTTGTTATACATGTGACATACTAAAAACATAACTAAAAAGGAAAGTTTCGCTCATCGTTAAAGATTGATATTATTGTCAGCTTTCTTTGCCAGTTATTATCAATATTTTACAATAGGCGCTATTAACCCTTATAGTGCTGAAACAGACTTCATGCTTATGTCAACATGTTAGATCCAGGCCAGCCACTAAGTAAATTGGCTGGCCTGTGATCTTACCTGTTTGCTACCCTGGGTATCTTTCCTCAACAAAATTAGGCAGACATTTAAGGTTTTGGAAAGAAGATGACACAAGCATTTATTTTTAGAAAATTACCCAGCATTCAAAGTGAATCATTGAGCCTAACCAATTATATGCGAACTCCAAAGGTTTTACCTACAGAAGGTATATATGTTGATCACGATTCAGCCTCTCATTTGTCAACGGTTCCAGCTTGTCATGTGTCATCATTTTACTTGGTCGAATACTGAACATTCCGAATCTGGAATCGTTCAGTTCCTCTATACTCGATACATTCTCTCGGACTTATAACATCGTGACAATATGTCGCAATTACTCTACAAACTTAACTAGATGAGTTAATTGAAGAGTCAACAAGTAGATTAGGCTTTATTTTGCGATTCTCAGTAAAGGTCTGGTAGTGTATGAGTCGGTAGCCATTTCTAGAATGTGAGTAATACTTTAATCATATGATTGTTAGAGGCACACCTAAGCCCTGTCGCAATAAAACACATTTTTTCAACTTGCTGTTTTCCATTGCTACAACAATTTCATTATCAGTTGGTGAGTCAGTTTTCTTTTCAATGATTTCCGTAACTCATTTTCCAACGAATTGCTTGGAAAATGATTGGTAAAGGAACAAAATATATAACTCGTTTTATTGCTATTGTTTCGGGAGTTATTGTTTATTACACACGCATTCTTGTTTATATACATAATGTTTTTGGTCGATAATGAATCGAATAACATTTATTCTGATTTTGGCTACGTTTGTAAAGAGCAAAAGATACTTTCTTCCTAGTGATTATGGCGAGTTTTAAGGGAAATGGAAAATGTAGTTTACTCAAGTAGTTTTGCTTACTTTTTAACGACTGCTTTTCCTGATGAATAACTCGCAGAGACAGGAAAATTAGAGCTATATCTTCTCCTTTTGTCAAATTATAAACTTCGTACATAAAAATATCATCGGTTTGATGATAATGCGCCCCTGATTTTGTTTATAGTACTCTTGTTTTTAAAATGTTATTTGTCTGTTTTCAATAAATTGAAATTCTTGTGCATTGATCCAATGGTTGTGTAACCGTGTGTTACAATTGCATACATTTATTTCAAGAAATAACTGGGTAAAATATGATAAATTCATTTTTTTATAGAGAACGATTAATGAGAAAATACAAAACGAAATATATTCTGATAAAACATACCATTTCAATTTTAATCCAATTCTTTCATCAGTAGAAGAAAGGATGCCTCTCGCACTCCCCAGTTTTAAATAAATCTCGAATTCCAATCTGTCACTCTTCAAATCAAATCTAGTTCCGACAGCAATTTATCTACAACTTCTGTCTCAATACTTTATTAAATGCAAACGATACTTCCACAATACACGTTTCAGAAAATAAAATTAAATGAAAAAATGCATCAGCAGCTCCTCTTTCAGTACTTTATTAGATACAGACGATGTTTCCACAAAACGATTTTCAGAATTAAAACTTAAAGAAAAAAAATGCCGCAAAACAGATCAATCAATATGTATAATCCCTATTAATTTCCACTGTTACATTCATTCAAGTCGCCTGTTTAATGAATAGCAAAACATACACACACGTAGAACGATGTTAAATAAAAGTCCAGCCACAAGTTGCATTCAGACGAAGACCTGTGGAAACACTGGTATGAAACCGCGAACCAGTACATGGACTGGTAGACAGTTAATTTTGCATGAAATGATCACCGCCGCATGCTTTGTGACGCGGTAGCAGTCCATCTACTCGTCAAACAACTAGCCAATCGCTGACGAGAACTCGCCGACTCCGGGAGCCTGGGAAAAAAGGCCGAGGGTAAATAAAATAGTAAAACTCGGCTATCCAGCGGCTTCTCTGATAGCGTCTATCGGATCGCTCGCTGCATCGCTGTTGAGCATTGTTCTCTTGGCTGTTGCCGCGAGAGAACGTTCACACGGCGTAGTGTATTTGTTTATATTTGTTTTATGATGTTTTAAAAGGGTAATCCGTTTTAAAGTCGAGTCAACAATAGTTCAGTAATTTTACCAGAATATTGGAGAGCTTTAAAACATTGTTTTAAAGCTTTGTCAACAATATTTCAGTCATTTTACGAATTTTACCGAGACTTTACCAGTTATAAGCTAAAATTCTTAAGTGTCTTGCCAAAGGACACTCCCATGAAACTAGAGAACAGGTTGTGCTCGAATTAGGTATCTTTGAGTTCTTAGACCACCATGTCTATTATTGCGTATTTTACAACAAAATCTTAACTAAAGGTAACAGTAGACGTTCATTCGCTCTCAAAGTCTGCAGAGATGTCGAAATACATATTTTATGTTTTCCTGAGCTATTTCGCTGAAAAGGCGAATCAATTTTCTGGAGTTTTTCTTAACGTTTTCAACAATTGTTCATGTACATCACGACCGAGAGTCTAAAGTATTATGTCGCAATGATATAGTATGCATTGTTGAATGCACGAACTCGACGACAACAGCGACCTCTGATCCAATCGGAATCATTCGTTGATAATCGGCAGTTCGATTCGGCCTGCCGGACTTTACCGAACAGTTCCGATTGTCCCTCTTCGTTTGGGTTGATCTACATAATGCTCATTATAGTGAAAGCTAGAAGAGAGCTTTCTACTCTACAAACCTATGATATTTTTTTTTCTATAGCATGGCTTTTACCGGCATGTTTACTGAGCCCGTAAAACCAATATCATGTTATTAGTGTGCCAAAAAAATGATAGAATGAACCTCACTAATTCATTCCTCCATTGATACCACATCGAGACGCAAATGTGGCATATGTGTTTGAAAAGCATTCGAAGCACACCGTGACAAAAGAAGAAATTGCTCGTGACGAGTGATGTCAATTTTAATAGTGAATATTCGAACACAATAATTAACGTTTTTACATTTACTTTCGTAGGATTTTCTCGATTCGCTTGGGTTCAATCTCAGGTGATGGCATTGGGATTTTCATGACAGCTTGTCTCAGACTGACCTACAGAATGCCGATGGTTCTACCTGGCTTGACCAACCATTCTGGGTTGTTGAGTGTGGGGTCTTCCTGCATCATTGAGAGTTAGGTATGCAACATAATTGAAAAAGTTTTGAAGCTATGTAAAACCTTTATTGATTAATATTGGGTCGTCATTTTTTCAGTTACCTTACTCGTTACCGATTGAGTAACATCTAGTACTTAACTGTAAAAAAGGACCGGTAAAGCTGACAAAAACCATTGGCACTCAGCAAATAGACTACCTCTCATGAAATCACAAATATATATACTGTGATTTGAACCCACGAGAAGAAGAGTCAGGGCATGATAGGTTCCTAACTCTAAGCAATAGGCCATGGAGATCCCCAACAATTGTCTGGTTTAGCACCAAAGGTAAAACTTACTTTACTCTTAGAATGCTACAAAATAGACTTTTGTGTTGTCTGCTTTACAAAACATTAAATATCTGCTTTAATTTTGTTGAGGAAGATACTCAGAGAAGCAAACAGGTTAGATCACAGACCAGCGTCAGTTTGCTTGGCGGCTGGCCTGGATCCAACCTGTTTGCATAAGCATGAAGTCTGCTCAAGTAATATAAGGGTTAAACAGCAAACCACATGAGTACTATCTTAAATATAGAATAAAACATATTTTCTTTATAAGGATATGTCACTTTTGTGAGTTTATAAATGTCCATATCAACTGATTTAAGACTTTTTAATTCGGCTATTTATGTCAACTCGTCTAGAATAACATGCCATATTAAAAGCCCAACTGTTCTTATCCGTTCTAGTGTCAAAGATGAGTATGGTATCAAATTGCTTTGCAAATACGGCGGTTTTAATCCATTGATTTCCATAAACGGTCGCATCGTAATTTACATCATGCCATTAGACCATATTCCGGTGTTAAACAGTTGATGGATAGTACTTACGTTATCATTACAGTGACTCACAGGTATTTCAATTGAAACAATGTAATGATGTTTTTGTTTATCTAATGTTTTTTGTACATCGGGTGGGAAAAAATGGGAGAAATATCAAAAATTAATACATAAATATTGAAATAATTAATATTATAAAAGATGAATTATAAACTCAATTATGCTATATGAAGACGTGCAACCTTTTTATGTGATGCTTATGTTGACCAATAGGAGACTGTCAATTATGTTTGTTGGATCAAAAAGATCAATTGAATAAAAAGTAATTATCTAGGTCTTACATATCCCCTCTTTCAGAGAGTTTTACTATTCGTGATGAAACTAAACCACCGATTAACTTAATTCTTTAAGCATCGCCATGTTTGAAATGACATGTTATGTATATTACGTTCAATATTTGTTAATTGTCAGTTCTTTTGCTAAGCCATATTCTTTGTTATTTTAAATGGCTATAGACTAATTTTGTCGATGTTTACCAATAAAGAAAGACACATATTGCAAAGCCCTGTACATCACGGATAAAGGACACTTAGATTTCTTTAAGTGACATTAAGCACATATCAAAACGGATTGAACCATTGACGCTCCGAAATTCACCAAAGAGGCTTCTTTCACTGCTGAAAAACAATTTCCTCATTTTTGTTTCTCCTATTCTCTTGTAATTAATTGCGATTGTTGCCATAATTGGAAGCACTTGCCTACCACAATAGAAACTAAAACTAACCATTGTATAATCTGACATAAAATATTTCAGAAAGAAAGAAAACACGTGATGAACAGTGTTTCTTTAATAACAATGGATTTCAACACCCACCGAAGTAATTTTTCTAATGGGAACAATATACATGTATAGATATGTATATAAGTTAAGGTTTTAAGAAACTGTTCACTAACAGCTATTTCCAACAAGTATTTCTCAACAATCAGGCTGTATAATTTGAAGTTTAAACGGTGTCCCCTCATTGTTTAAGAACGTTGAACTGAGACCTGTCAATTATTCATAGACCCTTGGTGGTCTTTTCAGCACTAACAACCAAACAACAGAAACAAATCACACAGTGTGTTTTTAAAACATACGTTGCGTTAAATAAAATTTAACACTGTCTGTTTAAAAATAATTACTATATGTTTGTTTTGTTTTGTTGGGTTTTAACATCGTGACAACTATTTTTCCAGTTTTGAAAACTCTCCGAGACGCTTCCAATGCCGTGTCACATTGCAATATTGTAATTTCATTTGATAAAACGGTACTCTGGTCTTTTAGTTCGGTAAAGACGCGGTATATAATACATTCCTTAAGCGGCCTCAACAATCAACCATCCCAACCATTCCAAATAACTAGCATGGGATTGTAGAGCAATTAATGATGTTTTATTGATATCGATTATGTGACAGGTTCTTGCGGTTCTTAGGTCGTTTCGAATGCGATCATGTTTCTTTTGAATACCAATAAGTGACCTTTCCTGCTTGTTGGAGCTTGTTGTTTTACATGTCAATTGTAAAAGTGGTTTCCAGGTATATCTATTTTCCAGCATATATTCATTTGATCCAAAGACACTTAAAGGCTAGGCAATCAAGTCTCGATGAAGGATACTCCATGATATAGCAGCTTTTAAGCCGCTTTCGGTTCTCGGAATGCTGGTATCAATAGCCCGACGTGAATTTATCCAACACCACGAATTCCCTTTTAGCGGTCCAGCGATATATCGTCGGCATTGGGACACAAGGGCCGTGAGTTAGAATCCTGTGAAAAGCAGGATCCATAATGCAATTTTCATTAATCCACATTCGGGACAAGCATTGGTTATGAATCCAGGAAGCAGAATCGAATGTGACTTATTTAACTTCTACGAACTTGTTTCACAATTGATGTAAAATGAATAAGTTTAAACTAAAAGTCGCTATCACCTTAAACGTCAATTGCTCATCAGGTAGAGGGTCTCAAGAGGAATGCAAGACACCTTTGTTGAAAACACAACCGTGCTTTATATTTTTCCGACGAAAAATGAAGTCATTGTGTCATGGTTTATTCGTCTCTTACTGCCGATTTATAATATTCATGTTTAAGCAAAAAGGTAAACGATAACACTTAAGGCGTATGAAGTCAAGTGAAAGTGTGTTCTAGTAATTTTGATACATAGAAAGGTGAGATTTTCAAGGTTGTATTATTAGCATTAAAAATGTTTGTGCAAATTATCTTAATTTAGACGAGCTTTATTCCAGTTATTTAACCCATTACTAAACGATTACGACATTTAACCAGTTTGTTACAGACGACTCTCGAGAAATATTGGGAAAGAGTAATTTCTCTATTTCTGACATATCAGAAGATCATTTTTCAATTTCATCACATTTTTAAAAGTCGTCTGCAAACTCTTTCAATTAAGGACAGTCGAATATTTGGCGTTTGGTAAAGGATTATATAGATTTGTCGAATGTCTCCAATCTTTTAACCTCAAACTCTCGGACAGCCATAGAGTTCATAATCGATCCAGGCCGTACTATATAGGAGGGCCCTCGTAAATGTCTAATTACTGAGACCCCTGTACAGTCCGGCAAGTCATCGCAGATCCTATACGATACTTTTATGACAGCACTAAATCCAGTCGTATCACAATAGTTCCAAATCTACATGATATAGCTCGTGTAACGTTTTCTTTATCCTTAGAATGCTGGGTAATTTAACTTATTTTCTAAAAATAGATTTATGTGTTCGTCTGCTTTTCAAAACCTGATATATCTGCTTAATTTTGCTGAGGATATATACTCAGAGTAGCAAACATATTAGATCACAGACCAGTCGCCAAATTACTTTATGTAAATTGGCGGCCGGGCTTGATATAACCTGTTTGCATAAGCATGAGGTCGGTTCCAGCACTATGAGACTATTACAATTTACGCCTTTTGGATGATAGTAATCTAGTATATGTAGTAGATTGTCGGCCTCTGGACTCAAGGATCTTGGGTTCGAACACCGTTGGTAATGGGTCCACTTAGCGACTTTTCATTGATCCACATCAGCGCGAATACTGATAATATCTCCAGGAAGCGGAATCGAAAGTGGGAAATCTAAGTTGTAAGAACTTGTTTCACAGTCTTTGGAAAATACATAGGTTTTAACCTTACATTATTAACTGACGATTTTAAGGATTTTCTTTGGGGATCGCTTAATCAATTGCATTTTGCAAGTTAGGAAGAAAAAGTCGGTTGAGTACTTATGTCAGTTTTTAGATCGTGTGAGCCAATCTTTGAAGGCATACTGAACAAAGATATATCATTTTCATTCTTTTTCGATCCAGTACCAATCGATGCATAGCGGAAACGTATTTTATAGAATGTTCGTATGAATGCATGCATAAAGACAAACAAATAAAGCTCTCCGAAAGCAAAGGCAATGGTTTATTAAAGATCAAAACCCAAAGTCAATGCTTTACTCTAAAACTCGAACCAAAGTTCCCTTGTGCAAATACGCTCAAAGGTATGGATGATTTGGACCAAAATATTAAAGGACGCACGGTTTGCTTTTCGATGCGTTGTCAAATGCAAACCGATTTTTTTTTAATTGTGGTTGAACATGTTTCTTTAAGGGTTTATTCCCCAGATTGTGCTCTATTAGTAACTAACTTTAAAATCGTGTAATTTAATCCATCCGTCAAAATATCATTTAAATGGCATTATTCTAAAGTTGCTGAACATCTGTATTCTCATCTTAGAAAGTGTATTCCTCAGGGGCCCGTTTTACTAAACAACTTACGGAAAATGTTTGCGTAAGTCATAATTGATTAACATGGATAATATCTTCAATGAAAGTACAATATTGCAATGTGACACGTCATTGGAAGCGTCTCGGAGAGACGATTCCAATGATGTGTTACTTTGCAATATTGCTTTGCCAAATATTGAAATAAAAGGACTTGTTGTTTTAGACTTACGCAAATCTTAAACGTAAACTGTTTAGTAAAACGGGCCCCTGGTTACAGAAATGCCCGATTAGTTACGAGTGAAAAACTCTAACACACAATTCTTTTTACCAAATCGACCATCTATGAATCGGACCAAAGAATGCTATGACTTTCTGTTTATATTGCAGTTCCTGCAGCCTGGGTCAATAAATAATCGAGAGGACATTTATATTGGCCATTTATTTCCTCGAATGCAACGATCTATAGGAGCTATTATCAGCTTATAAGCCGGTACGCGGAAACACGTGTATTAGTCCTTCAACTGCGAAGCTTCGTTTTCATTCTGGGTCAAATCAGGCTGACCTAATGTTTAAATAAGTCCTTTATATGTTTTCTTTGTGAAATTCACCGCGTCAACAACATTTTAGATATATATAAAGTTATATTAAAATGTCCGGTTCAGTACGGGTAAAGGAAATCCCTAGCTTTACTGTCCAAAAGGGCTGATCAATGTAGATAGATATAAATATAATAATCAATCATTCACCACCGATGTACACTTGGAAAGAAGTCTATGACGTGATGAGCAAACCTTGTAGAGTTCCTATATGCGAAAACTAAAAAAAAACCACATAGATATGAAGAATGAATTTTTCGTACCGTATCATTTTAAGAATCATATAGTCGCTCAAACTTCGCTTTCTGTAAGGATCATTTGCTGTTGTTTAGAAAAAAAAATGTGACCAACCAAACGTTTGGAAAAAGCCGCAAAGCACTATAGTGGTACCGTTTACTGTAACCCGGCTCATATATCTACGCATATTTATCTTGGGCCCAGCATGTTTATCTGGACCCAGCACGTCCTCTCAGCTGTTATTTCACCGGTACCCAGCGTGTGATTGTATTAATAGCGCTCTCTGGACAGTGGAAGGGTCGGAGCCATGCAGGGCGACGAAAATTAGAAAATGATGAATTTGTTGATTAATTAATGAAGGTCATGGGCGAGTTCAAGTAAAAGTAAATAGTCTGATAACCCTTAACCCGTAAAAGAAATTTTCCAAATCATCTTGAAATATTATCGACATTCCACAGGTGTTCTCAATCTACTTTCATATTTGTATGTAACATTGTGTAATGAGTCACATGCTTTAGTATGTAATACATGCATGGACTTAAAGCTGTCCAAGTATGTTTGTTTCTCGATGTAGTAAAAATGCTGTTTTACTGTTTAACAAATAAATACCTTGCCAAGGTAGCCCTGCTTCTCCACATGAAGGGCTTTGTTCACGTGTAGTGTGCACGCACTACTTTACATTGTGGCACATCCATTTAAATACTAAGAACTTAGTTTAATTACATAAAAAGTAGTTCTTGAAAATGTCAAAAGTTGCATTGTATGCTAAGTATTGGCCAATAACATACATGAGAATGTATCATTAACTAATCTTGATATTTGATTTATTCTTAACTTCTTGCTGTAGAGGGTGAATGAAATATGGTGGTTAACTGCATTGACTTCTTCACTTTGGTAAATAAACATAGAGGGTGGAAAAAAGGATAGGCCGATTGACAAATTGATGATGATCATGTCCTGGTTTCTTCAGCTTTTTATAATACACAATACAAAAGTTTTTATTTGCAATACTATACAAAGTTATTTGCATATTACAAACTAATAGAATTGATTCAAAATAATACAGCTTTTAAGGACTGTGGATGGATAAAATTTCAATTGAGAAATACGAACTGAGGACAAATCTGTTTGCAGACGACTCTATAAAGTGACACAAAAAGATGATTTTTGTATTTGAAAAACGCAGGATGGAACAGCGAGCTATCTCTTTGCTTCCATTACGAGTCCACAGGGGAACCAAGAGGTCAGAGGTGGTTCAGTGATGCGTGTCAGTTATGAATAGTTTGTTATCCAAGTGTTCCACATCGTTTAAATTACCGGCCATTATTTCCTAGTTATCCGCTAGTCTGGCAGGCCATTAATTACTAGTTATGCAGGTCCTGGGCGACTTTGGCGGGTTCCAAGACCCATGACTAATGACGGTTGTACGAATCATTTCCATTATTTCTCTTTACAGTCTAGATGGCTCTTAATGCATTTATTGAAGAGTTTGTCTTGAAATCGTTGTGAATAAAGGAGAAGATACACGTATCAATACATTTCTCTTTTTTTCAATGATTTTCAGGTTTTTCAAAATTCGTCTTTTATCGTCATATCTTTTTAGTTTGTAATTGTCTACCTTTCGCCCTTTCTACCTTAAACTGAAAACATTGATCGATAACTTCATGTATAGTAGTGCTGTATGAACAGAAAAACAGAAAACGAATGAATATACTTGTCAGAGAATGCTGGCCATGAATGAAAATTATCATTAATGTACAAACTATTTTCGCCAAAAACCTTCAATAATGTTGAAGACACCGATTCACTAAAAATGAAATAAGCACTTTACCAGTGAATTGGTTGACAGACGTAAATGACAAAGTGATTTAAAAGCAAAAAGTCAAATAATCTATTGTATAAGTAGGATAGAAATGTCAATGGCAGCCATATTCAGAAACCAAAATTCAAATAATCTATTGTATTAGTAGGATAGAAATGTAAATGGCAGCCATATTCAGAAACAAATAGTCAAATAAATTATTGTATTAGTAGGATAGAAATGTAAATGGCAGCCATATTCAGCAACAAATAGTCAAATAATCTATTGTATTAGTAGGATAGAAATGTAAATGGCAGCCATATTCAGAAACAAATAGTCAAATAATCTATTGTATTAGTAGGATAGAAATGTAAATGGCAGCCATATTCAGAAACAAATAGTCAAATAATCTATTGTATTAGTAGGATAGAAATGTAAATGGCAGCCATATTCAGAAACAAATAGTCAAATAATCTATTGTATTAGTAGGATAGAAATGTAAATGGCAGCCATATTCAGAAACAAAAAGTCAAATAATCTATTGTATTTGTAGGATAAAAATGTAAATGGCAGCCATATTCAGAAACAAATAGTCAAATAGATTATTGTATTAGTAGGATAGAAATGTAAATGGCAGCAATATTCAGAAACAAAAAGTCAAATAATCTATTGTATTAGTAGGATAGAAATGTAAATGGCAGCCATATTCAGAAACAAATAGCCAAATAATCTATTGTATTAGTAGAATAGAAATGTAAATGGCAGCCATATTCAGAAACAAATAGTCAAATAATCTATTGTAGTAGTAGGATAGAAATGTAAATGGCAGCCATATTCAGAAACAAATAGCCAAATAATCTATTGTATTAGTAGGATAGAAATGTAAATGGCAGCCATATTCAGAAACAAATAGTCAAATAATTTGTTGTATTAGTAGGATAGAAATGTAAATGTCAGCCAGCCATATTCAGAAACAAATAGTCAAATAATTTGTTGTATTAGTAGGATAGAAATGTAAATGTCAGCCAGCCATATTCAGAAACAAATAGTCAAATAATTTGTTGTATTAGTAGGATAGAAATGTAAATGTCAGCCAGCCATATTCAGAAACAAATAGTCAAATAATCTATTGTATTAGTAGGATAGAAATGTAAATGGCAGCCATATTCAAAAGCAAAAAGTCAAATAATCTATTGTATTAGTAGGATAGAAATGTAAATGGCAGCCAGCCATATTCAGAAACAAATAGTCAAATAATCTTTTGTATTAGTAGGATAGAAATGTAAATGTCAGCCATATTCAAAAACAAAAAGTCAAATAATCTATGGTATTAGTAGGATAGAAATGTGAATGGCAGCCATATTCAGCAACAAATAGTCAAATAATCTTCTGGTAGGATAGAAACTATAAACTTGCCGAGAGGACACAAAGTTTCAACCTACCAACCAACACACTTGCCTTCATGTTTATGGACATGACAAAGGGACGAATTTCTTATGTACCTGGCAATGAATGTTTGTTCTTTGAACGTTTGTCCATGACACGATTAGATCAATCCAGTCCATATTCCGTTAAAATCAGTTTCAATAGACAATACCTACGCGAAGTCATAAATAATTGCAAGATTGATTTCGTTGAAAATCAATTAGCTGATTGTGTTGTTCTTTTGTTGAAATTCCGCGTGCTTGCACGTTGAAATTCCTTTTTAAATGCATGTCATACTTTTATTTCAAAACAGCTATTCATTAATCATGCCGAATGTCTGAACAGACAGATAATCTGCTTTTAAACCGTACCTCATACAAAATAAGTTAAATGTTCCTTCGATAAAGGGTTTAAGAAACCTTCTTGACAAATAGAAGGAGAATTCTCTTAACATTATATCACCTTATTTTCATCAAAGCACGTCTCTGCTTACCCCCCCCCCCCCCAAAAAAAAAAAAAAAAACTTCAATAAAAAATTATCAAAGATAATCTTGTACAGAACCATTCGTTAATATTAGGAAGAATTGTTTTAACAAGCAATTTCTCCTTTTAGTCAATATAATTCATTTTCTCTTCAACTACATATGTACCAAGTAATTATATAATGAGTTAAACATTAATCAGATCTAGAGCGGGCGGAAAAACTATATTCTATAACACGTACTGTCTCTTCTTCGATTAATGATTTTCTAGTAAATGCATCCCTTTGGTTCTTTAACCAATTATTTAAAGTCTGAATCTGTGACTTGTTAAAATTGAAAGCAACAACAGACGACAAAAACTTTCATAAAACACTATATATTAGTATTGAGTAGATATCATTATGAGAGAAAAACGATAAATTGCTCATATGAAGCAATTTCATCTTTTCTCACGGTGGTTTCCAACGACTTTTGCAACAGATGCACTGAAGTGAGGTGTAATGGAGTTAAGGTTGAATTGGACAACTATTACAGACAACTGCAACTCGAAACCATTGGAAAATCTATCATTGTTATTCTTCAATACAAAATATATGTGGTTCTCCCCGTAGCAGTTTTCGACAGTAAAGCCTCTGTTTGGCAGAAATTATCGAAGACAATATTAGATTAAATGATTGGTTTAAGACAAAAGTAAGTACAATATACACGCCGATTTTCGATAACGCTTTCTTGCTTTAAGATGTTTGCAGATTGGCCATCGGGTTCACACATTGTTTTTTTTTTCAAACAGAGAAATAACCGAATGATCCTTAGCCTATTTTCAATTAAATGAGCTTTGAAAACATTTCAACACGTTCTTGCAACCACTGGACTCACTCAAAACTTTGGCGTGAGCCGATCATAAAACAAAGGTCAAATATCATATGCTTCTTAGTTTCAAACCGTCGAAGATACATGAAATTTGTTTGAAGAAATCGTAAATACTTTATAGTGTTCTGGGTACCGTTTTATTTAAAGGTCAAATTTCCCGAAAAAACATTTTTACTTTTATTTAGGCTATTTAATTGTGTTTTGGTTTTGTTACGACGTACAATATATTTATTTTTTTATACCGAAGCGAAAAATGATGATTTTGACCACTTTTATTCCGTATATCGATTTTTGTCGAATGACTTATCTCCCCTGTTGTGACGTCATTTGTGATGCAGTGTCGGCCATGTTGTATTATACGAAAGAAGAAGGTAGTTCTAAGTTACAGGTGTTACCGTGTTTTTCCCAAATTTGAGACATTTCAAGTGTTGTATTGTGTTTTATGCTGACGTAAATTAGATATTGAAGATGGTGACTTGTGCTGTCTTTGGATGTAATTCCACTTCGGGCCGCAATAAAGTGAATTTCTTCAGTTTTCCGAAGGACAAGAGACTGAAAAAAGTTTGGAGTAATAAACTCGGCCGTGCTAGCTTTACAAATAAACACAAGATTTTTTCACCAAACAAATACAATAGGTTGTGTTCTCTGGATTTCGAAGAAGACCAGTTTACATATAGTTTGACGTTTCTAGAGAAAATTGGTTTTAAAAAAAGGTTCAATAGAAAGCTGAAGAGTGACGCAGTGCCAACGATCTTCCCTACACTAGCAAACGGGGCCAAACTTCAGAGAAGGCAGTCTACAGAGGCTCTGCTTGAAAAAAGAAGGAAAAGTCAAGTAAGTTTTTTCTTCTTTTATGTCAATTTGTAAATGTCAACTACATGATAGACTGGCAGCAACACTGACCTATTCAAACTAATTTGACTCGATGAGGAAATACTTTAAAAGTTTTTACATGCTAGTGCAATATCTCCCATCAATTGCCCCTAAGAAAAAAAGCACATCTTCACATCAAATTATTTTCACTTACACTTTCCATGAAATCCCTGAATCTAATTCCAATTTACTTTGACAAGAAATTGCATGGGGCAAAAGATTTTGAAGCCATGTTGTTTACAAGTGTCAAATTTCTAAAATCTAACCAAAGCATTCTTAGTTTAAAAGCTAGAGTAACAGACAGTCATGTAGTCCACAAGTTTTCGTATTTGTTTTTACGAAGGAAGCTTGTACAAAGCCACTCTCGATGATTGCTTCCTGGATACTTAACCAGTAATCGCGCCGGTTTGTGAGTTAGTCCTGGAAATTTCCACCCCGCCTAACGGGGACTCGAACCCGGGACCTTCGGTACAAGAGCCCGACGCTCTACCCCTACACCAATGTCGCCCACAAGTGTGGAGGAATATTCAACGATTCGCCACAAAGGAAGGTGTGGCAAATCGTTATTTGGCTTGGGGTGAATCGTTATGAATTGTGGCAAGTCATGATTGTGGCAAGTCATGATTATGGCAAGTCATGATTTTGGTGAATCCTTTCATTACAGTGTGATGTAATCGTTGTAAATAAGATAAAGTTAACAAATGTTTTGTTCTGCTTTCAAAGTTATTTATATACTTCAGTTATTTTACAATACACTTATTGTAGGTGATTTTCAGCATGATGTGTCTTTGTTTCCATTTTGCAAATCATAAACATATAAAAAGAATAGATTATGTCACATTCATTTCATTTAATGACCAAAAGAATATTGGTTTAGTTAGGTCTTGAACTCCTGAAACTTGTTTTCCAAGTTTGGTCATGCTAACCACTGAGCCAACAAGGCTGCACAGAATGTTCTGTAGGTTTACTTTATATTATAATTGATTCATGAATTTGATTGTAAAGATGGAATAGTTCCATGTGTAACCTATATGATTATACTTTGGCAATGATTATACATCAAATTACATTTCACAGAGTATTTGCTAACCAATCATTTTGTTGTATTAGTTTGACTGTATGATCATATTATAACTTTCATTTTTTTATTGATAGATCCTATGTGGAATCAACACTCCTAGAATCCATGTGGGAAGAACAGAGACACAATGCATCGAGTCAGTACAATCATCAGACTTTGAATTAAATTTGTCACCGACAGCAACTCCAGTGCAACCAGCAGTTTGTGATGGTGGTGGGGTAGATTTGGAGACCTTGGCTTCAGTGGCTTGCATCAGGCCATCTCTTCCAGTTCATCGGGTCTACCATGTTCAATGCCAGACGCCTGATTTGGTAAGTTGCATTTTTTTTTATCAAAATTAGGTTAAAACCTTTATTCATTTGTGTTGAAGGTGTTGATGTTAGTGTGATTACAGGATTTTCCCTTGACACAATGATTTATGCTAATTTGGGGAACTTTTGACCCCTAATATATGGATTTGTGAAATTTAATATAATGATCTTCAGGGGTCATATTGAGGAACTGGGGGAGGGGTGAATTCGAAGTTGCCATTAAAAAACAAAACCTGAGCGATTATAACTTTTATGAAAAAGGGGGTTTTATTTGAATACTTTATTATTTTGCAGTCATTTCTTTTCTTAACATTTAAGAAACGTTTACCAACTTATCACATTTATTTTTTTACAAAAAACATAAGTAGAAAGAGAAAATCTAAAATTGATTTTGTCATTCATTCAAAAATAAGACATCAGACAATTTTAATTCAATCAATAAATTGTAAGTAACTCAAGATGGTATCTTTTACTTGCATCATTGTTGTAATTCAAAGGGTGTATTTCATGACCCCAGACACTAGCATAACTAAACATACAGGAAATGGTTTGATGCACCCATGTATATCACACAACCCTTTTTCCTGTGTGACACACTGGGTGGAATAACACCTTTTTATAGGACCATAAAACATTTCTTTGAAAGGAATATTATCCATAATAGCAAGGAAGGTCAAATCTAGTGGCTACATTATTTATCCTTTTGATCCTCATGGATTATGAAGAGAGGCGACACTGAAGGCGTGAAATTAACTGCCAAATACATCTCCTAATTAGGCCATGTAAATTACAAGTTTGGCCAAAAACATGATATAACCTATTTAAAGGGCCTTACTCAGAGATTCATACTCTAAGCTAATTAACAGTTTTAACTTCAAGAACACGTATGGAAGTAAGCCCCTAAACATAAAAAATAATAGATAATAATATTACATTTAATGTCGATTATATTTACAATGACTTGTATAATTGTCGCTTAAAATTCCAATCATTAAAAAGAATCTTTACATGCAAAGAATTAAGCCACATTATAAAGGGAAACAAACCTTTCAAACATTGTAACGTAATGATAGGTGTTATTTCCGTTCAATAATTTGGTTTTTATTGATATTGACAAACATAGAAGATCAGGGACAAAAATGCTGTATAATGTTATGGATTTGTCTTATGCTAACTTTGTAAAGTGATGAAGGGGCTTTATATGGCACTTGTAGAACAGTGAAGGTGCTTTTTCCGCCCTGTAATTTTAATGATGTAGCTTTCTTTTGAAGGGACTTTATCAAGAATTTCAATTAATAATTCACTAAACCAAAGACAATTTACACTGTCTTTTCTCAAAACCTTTTGGAAATCCCATGAGCTGTCAATAATCTAGTCTTAAGTTGCTTAAGAAGTCTATGTAATCATCTTTTCAGTATCCTTTTTGAAATTGATCTTTAAATACAGTCTACTCAATGTTGTGATCAACATAACCAAAGTAAATAAAATTAACTTTTTTCTGTATAGTTCCCTACAAAAAATCCCATTTGGTGTACTTAAACCTCATCAACTACAATTTACATTGCTCATTTGAAATAATCTTGGATGTTAAGTAGTCATTGTTTTATGTCTTGATATTTATTATTAATGTGTAAGTCTGTTTATCATCTGAAATATTATCTTTCAGTGGAATGCTGCTAATCGTGTGTCATCCGGAACACAAACAGACTGGGCCGAAACAGACCAGGAGAAAGACATCAAAATTGACCTTGTGATTCCAAAAGCAACTCCTGTGTGTGAAGACAGCTTTCTCTCTAGCTTAAATGCTACCAGGGAGGAGGAGAGTTCTGATCAAACTTGGGAACAATCAGATGACGATGTGATTGATGCTGGTGAACAGATGGAGTGGGACGATAGTCAATGTCAGTTTACTGAACGGAAGTTCATAGTGTCGGAGTCTTGTTTAGACTTGTTGTTAGAAAAGTGTGGTATTTGTAATAGGCCAGTGACAGTAACCAAAGATGTAAAAGGCTGTCTCCTTGTTTGTTTGAAAAGATGCACTTACTGTGACGAAACAGAGACTTGGTCAAGTCAGCCTGACATCAGTGGGCTAGCTGAAGGTCATTTGGACCTTTCAGCAGCCATTATGTTTTCCGGAAGTGCTACCGCCAAATTCATTCGCGCATTAAGATTTGCAGGTATAGCATGCTTTGATGAGACAACTTTCTACAAAATTCAGAAAAATTACCTTTCACCGGCCGTCCATGATGTCTGGAAGAAGCACCAAAATGACCTCATGGAAGACATTAAAGCCAGGGGGTCACCACTAGTGCTAGGAGGTGATGGAAGGTGTTGTTCACCAGGCCACACTGCCAAGTTTGGTACTTACAGCCTGATGGACCTAGAATCAGGGAAGATTCTAGACATTCAATTAGTGCAGGTTAGTCTCTTGAATTTATTTGTTTTTCAGGTTTAATGACAATCAGAAGAAAAGAACTGTAACCCTTTCCATATCTGTCCTTACTAATATTTATCCTGTGTAATACCTATTTGGATTTGATAAGGACAAGAGGATTGGACCAACATTTAATATGTAGAGATTGATATATAAGGTCATATGTCACCTAGTGTCTCGTGATGTGAGTATCATATTGTTATCTATGAATTCCACAAAAGTTATATGGCACTTGGTTATCCATTTTGATAGGACACTAAGGACAGAATGGTAAGAAATATCTATTTGCAAGTGTTCTGCAGAAACTGATTTCCTTAAAATGAACCTTTGATTATACAATACGAATAATCATTTACAGAGTAATGAGGTGAAGAACTCCCATGCCATGGAGCTTGAGGGGATGCAGAGGTCGTTGGCTTTCCTACTCGAGGAATGCAGCCTACAAATATCTCACCTGGTGACAGACAGGCACTGTTCAGTGAAAAAGTATATGCGAGAACAACAGTCCGATATTATCCATTGGTTTGATGTCTGGCATGTTGCAAAAGGTGAGTAAATAGGTCGTTTAAGCTTATCTGTGTTTTAAGAATTATTTTTTGATTTTCCTTTGGAAGAAAATCATTGTCATTACAATTTATTTGAATATTGAATGATAAAGGCACTCAAATACAGTTAAATCTTGGGAATTCTAGTACTACAGAAATTAAATATCGAAATACACTTCATATCCTTTTCAAAGGTAACTAGGACAGTAACAAAGTTAAATAATGCTTTTGCAAGTGTGAAATTGATGGGGTATGTTTACAGTTAGTGATAGAACAAAGGTCAGTCAAAATAGCAAGGGGGTACATGTGTGCATCACATGACTTTCAAACAGATGATCATTTTGGGATGTTTTTTTACAGAGCGCACTTCAGTAATTTTCAATAGATCTGTTATGTATACAGTCGTTAAATTGTCTGAACATTTTGGGAAAATATGACATGAAATCGATTATAAATAAAGCAGATGTTATGAAGTCATGAACATGACTGTGCTGGTATGCTATGTTTATGTACATACATGTATACATGTTTATAAATATATATATTTTTTTTTATTATTTATACCTCAATGTACACAGTTCAACAGGCCAACATTTTGACTTATGCATACTTTTATTTCGTAAATGTGTAAAATGATTAGTAGATAATTTGTATATTGTCATCATAGGAATCTACAAAAAACTTGAAGCAGCAGGAAAGAAGAAGGGGTGTGAGAAGGTGAAGGCATGGTCGAGGTCTGTTAGTAATCACTTGTATTGGTGTGTGGCCAGCAGTGGTGGTGATGGCGAAATGATTAAACAGAAGTGGCTTTCGATCCTCAACCATGTTGTAGACGTACATGAGGGACATGGTGACAGGTTTACAAGATGCCTCCATGGAGACCTTGAAGATCGTCTTTGGATGAAAAAAGGTACAAACCAAAGCAGCAAAACATAAGTTAACTGCATTTGGAAAAAAAGATGACCCTCACTTCAAACAGCTTGAGGGAGGGTATTGCTTTTACCATACACTTTGCCCAACCTGTGTGTCTGTCTAATTTTGTCATGTATTTTTGATACATTTGTTTAAATTGAGTTTGGAATGTTTGATCAAAATATATATACCATTCAATCTCATCTATGACAAAGCTGCTGGTGGGAATATTCAAGCTTTAGTGGTTGATTATTAGAAATTAGAAAAGATTTACATGTTAAAGGAAAAATGATTTGGAACAAACAACATTTCATATAGACCAAAAGAAAATCCTTGCAATACAGGACTGCTTATTTTCAGGCCTGGTCCGGCTTTCAGATTTTAAATTTTCCTTCTTTGTTCATATAGATGTTTAAATTCAGGCTTCAAGTAATGATTCACAGGCTTTGGGCATTCCTTAATATCAGCAGGCCTGACATTATGAATTTGAAAGATAAATAAAAAAAAGTAGACATCAAATGCCTACTTTAGAAATAAAGAATGCTTACTTAAGAAATGATTATTTGACATTTCATTTTTATATGTGTTTCACTTTTTTTTAGGTTTCAAGCCACATGCAGAATTGTCAAAGGTTGTGGCTAATAAGCTTCTACTAACTGACATCCAGAAACTCTCGCCAGCTCAACAAACATCTGATCTGGAGGCTTTCCATGAAGTACTGTGCAGTTGGGTTCCAAAATCTGTCCACTACATGTATACCTACATGGAAACGAGGTAATACATTCAAAGTTGTCTTATGTTTGCCGTTGGGATTAAGAGGTCATGGGCTCAAATCAAGTTCTGTACACCTGTATATTTATGAGTTTGAATGTTCCCTCTTCACCTACTCTACTAAGTGTATAAATCTGTTCAACAGGAGAAAGTATGTCAATGGGCTATAGTAAATGGTCAACTGATGACATGGTGGGAAGTAATAGTTATAAGTTGGTTGAAAATTACAGGAATACCCAAGAGACTGTAAACTATGAACTCACTTTCTTAATTTGCTTAATTATTAATGTTCAGAGCCCACTTATTGAGTTTATTTTTCAAAGGTTTGTAAACAAAGTAAGAGTTTGTGTTTTTCTATAGAAAATAATTAATTTGAACAACTATTTGCTCATTCTTGTCAAAAATAGTTTTATTATACATATTATATTTTTCTTAGGTCCAAGGTGGCTGCACTCCACTTTAACGAGAATGCAAAGAGGGAAGTACGCAAGACGAAGAGCGGGGAGGAGCAATACAGTGTATCCTATCCTAAGAGTCGAAAAGGCGAGCCAGTTGTGAAAGAAGTGAAAACAGAACAAACATTTGTTAAGTGATAGCAATAAAACATATTATTTCAAGATGACATGTCCAAATGGGATTTAGATGAACCATACCGAACCACACCTCACAAAACGATACGGTCAGACTTGAAAATATTGGACCGGGGAGTTTTTTGGATAACCTTTTTAGAAAGGTTGCATTATTCTCATGTCATAATTCATATGTCCTCGAGTGAGGGGATCTATCATATTTTGTTAAAGAGTTAAACACACCAAAATGGGATGTTTGTATAACACAAAATGTGCTTCATAAAAAATCATTCATCTTGGTGTTGAAGATTACTTCATCAAAACAATGACATATAGGTGTTTATCATTTACTTTATTTGTGTTTCAGGGTATGTTGCAGACTTGATAAAGTGTACAAAAGACCTTCGACAAAAATTCTCTTCGTACAGAATGGCACATAGCATGAAGGAGGTTAACTCTACACCTTTGCCATTGGCTCAGAGTACACCAAAAAGAGCAGGCGTTTCAAAACAAGAACTTGTGAGGAACCATATAACTAGGTTCAACTGTTAGTTTGTCTTAGAAACTATTGAATGTAAAAGTTTACTTTAGTGTATTGCAAGAGGCCTCCATGACATAGTGGTTAGAGAACAGAACTGGAAATCACATGGCCTCCTTTCTGTGTGGGTTCAAATCGCTGTGACAGCATTATGATTTTTATGAAGGGCAGTCTCCCGACTGACTGAGTGCTGATGGTTCAGCGTTGCTTGATAAGCCTTTGTGGGCGGTTGAATATGGGGTCTTCCACCATCAATTAGATATTGGCAATGCAACATAACTGAAATGTTAATGTGATGTAAAACCCAATACACTGTATAAATCATTAAATAGTGTACTGCAGTGTACAATCTACCTATAAAAAAGAATTAGCAATTTTAGGGGTTTTTTATACTAAAAAAAGATTAACATTGTCAATTTGTGTAAATAATGTAGATTATAAACCGTTTATATGGTCATAATTAAAATTTCCCTTTTATAGGCATTGCATGTATTTTGAAATTATAAATACCTTTCAAGATCATATAAATAGGGGAAAGATTGGTTATCCTCAAGCTGAATTGTTTCCAGTAAGGTGTATTAACTAGTGAGCCTAAGGCAAATCTGATAACAATACAAAGCCAAGGATTGAGGAGATTTATGTAAAATACAGCTCGCTTTCATCTGTTGTTTATTTATGTTAATATGTAAAAGAACAGTTCTGTGGTTTTCTGATACAAAATAAATAAAAAAGATAACACTTATAAGAGTACTTGTTTTTATTTTATAAGATTAATTGTACAGAATATTTTATTCAAAAAGCAATAGCTAAATGACAAGCAGTGAAATTTATTGGAAAATTCATGTAGGGTATTGAAACCCACAGTACTCTTCAGATGGAAACCCTTCCCTTATAGCATTGACAGCACACGCAGGAATGACATGTCTACACTTCTTCCCAAGTAGTCCGTATACCCATCTGGTGAAACGTCTGTAAGCCAGGTATCGATATAGACTGAAACATGATCATAGTTTTTTTTATTTACTGTAAATCACTTGTGAAGCAAAATCGAACCCATGATCCGCATGTTAAGAGGCTGACACTCCACTCTACTCGAGAACCAATGTCATCCATTATAACATAATTTTGGACTATTTGACTCAACGGCTTAAAGAAGTATACAGCAATAATTTACACTGCTGTGTGTTTGAATCCCAGGAAGGATGTTCCGATTTGAGCACTTTTTTCCAAAATGATATTCAGCCAAAGTAAGAACTTCGAAACCTAGTAATAAGCCTTTTTGGCATTTAAGTCCAAAGAATAAGAGTACCAGTCAACAATATATATATATATATAGAGAGAGAGCAAAAATAAAATCCTTTACACGCCTTCTATGTTTTAAATGATTTAGTTTGTATATTTAAAGAAATAAAACGCAAAACATGTTTCGCCTTACGGCTCCTCAGTGGCATAACGTCGTTATCATATATATATTTATTTCAAAGGCAATTGCCAATTTGCATGTCAAAACAGACCTTACCTTTGCAACACATTTGGATTGGAAGACATTTCTTACATGTATTTATTGTAAACAGACTCAAATGTAGCATCATCTTATACAACAGTACGTGTTTAATGGAACGTTAAAGAAATACAATTTTAATGTTTCCTCACATTTCAGAAAGCTAACATATCTGTAAATTAATAAATGAGCAAGGCTAATTTCACTCACTCATGAATTTCCTGATCCTCCTCCCTAGGTCCATGGTCATGGACAAACTCGTAATATGATGTCTCCAATACGTGTTTGTTTAGGCAATTAACCCGAAACCCCTCATGCTGTGTGATGCAGGGCACACCTTCTGCCTCCGCCTTTCCATCCACAATATTTGTCAGTTGACAGCACTTTCTCTCATCTGCTGTCGGCATGTGAACGCAATATCCACATCGACACCTGTAAAAACAATTATGAAGAAGATAAAAAGGTCGTCTGTATTTATTTGTCCAAAAACACATTCACTAGAAACAAGGTCAATGTAGCATTGTTTGTCTTCTAAGATTCAGTTTTCATAAAAAAAATACGACGCAATTTTTATTGTACTGTTTCAAGCAGTAATCAAAATGCTTTACCACTATATTTATTTTCTATACAAAAACACGATTTGGTTTATATAACCGAAAGATAATGGTAGTGTAGGATAGATATCATTTTGAAACGTATTATTAAGCACAAACTTACCAATCGTCCACATTGTCGATGTACAAGTCATCCGGACTGTCATCGGAGTCGATCTCGCTTGAAGATTCCGTTTCGGGAAATTCCTCGTTATTTTTGTTTGTCCTTGGTTCATGCATATACGGCATGACTTGATCTTCACCCTCAGAATGGTCCGATTCATCAGAGAAGTCCATAGTTTTACTAGATTCGTGTCAGTATTTACTTATTGATAGACGTTGTTGATAGCTGTATAGTGTTTTCTTATATGGCGGAAGTTCAGTGGATCACGAATGACGTCACAGCAAAGGGAAGTAAGTCATACGAACTTTCCTTAAAAGGTGCGTTATGCGAGTTTTATAAGGTGATTTATGACGTAATGCGTTATGCTAAAATGTTGAAAATAATTTCAATATGATTCTAATACTTCAAATTTTAATATTATGAAATAAACCCAACCTGTCTATATGACCTTTAAAGGTCAAATTTCCCGAAAAAACATTTTTACTTTTATTTAGGCTATTTAATTGTGTTTTGGTTTTGTTACGACGTACAATATATTTATTTTTTTATACCGAAGCGAAAAATGATGATTTTGACCACTTTTATTCCGTATATCGATTTTTGTCGAATGACTTATCTCCCCTGTTGTGACGTCATTTGTGATGCAGTGTCGGCCATGTTGTATTATACGAAAGAAGAAGGTAGTTCTAAGTTACAGGTGTTACCGTGTTTTTCCCAAATTTGAGACATTTCAAGTGTTGTATTGTGTTTTATGCTGACGTAAATTAGATATTGAAGATGGTGACTTGTGCTGTCTTTGGATGTAATTCCACTTCGGGCCGCAATAAAGTGAATTTCTTCAGTTTTCCGAAGGACAAGAGACTGAAAAAAGTTTGGAGTAATAAACTCGGCCGTGCTAGCTTTACAAATAAACACAAGATTTTTTCACCAAACAAATACAATAGGTTGTGTTCTCTGGATTTCGAAGAAGACCAGTTTACATATAGTTTGACGTTTCTAGAGAAAATTGGTTTTAAAAAAAGGTTCAATAGAAAGCTGAAGAGTGACGCAGTGCCAACGATCTTCCCTACACTAGCAAACGGGGCCAAACTTCAGAGAAGGCAGTCTACAGAGGCTCTGCTTGAAAAAAGGAGGAAAAGTCAAGTAAGTTTTTTCTTCTTTTATGTCAATTTGTAAATGTCAACTACATGATGGACTGGCAGCAACACTGACCTATTCAAACTAATTTGACTCGATGAGGAAATACTTTAAAAGTTTTTACATGCTAGTGCAATATCTCCCATCAATTGCCCCTAAGAAAAAAAGCACATCTTCACATCAAATTATTTTCACTTACACTTTCCATGAAATCCCTGAATCTAATTCCAATTTACTTTGACAAGAAATTGCATGGGGCAAAAGATTTTGAAGCCATGTTGTTTACAAGTGTCAAATTTCTAAAATCTAACCAAAGCATTCTTAGTATAAAAGCTAGAGTAACAGACAGTCATGTAGTCCACAAGTTTTCGTATTTGTTTTTACGAAGGAAGCTTGTACAAAGCCACTCTCGATGATTGCTTCCTAGATACTTAACCAGTAATCGCGCCGGTTTGTGAGTTAGTCCTGGAAATTTCCACCCTAACGGGGACTCGAACCCGGGACCTTCGGTACAAGAGCCCGACGCTCTACCCCTACACCAATGTCGCCCACAAGTGTGGAGGAATATTTAACGATTCGCCACAAAGGAAGGTGTGGCAAATCGTTATTTGGCTTGGGGTGAATCGTTATGAATTGTGGCAAGTCATGATTGTGGCAAGTCATGATTATGGCAAGTCATGATTTTGGTGAATCCTTTCATTACAGTGTGATGTAATCGTTGTAAATAAGATAAAGTTAACAAATGTTTTGTTCTGCTTTCAAAGTTATTTATATACTTCAGTTATTTTACAATACACTTATTGTAGGTGATTTTCAGCATGATGTGTCTTTGTTTCCATTTTGCAAATCATAAACATATAAAAAGAATAGATTATGTCACATTCATTTCATTTAATGACCAAAAGAATATTGGTTTAGTTAGGTCTTGAACTCCTGAAACTTGTTTTCCAAGTTTGGTCATGCTAACCACTGAGCCAACAAGGCTGCACAGAATGTTCTGTAGGTTTACTTTATATTATAATTGATTCATGAATTTGATTGTAAAGATGGAATAGTTCCATGTGTAACCTATATGATTATACTTTGGCAATGATTATACATCAAATTACATTTCACAGAGTATTTGCTAACCAATCATTTTGTTGTATTAGTTTGACTGTATGATCATATTATAACTTTCATTTTTTTATTGATAGATCCTATGTGGAATCAACACTCCTAGAATCCATGTGGGAAGAACAGAGACACAATGCATCGAGTCAGTACAATCATCAGACTTTGAATTAAATTTGTCACCGACAGCAACTCCAGTGCAACCAGCAGTTTGTGATGGTGGTGGGGTAGATTTGGAGACCTTGGCTTCAGTGGCTTGCATCAGGCCATCTCTTCCAGTTCATCGGGTCTACCATGTTCAATGCCAGACGCCTGATTTGGTAAGTTGCATTTTTTTTTATCAAAATTAGGTTAAAACCTTTATTCATTTGTGTTGAAGGTGTTGATGTTAGTGTGATTACAGGATTTTCCCTTGACACAATGATTTATGCTAATTTGGGGAACTTTTGACCCCTAATATATGGATTTGTGAAATTTAATATAATGATCTTCAGGGGTCATATTGAGGAACTGGGGGAGGGGTGAATTCGAAGTTGCCATTAAAAAACAAAACCTGAGCGATTATAACTTTTATGAAAAAGGGGGTTTTATTTGAATACTTTATTATTTTGCAGTCATTTCTTTTCTTAACATTTAAGAAACGTTTACCAACTTATCACATTTATTTTTTTACAAAAAACATAAGTAGAAAGAGAAAATCTAAAATTGATTTTGTCATTCATTCAAAAATAAGACATCAGACAATTTTAATTCATTCAATAAATTGTAAGTAACTCAAGATGGTATCTTTTACTTGCATCATTGTTGTAATTCAAAGGGTGTATTTCATGACCCCAGACACTAGCATAACTAAACATACAGGAAATGGTTTGATGCACCCATGTATATCACACAACCCTTTTTCCTGTGTGACACACTGGGTGGAATAACACCTTTTTATAGGACCATAAAACATTTCTTTGAAAGGAATATTATCCATAATAGCAAGGAAGGTCAAATCTAGTGGCTACATTATTTATCCTTTTGATCCTCATGGATTATGAAGAGAGGCGACACTGAAGGCGTGAAATTAACTGCCAAATACATCTCCTAATTAGGCCATGTAAATTACAAGTTTGGCCAAAAACATGATATAACCTATTTAAAGGGCCTTACTCAGAGATTCATACTCTAAGCTAATTAACAGTTTTAACTTCAAGAACACGTATGGAAGTAAGCCCCTAAACATAAAAAATAATAGATAATAATATTACATTTAATGTCGATTATATTTACAATGACTTGTATAATTGTCGCTTAAAATTCCAATCATTAAAAAGAATCTTTACATGCAAAGAATTAAGCCACATTATAAAGGGAAACAAACCTTTCAAACATTGTAACGTAATGATAGGTGTTATTTCCGTTCAATAATTTGGTTTTTATTGATATTGACAAACATAGAAGATCAGGGACAAAAATGCTGTATAATGTTATGGATTTGTCTTATGCTAACTTTGTAAAGTGATGAAGGGGCTTTATATGGCACTTGTAGAACAGTGAAGGTGCTTTTTCCGCCCTGTAATTTTAATGATGTAGCTTTCTTTTGAAGGGACTTTATCAAGAATTTCAATTAATAATTCACTAAACCAAAGACAATTTACACTGTCTTTTCTCAAAACCTTTTGGAAATCCCATGAGCTGTCAATAATCTAGTCTTAAGTTGCTTAAGAAGTCTATGTAATCATCTTTTCAGTATCCTTTTTGAAATTGATCTTTAAATACAGTCTACTCAATGTTGTGATCAACATAACCAAAGTAAATAAAATTAACTTTTTTCTGTATAGTTCCCTACAAAAAATCCCATTTGGTGTACTTAAACCTCATCAACTACAATTTACATTGCTCATTTGAAATAATCTTGGATGTTAAGTAGTCATTGTTTTATGTCTTGATATTTATTATTAATGTGTAAGTCTGTTTATCATCTGAAATATTATCTTTCAGTGGAATGCTGCTAATCGTGTGTCATCCGGAACACAAACAGACTGGGCCGAAACAGACCAGGAGAAAGACATCAAAATTGACCTTGTGATTCCAAAAGCAACTCCTGTGTGTGAAGACAGCTTTCTCTCTAGCTTAAATGCTACCAGGGAGGAGGAGAGTTCTGATCAAACTTGGGAACAATCAGATGACGATGTGATTGATGCTGGTGAACAGATGGAGTGGGACGATAGTCAATGTCAGTTTACTGAACGGAAGTTCATAGTGTCGGAGTCTTGTTTAGACTTGTTGTTAGAAAAGTGTGGTATTTGTAATAGGCCAGTGACAGTAACCAAAGATGTAAAAGGCTGTCTCCTTGTTTGTTTGAAAAGATGCACTTACTGTGACGAAACAGAGACTTGGTCAAGTCAGCCTGACATCAGTGGGCTAGCTGAAGGTCATTTGGACCTTTCAGCAGCCATTATGTTTTCCGGAAGTGCTACCGCCAAATTCATTCGCGCATTAAGATTTGCAGGTATAGCATGCTTTGATGAGACAACTTTCTACAAAATTCAGAAAAATTACCTTTCACCGGCCGTCCATGATGTCTGGAAGAAGCACCAAAATGACCTCATGGAAGACATTAAAGCCAGGGGGTCACCACTAGTGCTAGGAGGTGATGGAAGGTGTTGTTCACCAGGCCACACTGCCAAGTTTGGTACTTACAGCCTGATGGACCTAGAATCAGGGAAGATTCTAGACATTCAATTAGTGCAGGTTAGTCTCTTGAATTTATTTGTTTTTCAGGTTTAATGACAATCAGAAGAAAAAAACTGTAACCCTTTCCATATCTGTCCTTACTAATATTTATCCTGTGTAATACCTATTTGGATTTGATAAGGACAAGAGGATTGGACCAACATTTAATATGTAGAGATTGATATATAAGGTCATATGTCACCTAGTGTCTCGTGATGTGAGTATCATATTGTTATCTATGAATTCCACAAAAGTTATATGGCACTTGGTTATCCATTTTGATAGGACACTAAGGACAGAATGGTAAGAAATATCTATTTGCAAGTGTTCTGCAGAAACTGATTTCCTTAAAATGAACCTTTGATTATACAATACGAATAATCATTTACAGAGTAATGAGGTGAAGAACTCCCATGCCATGGAGCTTGAGGGGATGCAGAGGTCGTTGGCTTTCCTACTCGAGGAATGCAGCCTACAAATATCTCACCTGGTGACAGACAGGCACTGTTCAGTGAAAAAGTATATGCGAGAACAACAGTCCGATATTATCCATTGGTTTGATGTCTGGCATGTTGCAAAAGGTGAGTAAATAGGTCGTTTAAGCTTATCTGTGTTTTAAGAATTATTTTTTGATTTTCCTTTGGAAGAAAATCATTGTCATTACAATTTATTTGAATATTGAATGATAAAGGCACTCAAATACAGTTAAATCTTGGGAATTCTAGTACTACAGAAATTAAATATCGAAATACACTTCATATCCTTTTCAAAGGTAACTAGGACAGTAACAAAGTTAAATAATGCTTTTGCAAGTGTGAAATTGATGGGGTATGTTTACAGTTAGTGATAGAACAAAGGTCAGTCAAAATAGCAAGGGGGTACATGTGTGCATCACATGACTTTCAAACAGATGATCATTTTGGGATGTTTTTTTACAGAGCGCACTTCAGTAATTTTCAATAGATCTGTTATGTATACAGTCGTTAAATTGTCTGAACATTTTGGGAAAATATGACATGAAATCGATTATAAATAAAGCAGATGTTATGAAGTCATGAACATGACTGTGCTGGTATGCTATGTTTATGTACATACATGTATACATGTTTATAAATATATATATTTTTTTTTATTATTTATACCTCAATGTACACAGTTCAACAGGCCAACATTTTGACTTATGCATACTTTTATTTCGTAAATGTGTAAAATGATTAGTAGATAATTTGTATATTGTCATCATAGGAATCTACAAAAAACTTGAAGCAGCAGGAAAGAAGAAGGGGTGTGAGAAGGTGAAGGCATGGTCGAGGTCTGTTAGTAATCACTTGTATTGGTGTGTGGCCAGCAGTGGTGGTGATGGCGAAATGATTAAACAGAAGTGGCTTTCGATCCTCAACCATGTTGTAGACGTACATGAGGGACATGGTGACAGGTTTACAAGATGCCTCCATGGAGACCTTGAAGATCGTCTTTGGATGAAAAAAGGTACAAACCAAAGCAGCAAAACATAAGTTAACTGCATTTGGAAAAAAAGATGACCCTCACTTCAAACAGCTTGAGGGAGGGTATTGCTTTTACCATACACTTTGCCCAACCTGTGTGTCTGTCTAATTTTGTCATGTATTTTTGATACATTTGTTTAAATTGAGTTTGGAATGTTTGATCAAAATATATATACCATTCAATCTCATCTATGACAAAGCTGCTGGTGGGAATATTCAAGCTTAAGTGGTTGATTATTAGAAAAGATTTACATGTTAAAGGAAAAATGATTTGGAACAAACAACATTTCATATAGACCAAAAGAAAATCCTTGCAATACAGGACTGCTTATTTTCAGGCCTGGTCCGGCTTTCAGATTTTAAATTTTCCTTCTTTGTTCATATAGATGTTTAAATTCAGGCTTCAAGTAATGATTCACAGGCTTTGGGCATTCCTTAATATCAGCAGGCCTGACATTATGAATTTGAAAGATAAATAAAAAAAAGTAGACATCAAATGCCTACTTTAGAAATAAAGAATGCTTACTTAAGAAATGATTATTTGACATTTCATTTTTATATGTGTTTCACTTTTTTTTAGGTTTCAAGCCACATGCAGAATTGTCAAAGGTTGTGGCTAATAAGCTTCTACTAACTGACATCCAGAAACTCTCGCCAGCTCAACAAACATCTGATCTGGAGGCTTTCCATGAAGTACTGTGCAGTTGGGTTCCAAAATCTGTCCACTACATGTATACCTACATGGAAACGAGGTAATACATTCAAAGTTGTCTTATGTTTGCCGTTGGGATTAAGAGGTCATGGGCTCAAATCAAGTTCTGTACACCTGTATATTTATGAGTTTGAATGTTCCCTCTTCACCTACTCTACTAAGTGTATAAATCTGTTCAACAGGAGAAAGTATGTCAATGGGCTATAGTAAATGGTCAACTGATGACATGGTGGGAAGTAATAGTTATAAGTTGGTTGAAAATTACAGGAATACCCAAGAGACTGTAAACTATGAACTCACTTTCTTAATTTGCTTAATTATTAATGTTCAGAGCCCACTTATTGAGTTTATTTTTCAAAGGTTTGTAAACAAAGTAAGAGTTTGTGTTTTTCTATAGAAAATAATTAATTTGAACAACTATTTGCTCATTCTTGTCAAAAATAGTTTTATTATACATAATATATTTTTCTTAGGTCCAAGGTGGCTGCACTCCACTTTAACGAGAATGCAAAGAGGGAAGTACGCAAGACGAAGAGCGGGGAGGAGCAGTACAGTGTATCCTATCCTAAGAGTCGAAAAGGCGAGCCAGTTGTGAAAGAAGTGAAAACAGAACAAACATTTGTTAAGTGATAGCAATAAAACATATTATTTCAAGATGACATGTCCAAATGGGATTTAGATGAACCATACCGAACCACACCTCACAAAACGATACGGTCAGACTTGAAAATATTGGACCGGGGAGTTTTTTGGATAACCTTTTTAGAAAGGTTGCATTATTCTCATGTCATAATTCATATGTCCTCGAGTGAGGGGATCTATCATATTTTGTTAAAGAGTTAAACACACCAAAATGGGATGTTTGTATAACACAAAATGTGCTTCATAAAAAATCATTCATCTTGGTGTTGAAGATTACTTCATCAAAACAATGACATATAGGTGTTTATCATTTACTTTATTTGTGTTTCAGGGTATGTTGCAGACTTGATAAAGTGTACAAAAGACCTTCGACAAAAATTCTCTTCGTACAGAATGGCACATAGCATGAAGGAGGTTAACTCTACACCTTTGCCATTGGCTCAGAGTACACCAAAAAGAGCAGGCGTTTCAAAACAAGAACTTGTGAGGAACCATATAACTAGGTTCAACTGTTAGTTTGTCTTAGAAACTATTGAATGTAAAAGTTTACTTTAGTGTATTGCAAGAGGCCTCCATGACATAGTGGTTAGAGAACAGAACTGGAAATCACATGGCCTCCTTTCTGTGTGGGTTCAAATCGCTGTGACAGCATTATGATTTTTATGAAGGGCAGTCTCCCGACTGACTGAGTGCTGATGGTTCAGCGTTGCTTGATAAGCCTTTGTGGGCGGTTGAATATGGGGTCTTCCACCATCAATTAGATATTGGCAATGCAACATAACTGAAATGTTAATGTGATGTAAAACCCAATACACTGTATAAATCATTAAATAGTGTACTGCAGTGTACAATCTACCTATAAAAAAGAATTAGCAATTTTAGGGGTTTTTTATACTAAAAAAAGATTAACATTGTCAATTTGTGTAAATAATGTAGATTATAAACCGTTTATATGGTCATAATTAAAATTTCCCTTTTATAGGCATTGCATGTATTTTGAAATTATAAATACCTTTCAAGATCATATAAATAGGGGAAAGATTGGTTATCCTCAAGCTGAATTGTTTCCAGTAAGGTGTATTAACTAGTGAGCCTAAGGCAAATCTGATAACAATACAAAGCCAAGGATTGAGGAGATTTATGTAAAATACAGCTCGCTTTCATCTGTTGTTTATTTATGTTAATATGTAAAAGAACAGTTCTGTGGTTTTCTGATACAAAATAAATAAAAAAGATAACACTTATAAGAGTACTTGTTTTTATTTTATAAGATTAATTGTACAGAATATTTTATTCAAAAAGCAATAGCTAAATGACAAGCAGTGAAATTTATTGGAAAATTCATGTAGGGTATTGAAACCCACAGTACTCTTCAGATGGAAACCCTTCCCTTATAGCATTGACAGCACACGCAGGAATGACATGTCTACACTTCTTCCCAAGTAGTCCGTATACCCATCTGGTGAAACGTCTGTAAGCCAGGTATCGATATAGACTGAAACATGATCATAGTTTTTTTTATTTACTGTAAATCACTTGTGAAGCAAAATCGAACCCATGATCCGCATGTTAAGAGGCTGACACTCCACTCTACTCGAGAACCAATGTCATCCATTATAACATAATTTTGGACTATTTGACTCAACGGCTTAAAGAAGTATACAGCAATAATTTACACTGCTGTGTGTTTGAATCCCAGGAAGGATGTTCCGATTTGAGCACTTTTTTCCAAAATGATATTCAGCCAAAGTAAGAACTTCGAAACCTAGTAATAAGCCTTTTTGGCATTTAAGTCCAAAGAATAAGAGTACCAGTCAACAATATATATATATATAGAGAGAGAGCAAAAATAAAATCCTTTACACGCCTTCTATGTTTTAAATGATTTAGTTTGTATATTTAAAGAAATAAAACGCAAAACATGTTTCGCCTTACGGCTCCTCAGTGGCATAACGTCGTTATCATATATATATTTATTTCAAAGGCAATTGCCAATTTGCATGTCAAAACAGACCTTACCTTTGCAACACATTTGGATTGGAAGACATTTCTTACATGTATTTATTGTAAACAGACTCAAATGTAGCATCATCTTATACAACAGTACGTGTTTAATGGAACGTTAAAGAAATACAATTTTAATGTTTCCTCACATTTCAGAAAGCTAACATATCTGTAAATTAATAAATGAGCAAGGCTAATTTCACTCACTCATGAATTTCCTGATCCTCCTCCCTAGGTCCATGGTCATGGACAAACTCGTAATATGATGTCTCCAATACGTGTTTGTTTAGGCAATTAACCCGAAACCCCTCATGCTGTGTGATGCAGGGCACACCTTCTGCCTCCGCCTTTCCATCCACAATATTTGTCAGTTGACAGCACTTTCTCTCATCTGCTGTCGGCATGTGAACGCAATATCCACATCGACACCTGTAAAAACAATTATGAAGAAGATAAAAAGGTCGTCTGTATTTATTTGTCCAAAAACACATTCACTAGAAACAAGGTCAATGTAGCATTGTTTGTCTTCTAAGATTCAGTTTTCATAAAAAAAATACGACGCAATTTTTATTGTACTGTTTCAAGCAGTAATCAAAATGCTTTACCACTATATTTATTTTCTATACAAAAACACGATTTGGTTTATATAACCGAAAGATAATGGTAGTGTAGGATAGATATCATTTTGAAACGTATTATTAAGCACAAACTTACCAATCGTCCACATTGTCGATGTACAAGTCATCCGGACTGTCATCGGAGTCGATCTCGCTTGAAGATTCCGTTTCGGGAAATTCCTCGTTATTTTTGTTTGTCCTTGGTTCATGCATATACGGCATGACTTGATCTTCACCCTCAGAATGGTCCGATTCATCAGAGAAGTCCATAGTTTTACTAGATTCGTGTCAGTATTTACTTATTGATAGACGTTGTTGATAGCTGTATAGTGTTTTCTTATATGGCGGAAGTTCAGTGGATCACGAATGACGTCACAGCAAAGGGAAGTAAGTCATACGAACTTTCCTTAAAAGGTGCGTTATGCGAGTTTTATAAGGTGATTTATGACGTAATGCGTTATGCTAAAATGTTGAAAATAATTTCAATATGATTCTAATACTTCAAATTTTAATATTATGAAATAAACCCAACCTGTCTATATGACCTTTAAAGGTCAAATTTCCCGAAAAAACATTTTTACTTTTATTTAGGCTATTTAATTGTGTTTTGGTTTTGTTACGACGTACAATATATTTATTTTTTTATACCGAAGCGAAAAATGATGATTTTGACCACTTTTATTCCGTATATCGATTTTTGTCGAATGACTTATCTCCCCTGTTGTGACGTCATTTGTGATGCAGTGTCGGCCATGTTGTATTATACGAAAGAAGAAGGTAGTTCTAAGTTACAGGTGTTACCGTGTTTTTCCCAAATTTGAGACATTTCAAGTGTTGTATTGTGTTTTATGCTGACGTAAATTAGATATTGAAGATGGTGACTTGTGCTGTCTTTGGATGTAATTCCACTTCGGGCCGCAATAAAGTGAATTTCTTCAGTTTTCCGAAGGACAAGAGACTGAAAAAAGTTTGGAGTAATAAACTCGGCCGTGCTAGCTTTACAAATAAACACAAGATTTTTTCACCAAACAAATACAATAGGTTGTGTTCTCTGGATTTCGAAGAAGACCAGTTTACATATAGTTTGACGTTTCTAGAGAAAATTGGTTTTAAAAAAAGGTTCAATAGAAAGCTGAAGAGTGACGCAGTGCCAACGATCTTCCCTACACTAGCAAACGGGGCCAAACTTCAGAGAAGGCAGTCTACAGAGGCTCTGCTTGAAAAAAGGAGGAAAAGTCAAGTAAGTTTTTTCTTCTTTTATGTCAATTTGTAAATGTCAACTACATGATGGACTGGCAGCAACACTGACCTATTCAAACTAATTTGACTCGATGAGGAAATACTTTAAAAGTTTTTACATGCTAGTGCAATATCTCCCATCAATTGCCCCTAAGAAAAAAAGCACATCTTCACATCAAATTATTTTCACTTACACTTTCCATGAAATCCCTGAATCTAATTCCAATTTACTTTGACAAGAAATTGCATGGGGCAAAAGATTTTGAAGCCATGTTGTTTACAAGTGTCAAATTTCTAAAATCTAACCAAAGCATTCTTAGTATAAAAGCTAGAGTAACAGACAGTCATGTAGTCCACAAGTTTTCGTATTTGTTTTTACGAAGGAAGCTTGTACAAAGCCACTCTCGATGATTGCTTCCTAGATACTTAACCAGTAATCGCGCCGGTTTGTGAGTTAGTCCTGGAAATTTCCACCCTAACGGGGACTCGAACCCGGGACCTTCGGTACAAGAGCCCGACGCTCTACCCCTACACCAATGTCGCCCACAAGTGTGGAGGAATATTTAACGATTCGCCACAAAGGAAGGTGTGGCAAATCGTTATTTGGCTTGGGGTGAATCGTTATGAATTGTGGCAAGTCATGATTGTGGCAAGTCATGATTATGGCAAGTCATGATTTTGGTGAATCCTTTCATTACAGTGTGATGTAATCGTTGTAAATAAGATAAAGTTAACAAATGTTTTGTTCTGCTTTCAAAGTTATTTATATACTTCAGTTATTTTACAATACACTTATTGTAGGTGATTTTCAGCATGATGTGTCTTTGTTTCCATTTTGCAAATCATAAACATATAAAAAGAATAGATTATGTCACATTCATTTCATTTAATGACCAAAAGAATATTGGTTTAGTTAGGTCTTGAACTCCTGAAACTTGTTTTCCAAGTTTGGTCATGCTAACCACTGAGCCAACAAGGCTGCACAGAATGTTCTGTAGGTTTACTTTATATTATAATTGATTCATGAATTTGATTGTAAAGATGGAATAGTTCCATGTGTAACCTATATGATTATACTTTGGCAATGATTATACATCAAATTACATTTCACAGAGTATTTGCTAACCAATCATTTTGTTGTATTAGTTTGACTGTATGATCATATTATAACTTTCATTTTTTTATTGATAGATCCTATGTGGAATCAACACTCCTAGAATCCATGTGGGAAGAACAGAGACACAATGCATCGAGTCAGTACAATCATCAGACTTTGAATTAAATTTGTCACCGACAGCAACTCCAGTGCAACCAGCAGTTTGTGATGGTGGTGGGGTAGATTTGGAGACCTTGGCTTCAGTGGCTTGCATCAGGCCATCTCTTCCAGTTCATCGGGTCTACCATGTTCAATGCCAGACGCCTGATTTGGTAAGTTGCATTTTTTTTTATCAAAATTAGGTTAAAACCTTTATTCATTTGTGTTGAAGGTGTTGATGTTAGTGTGATTACAGGATTTTCCCTTGACACAATGATTTATGCTAATTTGGGGAACTTTTGACCCCTAATATATGGATTTGTGAAATTTAATATAATGATCTTCAGGGGTCATATTGAGGAACTGGGGGAGGGGTGAATTCGAAGTTGCCATTAAAAAACAAAACCTGAGCGATTATAACTTTTATGAAAAAGGGGGTTTTATTTGAATACTTTATTATTTTGCAGTCATTTCTTTTCTTAACATTTAAGAAACGTTTACCAACTTATCACATTTATTTTTTTACAAAAAACATAAGTAGAAAGAGAAAATCTAAAATTGATTTTGTCATTCATTCAAAAATAAGACATCAGACAATTTTAATTCAATCAATAAATTGTAAGTAACTCAAGATGGTATCTTTTACTTGCATCATTGTTGTAATTCAAAGGGTGTATTTCATGACCCCAGACACTAGCATAACTAAACATACAGGAAATGGTTTGATGCACCCATGTATATCACACAACCCTTTTTCCTGTGTGACACACTGGGTGGAATAACACCTTTTTATAGGACCATAAAACATTTCTTTGAAAGGAATATTATCCATAATAGCAAGGAAGGTCAAATCTAGTGGCTACATTATTTATCCTTTTGATCCTCATGGATTATGAAGAGAGGCGACACTGAAGGCGTGAAATTAACTGCCAAATACATCTCCTAATTAGGCCATGTAAATTACAAGTTTGGCCAAAAACATGATATAACCTATTTAAAGGGCCTTACTCAGAGATTCATACTCTAAGCTAATTAACAGTTTTAACTTCAAGAACACGTATGGAAGTAAGCCCCTAAACATAAAAAATAATAGATAATAATATTACATTTAATGTCGATTATATTTACAATGACTTGTATAATTGTCGCTTAAAATTCCAATCATTAAAAAGAATCTTTACATGCAAAGAATTAAGCCACATTATAAAGGGAAACAAACCTTTCAAACATTGTAACGTAATGATAGGTGTTATTTCCGTTCAATAATTTGGTTTTTATTGATATTGACAAACATAGAAGATCAGGGACAAAAATGCTGTATAATGTTATGGATTTGTCTTATGCTAACTTTGTAAAGTGATGAAGGGGCTTTATATGGCACTTGTAGAACAGTGAAGGTGCTTTTTCCGCCCTGTAATTTTAATGATGTAGCTTTCTTTTGAAGGGACTTTATCAAGAATTTCAATTAATAATTCACTAAACCAAAGACAATTTACACTGTCTTTTCTCAAAACCTTTTGGAAATCCCATGAGCTGTCAATAATCTAGTCTTAAGTTGCTTAAGAAGTCTATGTAATCATCTTTTCAGTATCCTTTTTGAAATTGATCTTTAAATACAGTCTACTCAATGTTGTGATCAACATAACCAAAGTAAATAAAATTAACTTTTTTCTGTATAGTTCCCTACAAAAAATCCCATTTGGTGTACTTAAACCTCATCAACTACAATTTACATTGCTCATTTGAAATAATCTTGGATGTTAAGTAGTCATTGTTTTATGTCTTGATATTTATTATTAATGTGTAAGTCTGTTTATCATCTGAAATATTATCTTTCAGTGGAATGCTGCTAATCGTGTGTCATCCGGAACACAAACAGACTGGGCCGAAACAGACCAGGAGAAAGACATCAAAATTGACCTTGTGATTCCAAAAGCAACTCCTGTGTGTGAAGACAGCTTTCTCTCTAGCTTAAATGCTACCAGGGAGGAGGAGAGTTCTGATCAAACTTGGGAACAATCAGATGACGATGTGATTGATGCTGGTGAACAGATGGAGTGGGACGATAGTCAATGTCAGTTTACTGAACGGAAGTTCATAGTGTCGGAGTCTTGTTTAGACTTGTTGTTAGAAAAGTGTGGTATTTGTAATAGGCCAGTGACAGTAACCAAAGATGTAAAAGGCTGTCTCCTTGTTTGTTTGAAAAGATGCACTTACTGTGACGAAACAGAGACTTGGTCAAGTCAGCCTGACATCAGTGGGCTAGCTGAAGGTCATTTGGACCTTTCAGCAGCCATTATGTTTTCCGGAAGTGCTACCGCCAAATTCATTCGCGCATTAAGATTTGCAGGTATAGCATGCTTTGATGAGACAACTTTCTACAAAATTCAGAAAAATTACCTTTCACCGGCCGTCCATGATGTCTGGAAGAAGCACCAAAATGACCTCATGGAAGACATTAAAGCCAGGGGGTCACCACTAGTGCTAGGAGGTGATGGAAGGTGTTGTTCACCAGGCCACACTGCCAAGTTTGGTACTTACAGCCTGATGGACCTAGAATCAGGGAAGATTCTAGACATTCAATTAGTGCAGGTTAGTCTCTTGAATTTATTTGTTTTTCAGGTTTAATGACAATCAGAAGAAAAGAACTGTAACCCTTTCCATATCTGTCCTTACTAATATTTATCCTGTGTAATACCTATTTGGATTTGATAAGGACAAGAGGATTGGACCAACATTTAATATGTAGAGATTGATATATAAGGTCATATGTCACCTAGTGTCTCGTGATGTGAGTATCATATTGTTATCTATGAATTCCACAAAAGTTATATGGCACTTGGTTATCCATTTTGATAGGACACTAAGGACAGAATGGTAAGAAATATCTATTTGCAAGTGTTCTGCAGAAACTGATTTCCTTAAAATGAACCTTTGATTATACAATACGAATAATCATTTACAGAGTAATGAGGTGAAGAACTCCCATGCCATGGAGCTTGAGGGGATGCAGAGGTCGTTGGCTTTCCTACTCGAGGAATGCAGCCTACAAATATCTCACCTGGTGACAGACAGGCACTGTTCAGTGAAAAAGTATATGCGAGAACAACAGTCCGATATTATCCATTGGTTTGATGTCTGGCATGTTGCAAAAGGTGAGTAAATAGGTCGTTTAAGCTTATCTGTGTTTTAAGAATTATTTTTTGATTTTCCTTTGGAAGAAAATCATTGTCATTACAATTTATTTGAATATTGAATGATAAAGGCACTCAAATACAGTTAAATCTTGGGAATTCTAGTACTACAGAAATTAAATATCGAAATACACTTCATATCCTTTTCAAAGGTAACTAGGACAGTAACAAAGTTAAATAATGCTTTTGCAAGTGTGAAATTGATGGGGTATGTTTACAGTTAGTGATAGAACAAAGGTCAGTCAAAATAGCAAGGGGGTACATGTGTGCATCACATGACTTTCAAACAGATGATCATTTTGGGATGTTTTTTTACAGAGCGCACTTCAGTAATTTTCAATAGATCTGTTATGTATACAGTCGTTAAATTGTCTGAACATTTTGGGAAAATATGACATGAAATCGATTATAAATAAAGCAGATGTTATGAAGTCATGAACATGACTGTGCTGGTATGCTATGTTTATGTACATACATGTATACATGTTTATAAATATATATATTTTTTTTTATTATTTATACCTCAATGTACACAGTTCAACAGGCCAACATTTTGACTTATGCATACTTTTATTTCGTAAATGTGTAAAATGATTAGTAGATAATTTGTATATTGTCATCATAGGAATCTACAAAAAACTTGAAGCAGCAGGAAAGAAGAAGGGGTGTGAGAAGGTGAAGGCATGGTCGAGGTCTGTTAGTAATCACTTGTATTGGTGTGTGGCCAGCAGTGGTGGTGATGGCGAAATGATTAAACAGAAGTGGCTTTCGATCCTCAACCATGTTGTAGACGTACATGAGGGACATGGTGACAGGTTTACAAGATGCCTCCATGGAGACCTTGAAGATCGTCTTTGGATGAAAAAAGGTACAAACCAAAGCAGCAAAACATAAGTTAACTGCATTTGGAAAAAAAGATGACCCTCACTTCAAACAGCTTGAGGGAGGGTATTGCTTTTACCATACACTTTGCCCAACCTGTGTGTCTGTCTAATTTTGTCATGTATTTTTGATACATTTGTTTAAATTGAGTTTGGAATGTTTGATCAAAATATATATACCATTCAATCTCATCTATGACAAAGCTGCTGGTGGGAATATTCAAGCTTTAGTGGTTGATTATTAGAAATTAGAAAAGATTTACATGTTAAAGGAAAAATGATTTGGAACAAACAACATTTCATATAGACCAAAAGAAAATCCTTGCAATACAGGACTGCTTATTTTCAGGCCTGGTCCGGCTTTCAGATTTTAAATTTTCCTTCTTTGTTCATATAGATGTTTAAATTCAGGCTTCAAGTAATGATTCACAGGCTTGGGTATTCCTTAATATCAGCAGGCCTGACATTATGAATTTGAAAGATAAATAAAAAAAAGTAGACATCAAATGCCTACTTTAGAAATAAAGAATGCTTACTTAAGAAATGATTATTTGACATTTCATTTTTATATGTGTTTCACTTTTTTTTAGGTTTCAAGCCACATGCAGAATTGTCAAAGGTTGTGGCTAATAAGCTTCTACTAACTGACATCCAGAAACTCTCGCCAGCTCAACAAACATCTGATCTGGAGGCTTTCCATGAAGTACTGTGCAGTTGGGTTCCAAAATCTGTCCACTACATGTATACCTACATGGAAACGAGGTAATACATTCAAAGTTGTCTTATGTTTGCCGTTGGGATTAAGAGGTCATGGGCTCAAATCAAGTTCTGTACACCTGTATATTTATGAGTTTGAATGTTCCCTCTTCACCTACTCTACTAAGTGTATAAATCTGTTCAACAGGAGAAAGTATGTCAATGGGCTATAGTAAATGGTCAACTGATGACATGGTGGGAAGTAATAGTTATAAGTTGGTTGAAAATTACAGGAATACCCAAGAGACTGTAAACTATGAACTCACTTTCTTAATTTGCTTAATTATTAATGTTCAGAGCCCACTTATTGAGTTTATTTTTCAAAGGTTTGTAAACAAAGTAAGAGTTTGTGTTTTTCTATAGAAAATAATTAATTTGAACAACTATTTGCTCATTCTTGTCAAAAATAGTTTTATTATACATATTATATTTTTCTTAGGTCCAAGGTGGCTGCACTCCACTTTAACGAGAATGCAAAGAGGGAAGTACGCAAGACGAAGAGCGGGGAGGAGCAATACAGTGTATCCTATCCTAAGAGTCGAAAAGGCGAGCCAGTTGTGAAAGAAGTGAAAACAGAACAAACATTTGTTAAGTGATAGCAATAAAACATATTATTTCAAGATGACATGTCCAAATGGGATTTAGATGAACCATACCGAACCACACCTCACAAAACGATACGGTCAGACTTGAAAATATTGGACCGGGGAGTTTTTTGGATAACCTTTTTAGAAAGGTTGCATTATTCTCATGTCATAATTCATATGTCCTCGAGTGAGGGGATCTATCATATTTTGTTAAAGAGTTAAACACACCAAAATGGGATGTTTGTATAACACAAAATGTGCTTCATAAAAAATCATTCATCTTGGTGTTGAAGATTACTTCATCAAAACAATGACATATAGGTGTTTATCATTTACTTTATTTGTGTTTCAGGGTATGTTGCAGACTTGATAAAGTGTACAAAAGACCTTCGACAAAAATTCTCTTCGTACAGAATGGCACATAGCATGAAGGAGGTTAACTCTACACCTTTGCCATTGGCTCAGAGTACACCAAAAAGAGCAGGCGTTTCAAAACAAGAACTTGTGAGGAACCATATAACTAGGTTCAACTGTTAGTTTGTCTTAGAAACTATTGAATGTAAAAGTTTACTTTAGTGTATTGCAAGAGGCCTCCATGACATAGTGGTTAGAGAACAGAACTGGAAATCACATGGCCTCCTTTCTGTGTGGGTTCAAATCGCTGTGACAGCATTATGATTTTTATGAAGGGCAGTCTCCCGACTGACTGAGTGCTGATGGTTCAGCGTTGCTTGATAAGCCTTTGTGGGCGGTTGAATATGGGGTCTTCCACCATCAATTAGATATTGGCAATGCAACATAACTGAAATGTTAATGTGATGTAAAACCCAATACACTGTATAAATCATTAAATAGTGTACTGCAGTGTACAATCTACCTATAAAAAAGAATTAGCAATTTTAGGGGTTTTTTATACTAAAAAAAGATTAACATTGTCAATTTGTGTAAATAATGTAGATTATAAACCGTTTATATGGTCATAATTAAAATTTCCCTTTTATAGGCATTGCATGTATTTTGAAATTATAAATACCTTTCAAGATCATATAAATAGGGGAAAGATTGGTTATCCTCAAGCTGAATTGTTTCCAGTAAGGTGTATTAACTAGTGAGCCTAAGGCAAATCTGATAACAATACAAAGCCAAGGATTGAGGAGATTTATGTAAAATACAGCTCGCTTTCATCTGTTGTTTATTTATGTTAATATGTAAAAGAACAGTTCTGTGGTTTTCTGATACAAAATAAATAAAAAAGATAACACTTATAAGAGTACTTGTTTTTATTTTATAAGATTAATTGTACAGAATATTTTATTCAAAAAGCAATAGCTAAATGACAAGCAGTGAAATTTATTGGAAAATTCATGTAGGGTATTGAAACCCACAGTACTCTTCAGATGGAAACCCTTCCCTTATAGCATTGACAGCACACGCAGGAATGACATGTCTACACTTCTTCCCAAGTAGTCCGTATACCCATCTGGTGAAACGTCTGTAAGCCAGGTATCGATATAGACTGAAACATGATCATAGTTTTTTTTATTTACTGTAAATCACTTGTGAAGCAAAATCGAACCCATGATCCGCATGTTAAGAGGCTGACACTCCACTCTACTCGAGAACCAATGTCATCCATTATAACATAATTTTGGACTATTTGACTCAACGGCTTAAAGAAGTATACAGCAATAATTTACACTGCTGTGTGTTTGAATCCCAGGAAGGATGTTCCGATTTGAGCACTTTTTTCCAAAATGATATTCAGCCAAAGTAAGAACTTCGAAACCTAGTAATAAGCCTTTTTGGCATTTAAGTCCAAAGAATAAGAGTACCAGTCAACAATATATATATATATATATAGAGAGAGAGCAAAAATAAAATCCTTTACACGCCTTCTATGTTTTAAATGATTTAGTTTGTATATTTAAAGAAATAAAACGCAAAACATGTTTCGCCTTACGGCTCCTCAGTGGCATAACGTCGTTATCATATATATATTTATTTCAAAGGCAATTGCCAATTTGCATGTCAAAACAGACCTTACCTTTGCAACACATTTGGATTGGAAGACATTTCTTACATGTATTTATTGTAAACAGACTCAAATGTAGCATCATCTTATACAACAGTACGTGTTTAATGGAACGTTAAAGAAATACAATTTTAATGTTTCCTCACATTTCAGAAAGCTAACATATCTGTAAATTAATAAATGAGCAAGGCTAATTTCACTCACTCATGAATTTCCTGATCCTCCTCCCTAGGTCCATGGTCATGGACAAACTCGTAATATGATGTCTCCAATACGTGTTTGTTTAGGCAATTAACCCGAAACCCCTCATGCTGTGTGATGCAGGGCACACCTTCTGCCTCCGCCTTTCCATCCACAATATTTGTCAGTTGACAGCACTTTCTCTCATCTGCTGTCGGCATGTGAACGCAATATCCACATCGACACCTGTAAAAACAATTATGAAGAAGATAAAAAGGTCGTCTGTATTTATTTGTCCAAAAACACATTCACTAGAAACAAGGTCAATGTAGCATTGTTTGTCTTCTAAGATTCAGTTTTCATAAAAAAAATACGACGCAATTTTTATTGTACTGTTTCAAGCAGTAATCAAAATGCTTTACCACTATATTTATTTTCTATACAAAAACACGATTTGGTTTATATAACCGAAAGATAATGGTAGTGTAGGATAGATATCATTTTGAAACGTATTATTAAGCACAAACTTACCAATCGTCCACATTGTCGATGTACAAGTCATCCGGACTGTCATCGGAGTCGATCTCGCTTGAAGATTCCGTTTCGGGAAATTCCTGGTTATTTTTGTTTGTCCTTGGTTCATGCATATACGGCATGACTTGATCTTCACCCTCAGAATGGTCCGATTCATCAGAGAAGTCCATAGTTTTACTAGATTCGTGTCAGTATTTACTTATTGATAGACGTTGTTGATAGCTGTATAGTGTTTTCTTATATGGCGGAAGTTCAGTGGATCACGAATGACGTCACAGCAAAGGGAAGTAAGTCATACGAACTTTCCTTAAAAGGTGCGTTATCGCTATTTCTCAATAAAACAGAACATATCAGGAAGGAAAATAAATGAAAATCACCCTTTTCAATAATCAATGTTTTGCGTTTTGTCTAAAAGATGTAGGCCCTTAGCATATTTTCCTAAAATATTTTTAACAAATTCCTTCAGGTGTAGAATTGGTGATTACTTACAAGCATGTACTAGAATTTCAATGGTAACGTTGGTTTCAAAAGTACCCTTGATATTAGAATAGAAAACAAATGTGCTTTTGATAGAGCACTTTTGCTCTGTTTATACCTTTTGAAAACATAGGCATATGCCATATAAACATCTGTTCCAAAATCTTCATTCTCTGATTATTTGCAAAATAAAATAAATTGGAAGTATGAATCTTTTACCTGAAAACCAATTATTATTCGCATATTTTTTTCTCCAATTTGTCAAAACGTATGCTTTCACAATATTATGATATACAAAGAAACAAACAATAACATCTGATCATTTGAACTTCAAACTAATGTAAACAGTCGACTATTTAGTCATTGTAAACTAATTGTCCTTCAGAAAAACAGTGCTAAGAAATGGTGAAACAGTAACGTATGTTTCAAAAAACACTTAACTATTTGAAAGTTTTAAGAAAATAAACTACAGTGATATAAACTCTTACAACATGTTTATATTACCTAGTAAAAGTCAATAGCTTTCTTCTAGAAACCAGAATAGAATGCTATGTTTTTATACTTTGCAATATATTCATACGATTACACACATTGTTTTATGGTTCAAGTATTATTGGATATAATTTTATCCCTTTGCAAACAAAAATCTACATATAGTGTACATATACATGTTTTGATTAAACTGTTCCTAATTTACAATCAATTGTGAGACACGAGACGGTAGATCTTGGTCACATTTTTTGTAAACAATTGAATTATAATTTGAGTAACGTATGTTTCACTTTGCCATGTTTTTATGCTTGTGAGAAGCGACTCTCTATGTCCTCTAGTTCCTCTTTTGATAACCTATACATTCTCTCTGACCTCCCAGAGGCAATAGGTGGACTTGTTTTACACAGTATGAGCGACTTCTTACGCCAGACAACATCTTCATTACTGGGCCACTGGAACGAGGCTTTCTTTTTCTGCATGAAAGTCACTCTGTAATCGAAACCATCGTCGTCGGGATCTATCTCGACGATCCGACCGACATACCACGCACCTACATAAATAACAGCAATGAAGTCATCTTCTTTATAAGATTCACTTGGTGGAGAGGGCTTTCCAATATCTGTACTCGTTGATTTCGGTGCGTTATGTACAGTCCATGTGTCACATATACGACCATCAATGCACTCGTCACAATAGCATGAAATTCCCATCCATGTTTAACCTGGCTGCGTGTAGCTGCAATGTACCCTTGATAGGCGCCAATTTTACTTGTTGTAACATGAGGGCAATTCCGTCGCATTCTTCCTTTCTCACAAAGGAAAACTTCACACCTTTCATGGTTGACGTTGTTGCCCTTCTCATAAAGTCGTCTGCATCTTGGATGGACCACTTTCCGGAACGAACTGCTTCATCAGCGAGGCGTTTCACGGTACCCCAAAGCCCATCACACACATTTTTCCCATGTCCAGCTTCATAGTAGTTCCACGTGGCCTGACAACAATACAAACTCTCATGATTGATAATTGTATCAAATATGTATCTGTTACGATACTGTGACGTAGGACTGTCCGTCCAGTAATGCACATATTGTAATTCATCACAGCCAGGCAAATTGATCTCCTTATCAAACAATTTTTCGACAATAGCAAGGACTGTACTTGATGAATGCGACATACTGTCAGAAACTGCCACGTAACTTCTATGCTGGAGACTTCCGTCCCTCCACGGAAGTATATAACCATTGGATGCAGTGTTACTTGCGACGAGTTCCAATAAGCAGACTGGATTTCATCAGCAGTTTTGCAAGAATAGTTCTCCGCGAAGTCCATATGTATGACTATCTCATTCTCTGGCAATGCTTCCTTAAGTTTACGAGTATTCTGATACTGGTTCTTCATCGTTTGGTAGTGGACCTTAAATGCAGCTTCTTCCTTTAACCAGTTTTGAAAGAAGGTGTTTCTATCTTCTGATTCACTTACTATCTTCATTTTCTTCTTACCGTTCTCAAGAGTAACTCTTTTCCATCTAGAAAAGATAACTGGATCTTGAAATTGTGCTTTCTCAACTGTCATTTCACTTTGAATAAACGTTTCAGGATTCTGTGGAATATCAATTCCTGATTTCCGCATCATTTGTAACTTAAGTGCTAGATTCTGGTGTTTGGTGCACAGACATACATTTCTACTTAAGCAACTGGTCAGTAATACATGCTTAGGTCTTATTCTGCAAAACGTTGCCAAAGACAATTTGTTTTCTGGGTTTTCCGCCAAATACCTCTGGTGAAGATTACCCATGTAATCAGTAAGGACACAGGTTTGTATCTTTTCCCCTTCGTTTCTTGTGGCGTCCCTTTTCCCAGGCTGAATCCTACAATTATCTTCCCTTTCAAAGAAGTTGGTTACACTGTCCTTTAGTTTCATTTGTACTCTACGCCTCCTGACTTTGGCAAAATCAATACCCTTCTTGATGACTTTTGATAAGTTGTGTCTATTAACGTTAAGTTCGGATGCCAGTTTGGAAATGCAGCGGTACTTTCTTATTACTTCGCCGGCTACCGTGGCGTATACATACGCCGTTTCTGTGCCTTTTGTCAATGCTCTTTGATTTAGTCTTCATGTGGTGCAAGAGCACGTTTCCAAACAAAAGCTGTTTTCTAACATGGTCTCCTTTAATACCAGACGATGCCATAAAGATGGAAGTTTTCCATCTTGGTGTCAACATACTTGTTTTAGATTTGGATTTCAACACTCTTTGTAATTTTCTCTGTAATGTTTTGACCTTTTTCCGAGTTTCAATATTTTCATTGATGACTTTCCTAAGTTTTGAGTTTGCTGTAACAAGGGCTCTACTCAATCTTTTTCTAGGGCCCATTCGTCTGTTAGGAAATTTAACAACTAGATGATTTGCATTGGATTCTTGCGTGCCTTATCCACTTGAACTTGCACCAATCTGGTCAGCATTTTCAGTATTACTTTCTGCTTGATTTCTCTTAGATCGGCGGTGTTTCTGCACACAGGTTTTAATCTATTCATTTCTATTCTTTCTGTCTGAGGCTGACAAATCTTCTGATGGTTTGTAGTACTTCTGTTGTCTTCTTCGTTCCTTTTGTAGAAAGTTTTCACCATCTGAAGCATTTTTACGCTCTCTGTATCGTCACTGTATCTCGGCACGAGAAAGAGGCATTCTGAAACATACGTTACCAAAATTAGATCAGGAAAGTACAACATTAAATGGTTAGACACAATGACCTATGTATAGTAATGGCATTTCATCAATGGGCTAGACTTAATCTATTGAACACATATCCTTATGTTAATCATTCGCTGGTTTTAAGAGGCAATTTTTAGCATAAAAATAATGTCGCTGGAATACTACAAGTTTAACTTCTTTTTGTGGTAACTTCATTAAAATATGTTTTTTACAAGAAACTTTATCAACAAAGTAAATCAGCATGGACGAAACAGTTCAATATTAACGACTTTGGTATATTTCTCTGTGTAATAATTATTATAAGGATGAAAATATATAGTGAAACATACGTTACCAGATGTAACGTATGTTTCTCTAGTTTTTGTGACTCTGTTTTTGTTCCATGTGGTTTGAGTATGAATGTACAATGTTTGTTAACATGTGAAAATTCCTTGACATATAGAAAATCAATATATTAATACATGCACGAATCACTAATTGGATATATTAAGTCTTACCTGGCACAGTGTATTCCGCAAAATTTATGTCACCAAACATATGCGCTCTTCGTCAAATTTCAAGTCATGAGCGCCTTCAAAACATGGTGGTCATTTTGCTGATGACATCATTATATAATAAATCCATGACTTTGCAGTTTTAGATGGATACTCCATCCGGATATTAATTTGGGAATAATCTTGGTCACGTATGTTTCGTAACGTATGTTACATCGCCACATTTGAGATGCTTTTGCATGTGAATTTCTAGTTTCTTTGCAATGCCATTGTGAAAAAATTAAACTATTTGCCAAGAAGGTTGATTACTGTACGTTGTATATATTTAGACGTAATAGTTACTTTTAAAAAGCATGTCACGTAGGTTTCATACTTAAAAATGCATTTATCCTTTCCTAGTCAAATTCAGAAAAAAAGACAATTTGTACCATTTTTTTTCTAGAAATGCAATTATTTTTTTATAATTTGATATATCAACTGTTGTTTAAAGACAAATGCGTATGATATCTGGTATTTTGAATATTTTATGTGTATGTAACAAACTGGGCATGTTGTCTGAATTCACTTCAAGTAAAAATGGCGACATCATTAAATTATGCGTATATACCTGGTTTAGTCATAAAGCACCATAAATGTCATATCAAAATGCTCACCAAACATGCTTTTTTCAAATAAATAACAAAGAAATGAAACAAACATTGCATGTTCTATGTGTCACCCTCTCAAAGGTAAAATAGTAGAGTGGCGACAGTAACGTATGTTTCATTTTCTAGCATGTCTGCCTCTATAATGTCAAGATGGCAGGTCATATTAACATAATATATGTTGCCTGTGTTTGCCTACGTCGGCAACTACCTACAAAAGGATTTACTCACTAAGTAAATACTTCACATTGCAAAATATTCCTTGGAACATCAATTGGCTCATTTTATTGAGAAACAGCGTTATGCGAGTTTTATAAGGTGATTTATGACGTAATGCGTTATGCTAAAATGTTGAAAATAATTTCAATATGATTCTAATACTTCAAATTTTAATATTATGAAATAAACCCAACCTGTCTATATGACCTTTAAAGGTCAAATTTCCCGAAAAAACATTTTTACTTTTATTTAGGCTATTTAATTGTGTTTTGGTTTTGTTACGACGTACAATATATTTATTTTTTTATACCGAAGCGAAAAATGATGATTTTGACCACTTTTATTCCGTATATCGATTTTTGTCGAATGACTTATCTCCCCTGTTGTGACGTCATTTGTGATGCAGTGTCGGCCATGTTGTATTATACGAAAGAAGAAGGTAGTTCTAAGTTACAGGTGTTACCGTGTTTTTCCCAAATTTGAGACATTTCAAGTGTTGTATTGTGTTTTATGCTGACGTAAATTAGATATTGAAGATGGTGACTTGTGCTGTCTTTGGATGTAATTCCACTTCGGGCCGCAATAAAGTGAATTTCTTCAGTTTTCCGAAGGACAAGAGACTGAAAAAAGTTTGGAGTAATAAACTCGGCCGTGCTAGCTTTACAAATAAACACAAGATTTTTTCACCAAACAAATACAATAGGTTGTGTTCTCTGGATTTCGAAGAAGACCAGTTTACATATAGTTTGACGTTTCTAGAGAAAATTGGTTTTAAAAAAAGGTTCAATAGAAAGCTGAAGAGTGACGCAGTGCCAACGATCTTCCCTACACTAGCAAACGGGGCCAAACTTCAGAGAAGGCAGTCTACAGAGGCTCTGCTTGAAAAAAGGAGGAAAAGTCAAGTAAGTTTTTTCTTCTTTTATGTCAATTTGTAAATGTCAACTACATGATGGACTGGCAGCAACACTGACCTATTCAAACTAATTTGACTCGATGAGGAAATACTTTAAAAGTTTTTACATGCTAGTGCAATATCTCCCATCAATTGCCCCTAAGAAAAAAAGCACATCTTCACATCAAATTATTTTCACTTACACTTTCCATGAAATCCCTGAATCTAATTCCAATTTACTTTGACAAGAAATTGCATGGGGCAAAAGATTTTGAAGCCATGTTGTTTACAAGTGTCAAATTTCTAAAATCTAACCAAAGCATTCTTAGTATAAAAGCTAGAGTAACAGACAGTCATGTAGTCCACAAGTTTTCGTATTTGTTTTTACGAAGGAAGCTTGTACAAAGCCACTCTCGATGATTGCTTCCTAGATACTTAACCAGTAATCGCGCCGGTTTGTGAGTTAGTCCTGGAAATTTCCACCCCGCCTAACGGGGACTCGAACCCGGGACCTTCGGTACAAGAGCCCGACGCTCTACCCCTACACCAATGTCGCCCACAAGTGTGGAGGAATATTTAACGATTCGCCACAAAGGAAGGTGTGGCAAATCGTTATTTGGCTTGGGGTGAATCGTTATGAATTGTGGCAAGTCATGATTGTGGCAAGTCATGATTATGGCAAGTCATGATTTTGGTGAATCCTTTCATTACAGTGTGATGTAATCGTTGTAAATAAGATAAAGTTAACAAATGTTTTGTTCTGCTTTCAAAGTTATTTATATACTTCAGTTATTTTACAATACACTTATTGTAGGTGATTTTCAGCATGATGTGTCTTTGTTTCCATTTTGCAAATCATAAACATATAAAAAGAATAGATTATGTCACATTCATTTCATTTAATGACCAAAAGAATATTGGTTTAGTTAGGTCTTGAACTCCTGAAACTTGTTTTCCAAGTTTGGTCATGCTAACCACTGAGCCAACAAGGCTGCACAGAATGTTCTGTAGGTTTACTTTATATTATAATTGATTCATGAATTTGATTGTAAAGATGGAATAGTTCCATGTGTAACCTATATGATTATACTTTGGCAATGATTATACATCAAATTACATTTCACAGAGTATTTGCTAACCAATCATTTTGTTGTATTAGTTTGACTGTATGATCATATTATAACTTTCATTTTTTTATTGATAGATCCTATGTGGAATCAACACTCCTAGAATCCATGTGGGAAGAACAGAGACACAATGCATCGAGTCAGTACAATCATCAGACTTTGAATTAAATTTGTCACCGACAGCAACTCCAGTGCAACCAGCAGTTTGTGATGGTGGTGGGGTAGATTTGGAGACCTTGGCTTCAGTGGCTTGCATCAGGCCATCTCTTCCAGTTCATCGGGTCTACCATGTTCAATGCCAGACGCCTGATTTGGTAAGTTGCATTTTTTTTTATCAAAATTAGGTTAAAACCTTTATTCATTTGTGTTGAAGGTGTTGATGTTAGTGTGATTACAGGATTTTCCCTTGACACAATGATTTATGCTAATTTGGGGAACTTTTGACCCCTAATATATGGATTTGTGAAATTTAATATAATGATCTTCAGGGGTCATATTGAGGAACTGGGGGAGGGGTGAATTCGAAGTTGCCATTAAAAAACAAAACCTGAGCGATTATAACTTTTATGAAAAAGGGGGTTTTATTTGAATACTTTATTATTTTGCAGTCATTTCTTTTCTTAACATTTAAGAAACGTTTACCAACTTATCACATTTATTTTTTTACAAAAAACATAAGTAGAAAGAGAAAATCTAAAATTGATTTTGTCATTCATTCAAAAATAAGACATCAGACAATTTTAATTCATTCAATAAATTGTAAGTAACTCAAGATGGTATCTTTTACTTGCATCATTGTTGTAATTCAAAGGGTGTATTTCATGACCCCAGACACTAGCATAACTAAACATACAGGAAATGGTTTGATGCACCCATGTATATCACACAACCCTTTTTCCTGTGTGACACACTGGGTGGAATAACACCTTTTTATAGGACCATAAAACATTTCTTTGAAAGGAATATTATCCATAATAGCAAGGAAGGTCAAATCTAGTGGCTACATTATTTATCCTTTTGATCCTCATGGATTATGAAGAGAGGCGACACTGAAGGCGTGAAATTAACTGCCAAATACATCTCCTAATTAGGCCATGTAAATTACAAGTTTGGCCAAAAACATGATATAACCTATTTAAAGGGCCTTACTCAGAGATTCATACTCTAAGCTAATTAACAGTTTTAACTTCAAGAACACGTATGGAAGTAAGCCCCTAAACATAAAAAATAATAGATAATAATATTACATTTAATGTCGATTATATTTACAATGACTTGTATAATTGTCGCTTAAAATTCCAATCATTAAAAAGAATCTTTACATGCAAAGAATTAAGCCACATTATAAAGGGAAACAAACCTTTCAAACATTGTAACGTAATGATAGGTGTTATTTCCGTTCAATAATTTGGTTTTTATTGATATTGACAAACATAGAAGATCAGGGACAAAAATGCTGTATAATGTTATGGATTTGTCTTATGCTAACTTTGTAAAGTGATGAAGGGGCTTTATATGGCACTTGTAGAACAGTGAAGGTGCTTTTTCCGCCCTGTAATTTTAATGATGTAGCTTTCTTTTGAAGGGACTTTATCAAGAATTTCAATTAATAATTCACTAAACCAAAGACAATTTACACTGTCTTTTCTCAAAACCTTTTGGAAATCCCATGAGCTGTCAATAATCTAGTCTTAAGTTGCTTAAGAAGTCTATGTAATCATCTTTTCAGTATCCTTTTTGAAATTGATCTTTAAATACAGTCTACTCAATGTTGTGATCAACATAACCAAAGTAAATAAAATTAACTTTTTTCTGTATAGTTCCCTACAAAAAATCCCATTTGGTGTACTTAAACCTCATCAACTACAATTTACATTGCTCATTTGAAATAATCTTGGATGTTAAGTAGTCATTGTTTTATGTCTTGATATTTATTATTAATGTGTAAGTCTGTTTATCATCTGAAATATTATCTTTCAGTGGAATGCTGCTAATCGTGTGTCATCCGGAACACAAACAGACTGGGCCGAAACAGACCAGGAGAAAGACATCAAAATTGACCTTGTGATTCCAAAAGCAACTCCTGTGTGTGAAGACAGCTTTCTCTCTAGCTTAAATGCTACCAGGGAGGAGGAGAGTTCTGATCAAACTTGGGAACAATCAGATGACGATGTGATTGATGCTGGTGAACAGATGGAGTGGGACGATAGTCAATGTCAGTTTACTGAACGGAAGTTCATAGTGTCGGAGTCTTGTTTAGACTTGTTGTTAGAAAAGTGTGGTATTTGTAATAGGCCAGTGACAGTAACCAAAGATGTAAAAGGCTGTCTCCTTGTTTGTTTGAAAAGATGCACTTACTGTGACGAAACAGAGACTTGGTCAAGTCAGCCTGATATCAGTGGGCTAGCTGAAGGTCATTTGGACCTTTCAGCAGCCATTATGTTTTCCGGAAGTGCTACCGCCAAATTCATTCGCGCATTAAGATTTGCAGGTATAGCATGCTTTGATGAGACAACTTTCTACAAAATTCAGAAAAATTACCTTTCACCGGCCGTCCATGATGTCTGGAAGAAGCACCAAAATGACCTCATGGAAGACATTAAAGCCAGGGGGTCACCACTAGTGCTAGGAGGTGATGGAAGGTGTTGTTCACCAGGCCACACTGCCAAGTTTGGTACTTACAGCCTGATGGACCTAGAATCAGGGAAGATTCTAGACATTCAATTAGTGCAGGTTAGTCTCTTGAATTTATTTGTTTTTCAGGTTTAATGACAATCAGAAGAAAAAAACTGTAACCCTTTCCATATCTGTCCTTACTAATATTTATCCTGTGTAATACCTATTTGGATTTGATAAGGACAAGAGGATTGGACCAACATTTAATATGTAGAGATTGATATATAAGGTCATATGTCACCTAGTGTCTCGTGATGTGAGTATCATATTGTTATCTATGAATTCCACAAAAGTTATATGGCACTTGGTTATCCATTTTGATAGGACACTAAGGACAGAATGGTAAGAAATATCTATTTGCAAGTGTTCTGCAGAAACTGATTTCCTTAAAATGAACCTTTGATTATACAATACGAATAATCATTTACAGAGTAATGAGGTGAAGAACTCCCATGCCATGGAGCTTGAGGGGATGCAGAGGTCGTTGGCTTTCCTACTCGAGGAATGCAGCCTACAAATATCTCACCTGGTGACAGACAGGCACTGTTCAGTGAAAAAGTATATGCGAGAACAACAGTCCGATATTATCCATTGGTTTGATGTCTGGCATGTTGCAAAAGGTGAGTAAATAGGTCGTTTAAGCTTATCTGTGTTTTAAGAATTATTTTTTGATTTTCCTTTGGAAGAAAATCATTGTCATTACAATTTATTTGAATATTGAATGATAAAGGCACTCAAATACAGTTAAATCTTGGGAATTCTAGTACTACAGAAATTAAATATCGAAATACACTTCATATCCTTTTCAAAGGTAACTAGGACAGTAACAAAGTTAAATAATGCTTTTGCAAGTGTGAAATTGATGGGGTATGTTTACAGTTAGTGATAGAACAAAGGTCAGTCAAAATAGCAAGGGGGTACATGTGTGCATCACATGACTTTCAAACAGATGATCATTTTGGGATGTTTTTTTACAGAGCGCACTTCAGTAATTTTCAATAGATCTGTTATGTATACAGTCGTTAAATTGTCTGAACATTTTGGGAAAATATGACATGAAATCGATTATAAATAAAGCAGATGTTATGAAGTCATGAACATGACTGTGCTGGTATGCTATGTTTATGTACATACATGTATACATGTTTATAAATATATATATTTTTTTTTATTATTTATACCTCAATGTACACAGTTCAACAGGCCAACATTTTGACTTATGCATACTTTTATTTCGTAAATGTGTAAAATGATTAGTAGATAATTTGTATATTGTCATCATAGGAATCTACAAAAAACTTGAAGCAGCAGGAAAGAAGAAGGGGTGTGAGAAGGTGAAGGCATGGTCGAGGTCTGTTAGTAATCACTTGTATTGGTGTGTGGCCAGCAGTGGTGGTGATGGCGAAATGATTAAACAGAAGTGGCTTTCGATCCTCAACCATGTTGTAGACGTACATGAGGGACATGGTGACAGGTTTACAAGATGCCTCCATGGAGACCTTGAAGATCGTCTTTGGATGAAAAAAGGTACAAACCAAAGCAGCAAAACATAAGTTAACTGCATTTGGAAAAAAAGATGACCCTCACTTCAAACAGCTTGAGGGAGGGTATTGCTTTTACCATACACTTTGCCCAACCTGTGTGTCTGTCTAATTTTGTCATGTATTTTTGATACATTTGTTTAAATTGAGTTTGGAATGTTTGATCAAAATATATATACCATTCAATCTCATCTATGACAAAGCTGCTGGTGGGAATATTCAAGCTTAAGTGGTTGATTATTAGAAAAGATTTACATGTTAAAGGAAAAATGATTTGGAACAAACAACATTTCATATAGACCAAAAGAAAATCCTTGCAATACAGGACTGCTTATTTTCAGGCCTGGTCCGGCTTTCAGATTTTAAATTTTCCTTCTTTGTTCATATAGATGTTTAAATTCAGGCTTCAAGTAATGATTCACAGGCTTTGGGCATTCCTTAATATCAGCAGGCCTGACATTATGAATTTGAAAGATAAATAAAAAAAAGTAGACATCAAATGCCTACTTTAGAAATAAAGAATGCTTACTTAAGAAATGATTATTTGACATTTCATTTTTATATGTGTTTCACTTTTTTTTAGGTTTCAAGCCACATGCAGAATTGTCAAAGGTTGTGGCTAATAAGCTTCTACTAACTGACATCCAGAAACTCTCGCCAGCTCAACAAACATCTGATCTGGAGGCTTTCCATGAAGTACTGTGCAGTTGGGTTCCAAAATCTGTCCACTACATGTATACCTACATGGAAACGAGGTAATACATTCAAAGTTGTCTTATGTTTGCCGTTGGGATTAAGAGGTCATGGGCTCAAATCAAGTTCTGTACACCTGTATATTTATGAGTTTGAATGTTCCCTCTTCACCTACTCTACTAAGTGTATAAATCTGTTCAACAGGAGAAAGTATGTCAATGGGCTATAGTAAATGGTCAACTGATGACATGGTGGGAAGTAATAGTTATAAGTTGGTTGAAAATTACAGGAATACCCAAGAGACTGTAAACTATGAACTCACTTTCTTAATTTGCTTAATTATTAATGTTCAGAGCCCACTTATTGAGTTTATTTTTCAAAGGTTTGTAAACAAAGTAAGAGTTTGTGTTTTTCTATAGAAAATAATTAATTTGAACAACTATTTGCTCATTCTTGTCAAAAATAGTTTTATTATACATAATATATTTTTCTTAGGTCCAAGGTGGCTGCACTCCACTTTAACGAGAATGCAAAGAGGGAAGTACGCAAGACGAAGAGCGGGGAGGAGCAGTACAGTGTATCCTATCCTAAGAGTCGAAAAGGCGAGCCAGTTGTGAAAGAAGTGAAAACAGAACAAACATTTGTTAAGTGATAGCAATAAAACATATTATTTCAAGATGACATGTCCAAATGGGATTTAGATGAACCATACCGAACCACACCTCACAAAACGATACGGTCAGACTTGAAAATATTGGACCGGGGAGTTTTTTGGATAACCTTTTTAGAAAGGTTGCATTATTCTCATGTCATAATTCATATGTCCTCGAGTGAGGGGATCTATCATATTTTGTTAAAGAGTTAAACACACCAAAATGGGATGTTTGTATAACACAAAATGTGCTTCATAAAAAATCATTCATCTTGGTGTTGAAGATTACTTCATCAAAACAATGACATATAGGTGTTTATCATTTACTTTATTTGTGTTTCAGGGTATGTTGCAGACTTGATAAAGTGTACAAAAGACCTTCGACAAAAATTCTCTTCGTACAGAATGGCACATAGCATGAAGGAGGTTAACTCTACACCTTTGCCATTGGCTCAGAGTACACCAAAAAGAGCAGGCGTTTCAAAACAAGAACTTGTGAGGAACCATATAACTAGGTTCAACTGTTAGTTTGTCTTAGAAACTATTGAATGTAAAAGTTTACTTTAGTGTATTGCAAGAGGCCTCCATGACATAGTGGTTAGAGAACAGAACTGGAAATCACATGGCCTCCTTTCTGTGTGGGTTCAAATCGCTGTGACAGCATTATGATTTTTATGAAGGGCAGTCTCCCGACTGACTGAGTGCTGATGGTTCAGCGTTGCTTGATAAGCCTTTGTGGGCGGTTGAATATGGGGTCTTCCACCATCAATTAGATATTGGCAATGCAACATAACTGAAATGTTAATGTGATGTAAAACCCAATACACTGTATAAATCATTAAATAGTGTACTGCAGTGTACAATCTACCTATAAAAAAGAATTAGCAATTTTAGGGGTTTTTTATACTAAAAAAAGATTAACATTGTCAATTTGTGTAAATAATGTAGATTATAAACCGTTTATATGGTCATAATTAAAATTTCCCTTTTATAGGCATTGCATGTATTTTGAAATTATAAATACCTTTCAAGATCATATAAATAGGGGAAAGATTGGTTATCCTCAAGCTGAATTGTTTCCAGTAAGGTGTATTAACTAGTGAGCCTAAGGCAAATCTGATAACAATACAAAGCCAAGGATTGAGGAGATTTATGTAAAATACAGCTCGCTTTCATCTGTTGTTTATTTATGTTAATATGTAAAAGAACAGTTCTGTGGTTTTCTGATACAAAATAAATAAAAAAGATAACACTTATAAGAGTACTTGTTTTTATTTTATAAGATTAATTGTACAGAATATTTTATTCAAAAAGCAATAGCTAAATGACAAGCAGTGAAATTTATTGGAAAATTCATGTAGGGTATTGAAACCCACAGTACTCTTCAGATGGAAACCCTTCCCTTATAGCATTGACAGCACACGCAGGAATGACATGTCTACACTTCTTCCCAAGTAGTCCGTATACCCATCTGGTGAAACGTCTGTAAGCCAGGTATCGATATAGACTGAAACATGATCATAGTTTTTTTTATTTACTGTAAATCACTTGTGAAGCAAAATCGAACCCATGATCCGCATGTTAAGAGGCTGACACTCCACTCTACTCGAGAACCAATGTCATCCATTATAACATAATTTTGGACTATTTGACTCAACGGCTTAAAGAAGTATACAGCAATAATTTACACTGCTGTGTGTTTGAATCCCAGGAAGGATGTTCCGATTTGAGCACTTTTTTCCAAAATGATATTCAGCCAAAGTAAGAACTTCGAAACCTAGTAATAAGCCTTTTTGGCATTTAAGTCCAAAGAATAAGAGTACCAGTCAACAATATATATATATATAGAGAGAGAGAGAGCAAAAATAAAATCCTTTACACGCCTTCTATGTTTTAAATGATTTAGTTTGTATATTTAAAGAAATAAAACGCAAAACATGTTTCGCCTTACGGCTCCTCAGTGGCATAACGTCGTTATCATATATATATTTATTTCAAAGGCAATTGCCAATTTGCATGTCAAAACAGACCTTACCTTTGCAACACATTTGGATTGGAAGACATTTCTTACATGTATTTATTGTAAACAGACTCAAATGTAGCATCATCTTATACAACAGTACGTGTTTAATGGAACGTTAAAGAAATACAATTTTAATGTTTCCTCACATTTCAGAAAGCTAACATATCTGTAAATTAATAAATGAGCAAGGCTAATTTCACTCACTCATGAATTTCCTGATCCTCCTCCCTAGGTCCATGGTCATGGACAAACTCGTAATATGATGTCTCCAATACGTGTTTGTTTAGGCAATTAACCCGAAACCCCTCATGCTGTGTGATGCAGGGCACACCTTCTGCCTCCGCCTTTCCATCCACAATATTTGTCAGTTGACAGCACTTTCTCTCATCTGCTGTCGGCATGTGAACGCAATATCCACATCGACACCTGTAAAAACAATTATGAAGAAGATAAAAAGGTCGTCTGTATTTATTTGTCCAAAAACACATTCACTAGAAACAAGGTCAATGTAGCATTGTTTGTCTTCTAAGATTCAGTTTTCATAAAAAAAATACGACGCAATTTTTATTGTACTGTTTCAAGCAGTAATCAAAATGCTTTACCACTATATTTATTTTCTATACAAAAACACGATTTGGTTTATATAACCGAAAGATAATGGTAGTGTAGGATAGATATCATTTTGAAACGTATTATTAAGCACAAACTTACCAATCGTCCACATTGTCGATGTACAAGTCATCCGGACTGTCATCGGAGTCGATCTCGCTTGAAGATTCCGTTTCGGGAAATTCCTCGTTATTTTTGTTTGTCCTTGGTTCATGCATATACGGCATGACTTGATCTTCACCCTCAGAATGGTCCGATTCATCAGAGAAGTCCATAGTTTTACTAGATTCGTGTCAGTATTTACTTATTGATAGACGTTGTTGATAGCTGTATAGTGTTTTCTTATATGGCGGAAGTTCAGTGGATCACGAATGACGTCACAGCAAAGGGAAGTAAGTCATACGAACTTTCCTTAAAAGGTGCGTTATGCGAGTTTTATAAGGTGATTTATGACGTAATGCGTTATGCTAAAATGTTGAAAATAATTTCAATATGATTCTAATACTTCAAATTTTAATATTATGAAATAAACCCAACCTGTCTATATGACCTTTAAAGGTCAAATTTCCCGAAAAAACATTTTTACTTTTATTTAGGCTATTTAATTGTGTTTTGGTTTTGTTACGACGTACAATATATTTATTTTTTTATACCGAAGCGAAAAATGATGATTTTGACCACTTTTATTCCGTATATCGATTTTTGTCGAATGACTTATCTCCCCTGTTGTGACGTCATTTGTGATGCAGTGTCGGCCATGTTGTATTATACGAAAGAAGAAGGTAGTTCTAAGTTACAGGTGTTACCGTGTTTTTCCCAAATTTGAGACATTTCAAGTGTTGTATTGTGTTTTATGCTGACGTAAATTAGATATTGAAGATGGTGACTTGTGCTGTCTTTGGATGTAATTCCACTTCGGGCCGCAATAAAGTGAATTTCTTCAGTTTTCCGAAGGACAAGAGACTGAAAAAAGTTTGGAGTAATAAACTCGGCCGTGCTAGCTTTACAAATAAACACAAGATTTTTTCACCAAACAAATACAATAGGTTGTGTTCTCTGGATTTCGAAGAAGACCAGTTTACATATAGTTTGACGTTTCTAGAGAAAATTGGTTTTAAAAAAAGGTTCAATAGAAAGCTGAAGAGTGACGCAGTGCCAACGATCTTCCCTACACTAGCAAACGGGGCCAAACTTCAGAGAAGGCAGTCTACAGAGGCTCTGCTTGAAAAAAGGAGGAAAAGTCAAGTAAGTTTTTTCTTCTTTTATGTCAATTTGTAAATGTCAACTACATGATGGACTGGCAGCAACACTGACCTATTCAAACTAATTTGACTCGATGAGGAAATACTTTAAAAGTTTTTACATGCTAGTGCAATATCTCCCATCAATTGCCCCTAAGAAAAAAAGCACATCTTCACATCAAATTATTTTCACTTACACTTTCCATGAAATCCCTGAATCTAATTCCAATTTACTTTGACAAGAAATTGCATGGGGCAAAAGATTTTGAAGCCATGTTGTTTACAAGTGTCAAATTTCTAAAATCTAACCAAAGCATTCTTAGTATAAAAGCTAGAGTAACAGACAGTCATGTAGTCCACAAGTTTTCGTATTTGTTTTTACGAAGGAAGCTTGTACAAAGCCACTCTCGATGATTGCTTCCTAGATACTTAACCAGTAATCGCGCCGGTTTGTGAGTTAGTCCTGGAAATTTCCACCCTAACGGGGACTCGAACCCGGGACCTTCGGTACAAGAGCCCGACGCTCTACCCCTACACCAATGTCGCCCACAAGTGTGGAGGAATATTTAACGATTCGCCACAAAGGAAGGTGTGGCAAATCGTTATTTGGCTTGGGGTGAATCGTTATGAATTGTGGCAAGTCATGATTGTGGCAAGTCATGATTATGGCAAGTCATGATTTTGGTGAATCCTTTCATTACAGTGTGATGTAATCGTTGTAAATAAGATAAAGTTAACAAATGTTTTGTTCTGCTTTCAAAGTTATTTATATACTTCAGTTATTTTACAATACACTTATTGTAGGTGATTTTCAGCATGATGTGTCTTTGTTTCCATTTTGCAAATCATAAACATATAAAAAGAATAGATTATGTCACATTCATTTCATTTAATGACCAAAAGAATATTGGTTTAGTTAGGTCTTGAACTCCTGAAACTTGTTTTCCAAGTTTGGTCATGCTAACCACTGAGCCAACAAGGCTGCACAGAATGTTCTGTAGGTTTACTTTATATTATAATTGATTCATGAATTTGATTGTAAAGATGGAATAGTTCCATGTGTAACCTATATGATTATACTTTGGCAATGATTATACATCAAATTACATTTCACAGAGTATTTGCTAACCAATCATTTTGTTGTATTAGTTTGACTGTATGATCATATTATAACTTTCATTTTTTTATTGATAGATCCTATGTGGAATCAACACTCCTAGAATCCATGTGGGAAGAACAGAGACACAATGCATCGAGTCAGTACAATCATCAGACTTTGAATTAAATTTGTCACCGACAGCAACTCCAGTGCAACCAGCAGTTTGTGATGGTGGTGGGGTAGATTTGGAGACCTTGGCTTCAGTGGCTTGCATCAGGCCATCTCTTCCAGTTCATCGGGTCTACCATGTTCAATGCCAGACGCCTGATTTGGTAAGTTGCATTTTTTTTTATCAAAATTAGGTTAAAACCTTTATTCATTTGTGTTGAAGGTGTTGATGTTAGTGTGATTACAGGATTTTCCCTTGACACAATGATTTATGCTAATTTGGGGAACTTTTGACCCCTAATATATGGATTTGTGAAATTTAATATAATGATCTTCAGGGGTCATATTGAGGAACTGGGGGAGGGGTGAATTCGAAGTTGCCATTAAAAAACAAAACCTGAGCGATTATAACTTTTATGAAAAAGGGGGTTTTATTTGAATACTTTATTATTTTGCAGTCATTTCTTTTCTTAACATTTAAGAAACGTTTACCAACTTATCACATTTATTTTTTTACAAAAAACATAAGTAGAAAGAGAAAATCTAAAATTGATTTTGTCATTCATTCAAAAATAAGACATCAGACAATTTTAATTCAATCAATAAATTGTAAGTAACTCAAGATGGTATCTTTTACTTGCATCATTGTTGTAATTCAAAGGGTGTATTTCATGACCCCAGACACTAGCATAACTAAACATACAGGAAATGGTTTGATGCACCCATGTATATCACACAACCCTTTTTCCTGTGTGACACACTGGGTGGAATAACACCTTTTTATAGGACCATAAAACATTTCTTTGAAAGGAATATTATCCATAATAGCAAGGAAGGTCAAATCTAGTGGCTACATTATTTATCCTTTTGATCCTCATGGATTATGAAGAGAGGCGACACTGAAGGCGTGAAATTAACTGCCAAATACATCTCCTAATTAGGCCATGTAAATTACAAGTTTGGCCAAAAACATGATATAACCTATTTAAAGGGCCTTACTCAGAGATTCATACTCTAAGCTAATTAACAGTTTTAACTTCAAGAACACGTATGGAAGTAAGCCCCTAAACATAAAAAATAATAGATAATAATATTACATTTAATGTCGATTATATTTACAATGACTTGTATAATTGTCGCTTAAAATTCCAATCATTAAAAAGAATCTTTACATGCAAAGAATTAAGCCACATTATAAAGGGAAACAAACCTTTCAAACATTGTAACGTAATGATAGGTGTTATTTCCGTTCAATAATTTGGTTTTTATTGATATTGACAAACATAGAAGATCAGGGACAAAAATGCTGTATAATGTTATGGATTTGTCTTATGCTAACTTTGTAAAGTGATGAAGGGGCTTTATATGGCACTTGTAGAACAGTGAAGGTGCTTTTTCCGCCCTGTAATTTTAATGATGTAGCTTTCTTTTGAAGGGACTTTATCAAGAATTTCAATTAACAATTCACTAAACCAAAGACAATTTACACTGTCTTTTCTCAAAACCTTTTGGAAATCCCATGAGCTGTCAATAATCTAGTCTTAAGTTGCTTAAGAAGTCTATGTAATCATCTTTTCAGTATCCTTTTTGAAATTGATCTTTAAATACAGTCTACTCAATGTTGTGATCAACATAACCAAAGTAAATAAAATTAACTTTTTTCTGTATAGTTCCCTACAAAAAATCCCATTTGGTGTACTTAAACCTCATCAACTACAATTTACATTGCTCATTTGAAATAATCTTGGATGTTAAGTAGTCATTGTTTTATGTCTTGATATTTATTATTAATGTGTAAGTCTGTTTATCATCTGAAATATTATCTTTCAGTGGAATGCTGCTAATCGTGTGTCATCCGGAACACAAACAGACTGGGCCGAAACAGACCAGGAGAAAGACATCAAAATTGACCTTGTGATTCCAAAAGCAACTCCTGTGTGTGAAGACAGCTTTCTCTCTAGCTTAAATGCTACCAGGGAGGAGGAGAGTTCTGATCAAACTTGGGAACAATCAGATGACGATGTGATTGATGCTGGTGAACAGATGGAGTGGGACGATAGTCAATGTCAGTTTACTGAACGGAAGTTCATAGTGTCGGAGTCTTGTTTAGACTTGTTGTTAGAAAAGTGTGGTATTTGTAATAGGCCAGTGACAGTAACCAAAGATGTAAAAGGCTGTCTCCTTGTTTGTTTGAAAAGATGCACTTACTGTGACGAAACAGAGACTTGGTCAAGTCAGCCTGACATCAGTGGGCTAGCTGAAGGTCATTTGGACCTTTCAGCAGCCATTATGTTTTCCGGAAGTGCTACCGCCAAATTCATTCGCGCATTAAGATTTGCAGGTATAGCATGCTTTGATGAGACAACTTTCTACAAAATTCAGAAAAATTACCTTTCACCGGCCGTCCATGATGTCTGGAAGAAGCACCAAAATGACCTCATGGAAGACATTAAAGCCAGGGGGTCACCACTAGTGCTAGGAGGTGATGGAAGGTGTTGTTCACCAGGCCACACTGCCAAGTTTGGTACTTACAGCCTGATGGACCTAGAATCAGGGAAGATTCTAGACATTCAATTAGTGCAGGTTAGTCTCTTGAATTTATTTGTTTTTCAGGTTTAATGACAATCAGAAGAAAAGAACTGTAACCCTTTCCATATCTGTCCTTACTAATATTTATCCTGTGTAATACCTATTTGGATTTGATAAGGACAAGAGGATTGGACCAACATTTAATATGTAGAGATTGATATATAAGGTCATATGTCACCTAGTGTCTCGTGATGTGAGTATCATATTGTTATCTATGAATTCCACAAAAGTTATATGGCACTTGGTTATCCATTTTGATAGGACACTAAGGACAGAATGGTAAGAAATATCTATTTGCAAGTGTTCTGCAGAAACTGATTTCCTTAAAATGAACCTTTGATTATACAATACGAATAATCATTTACAGAGTAATGAGGTGAAGAACTCCCATGCCATGGAGCTTGAGGGGATGCAGAGGTCGTTGGCTTTCCTACTCGAGGAATGCAGCCTACAAATATCTCACCTGGTGACAGACAGGCACTGTTCAGTGAAAAAGTATATGCGAGAACAACAGTCCGATATTATCCATTGGTTTGATGTCTGGCATGTTGCAAAAGGTGAGTAAATAGGTCGTTTAAGCTTATCTGTGTTTTAAGAATTATTTTTTGATTTTCCTTTGGAAGAAAATCATTGTCATTACAATTTATTTGAATATTGAATGATAAAGGCACTCAAATACAGTTAAATCTTGGGAATTCTAGTACTACAGAAATTAAATATCGAAATACACTTCATATCCTTTTCAAAGGTAACTAGGACAGTAACAAAGTTAAATAATGCTTTTGCAAGTGTGAAATTGATGGGGTATGTTTACAGTTAGTGATAGAACAAAGGTCAGTCAAAATAGCAAGGGGGTACATGTGTGCATCACATGACTTTCAAACAGATGATCATTTTGGGATGTTTTTTTACAGAGCGCACTTCAGTAATTTTCAATAGATCTGTTATGTATACAGTCGTTAAATTGTCTGAACATTTTGGGAAAATATGACATGAAATCGATTATAAATAAAGCAGATGTTATGAAGTCATGAACATGACTGTGCTGGTATGCTATGTTTATGTACATACATGTATACATGTTTATAAATATATATATTTTTTTTTATTATTTATACCTCAATGTACACAGTTCAACAGGCCAACATTTTGACTTATGCATACTTTTATTTCGTAAATGTGTAAAATGATTAGTAGATAATTTGTATATTGTCATCATAGGAATCTACAAAAAACTTGAAGCAGCAGGAAAGAAGAAGGGGTGTGAGAAGGTGAAGGCATGGTCGAGGTCTGTTAGTAATCACTTGTATTGGTGTGTGGCCAGCAGTGGTGGTGATGGCGAAATGATTAAACAGAAGTGGCTTTCGATCCTCAACCATGTTGTAGACGTACATGAGGGACATGGTGACAGGTTTACAAGATGCCTCCATGGAGACCTTGAAGATCGTCTTTGGATGAAAAAAGGTACAAACCAAAGCAGCAAAACATAAGTTAACTGCATTTGGAAAAAAAGATGACCCTCACTTCAAACAGCTTGAGGGAGGGTATTGCTTTTACCATACACTTTGCCCAACCTGTGTGTCTGTCTAATTTTGTCATGTATTTTTGATACATTTGTTTAAATTGAGTTTGGAATGTTTGATCAAAATATATATACCATTCAATCTCATCTATGACAAAGCTGCTGGTGGGAATATTCAAGCTTTAGTGGTTGATTATTAGAAAAGATTTACATGTTAAAGGAAAAATGATTTGGAACAAACAACATTTCATATAGACCAAAAGAAAATCCTTGCAATACAGGACTGCTTATTTTCAGGCCTGGTCCGGCTTTCAGATTTTAAATTTTCCTTCTTTGTTCATATAGATGTTTAAATTCAGGCTTCAAGTAATGATTCACAGGCTTGGGCATTCCTTAATATCAGCAGGCCTGACATTATGAATTTGAAAGATAAATAAAAAAAAGTAGACATCAAATGCCTACTTTAGAAATAAAGAATGCTTACTTAAGAAATGATTATTTGACATTTCATTTTTATATGTGTTTCACTTTTTTTTAGGTTTCAAGCCACATGCAGAATTGTCAAAGGTTGTGGCTAATAAGCTTCTACTAACTGACATCCAGAAACTCTCGCCAGCTCAACAAACATCTGATCTGGAGGCTTTCCATGAAGTACTGTGCAGTTGGGTTCCAAAATCTGTCCACTACATGTATACCTACATGGAAACGAGGTAATACATTCAAAGTTGTCTTATGTTTGCCGTTGGGATTAAGAGGTCATGGGCTCAAATCAAGTTCTGTACACCTGTATATTTATGAGTTTGAATGTTCCCTCTTCACCTACTCTACTAAGTGTATAAATCTGTTCAACAGGAGAAAGTATGTCAATGGGCTATAGTAAATGGTCAACTGATGACATGGTGGGAAGTAATAGTTATAAGTTGGTTGAAAATTACAGGAATACCCAAGAGACTGTAAACTATGAACTCACTTTCTTAATTTGCTTAATTATTAATGTTCAGAGCCCACTTATTGAGTTTATTTTTCAAAGGTTTGTAAACAAAGTAAGAGTTTGTGTTTTTCTATAGAAAATAATTAATTTGAACAACTATTTGCTCATTCTTGTCAAAAATAGTTTTATTATACATAATATATTTTTCTTAGGTCCAAGGTGGCTGCACTCCACTTTAACGAGAATGCAAAGAGGGAAGTACGCAAGACGAAGAGCGGGGAGGAGCAGTACAGTGTATCCTATCCTAAGAGTCGAAAAGGCGAGCCAGTTGTGAAAGAAGTGAAAACAGAACAAACATTTGTTAAGTGATAGCAATAAAACATATTATTTCAAGATGACATGTCCAAATGGGATTTAGATGAACCATACCGAACCACACCTCACAAAACGATACGGTCAGACTTGAAAATATTGGACCGGGGAGTTTTTTGGATAACCTTTTTAGAAAGGTTGCATTATTCTCATGTCATAATTCATATGTCCTCGAGTGAGGGGATCTATCATATTTTGTTAAAGAGTTAAACACACCAAAATGGGATGTTTGTATAACACAAAATGTGCTTCATAAAAAATCATTCATCTTGGTGTTGAAGATTACTTCATCAAAACAATGACATATAGGTGTTTATCATTTACTTTATTTGTGTTTCAGGGTATGTTGCAGACTTGATAAAGTGTACAAAAGACCTTCGACAAAAATTCTCTTCGTACAGAATGGCACATAGCATGAAGGAGGTTAACTCTACACCTTTGCCATTGGCTCAGAGTACACCAAAAAGAGCAGGCGTTTCAAAACAAGAACTTGTGAGGAACCATATAACTAGGTTCAACTGTTAGTTTGTCTTAGAAACTATTGAATGTAAAAGTTTACTTTAGTGTATTGCAAGAGGCCTCCATGACATAGTGGTTAGAGAACAGAACTGGAAATCACATGGCCTCCTTTCTGTGTGGGTTCAAATCGCTGTGACAGCATTATGATTTTTATGAAGGGCAGTCTCCCGACTGACTGAGTGCTGATGGTTCAGCGTTGCTTGATAAGCCTTTGTGGGCGGTTGAATATGGGGTCTTCCACCATCAATTAGATATTGGCAATGCAACATAACTGAAATGTTAATGTGATGTAAAACCCAATACACTGTATAAATCATTAAATAGTGTACTGCAGTGTACAATCTACCTATAAAAAAGAATTAGCAATTTTAGGGGTTTTTTATACTAAAAAAAGATTAACATTGTCAATTTGTGTAAATAATGTAGATTATAAACCGTTTATATGGTCATAATTAAAATTTCCCTTTTATAGGCATTGCATGTATTTTGAAATTATAAATACCTTTCAAGATCATATAAATAGGGGAAAGATTGGTTATCCTCAAGCTGAATTGTTTCCAGTAAGGTGTATTAACTAGTGAGCCTAAGGCAAATCTGATAACAATACAAAGCCAAGGATTGAGGAGATTTATGTAAAATACAGCTCGCTTTCATCTGTTGTTTATTTATGTTAATATGTAAAAGAACAGTTCTGTGGTTTTCTGATACAAAATAAATAAAAAAGATAACACTTATAAGAGTACTTGTTTTTATTTTATAAGATTAATTGTACAGAATATTTTATTCAAAAAGCAATAGCTAAATGACAAGCAGTGAAATTTATTGGAAAATTCATGTAGGGTATTGAAACCCACAGTACTCTTCAGATGGAAACCCTTCCCTTATAGCATTGACAGCACACGCAGGAATGACATGTCTACACTTCTTCCCAAGTAGTCCGTATACCCATCTGGTGAAACGTCTGTAAGCCAGGTATCGATATAGACTGAAACATGATCATAGTTTTTTTTATTTACTGTAAATCACTTGTGAAGCAAAATCGAACCCATGATCCGCATGTTAAGAGGCTGACACTCCACTCTACTCGAGAACCAATGTCATCCATTATAACATAATTTTGGACTATTTGACTCAACGGCTTAAAGAAGTATACAGCAATAATTTACACTGCTGTGTGTTTGAATCCCAGGAAGGATGTTCCGATTTGAGCACTTTTTTCCAAAATGATATTCAGCCAAAGTAAGAACTTCGAAACCTAGTAATAAGCCTTTTTGGCATTTAAGTCCAAAGAATAAGAGTACCAGTCAACAATATATATATATATAGAGAGAGAGAGAGCAAAAATAAAATCCTTTACACGCCTTCTATGTTTTAAATGATTTAGTTTGTATATTTAAAGAAATAAAACGCAAAACATGTTTCGCCTTACGGCTCCTCAGTGGCATAACGTCGTTATCATATATATATTTATTTCAAAGGCAATTGCCAATTTGCATGTCAAAACAGACCTTACCTTTGCAACACATTTGGATTGGAAGACATTTCTTACATGTATTTATTGTAAACAGACTCAAATGTAGCATCATCTTATACAACAGTACGTGTTTAATGGAACGTTAAAGAAATACAATTTTAATGTTTCCTCACATTTCAGAAAGCTAACATATCTGTAAATTAATAAATGAGCAAGGCTAATTTCACTCACTCATGAATTTCCTGATCCTCCTCCCTAGGTCCATGGTCATGGACAAACTCGTAATATGATGTCTCCAATACGTGTTTGTTTAGGCAATTAACCCGAAACCCCTCATGCTGTGTGATGCAGGGCACACCTTCTGCCTCCGCCTTTCCATCCACAATATTTGTCAGTTGACAGCACTTTCTCTCATCTGCTGTCGGCATGTGAACGCAATATCCACATCGACACCTGTAAAAACAATTATGAAGAAGATAAAAAGGTCGTCTGTATTTATTTGTCCAAAAACACATTCACTAGAAACAAGGTCAATGTAGCATTGTTTGTCTTCTAAGATTCAGTTTTCATAAAAAAAATACGACGCAATTTTTATTGTACTGTTTCAAGCAGTAATCAAAATGCTTTACCACTATATTTATTTTCTATACAAAAACACGATTTGGTTTATATAACCGAAAGATAATGGTAGTGTAGGATAGATATCATTTTGAAACGTATTATTAAGCACAAACTTACCAATCGTCCACATTGTCGATGTACAAGTCATCCGGACTGTCATCGGAGTCGATCTCGCTTGAAGATTCCGTTTCGGGAAATTCCTGGTTATTTTTGTTTGTCCTTGGTTCATGCATATACGGCATGACTTGATCTTCACCCTCAGAATGGTCCGATTCATCAGAGAAGTCCATAGTTTTACTAGATTCGTGTCAGTATTTACTTATTGATAGACGTTGTTGATAGCTGTATAGTGTTTTCTTATATGGCGGAAGTTCAGTGGATCACGAATGACGTCACAGCAAAGGGAAGTAAGTCATACGAACTTTCCTTAAAAGGTGCGTTATGCGAGTTTTATAAGGTGATTTATGACGTAATGCGTTATGCTAAAATGTTGAAAATAATTTCAATATGATTCTAATACTTCAAATTTTAATATTATGAAATAAACCCAACCTGTCTATGTGACCTTTAAAGGTCAAATTTCCCGAAAAAACATTTTTACTTTTATTTAGGCTATTTAATTGTGTTTTGGTTTTGTTACGACGTACAATATATTTATTTTTTTATACCGAAGCGAAAAATGATGATTTTGACCACTTTTATTCCGTATATCGATTTTTGTCGAATGACTTATCTCCCCTGTTGTGACGTCATTTGTGATGCAGTGTCGGCCATGTTGTATTATACGAAAGAAGAAGGTAGTTCTAAGTTACAGGTGTTACCGTTTTTTTCCCAAATTTGAGACATTTCAAGTGTTGTATTGTGTTTTATGCTGACGTAAATTAGATATTGAAGATGGTGACTTGTGCTGTCTTTGGATGTAATTCCACTTCGGGCCGCAATAAAGTGAATTTCTTCAGTTTTCCGAAGGACAAGAGACTGAAAAAAGTTTGGAGTAATAAACTCGGCCGTGCTAGCTTTACAAATAAACACAAGATTTTTTCACCAAACAAATACAATAGGTTGTGTTCTCTGCATTTCGAAGAAGACCAGTTTACATATAGTTTGACGTTTCTAGAGAAAATTGGTTTTAAAAAAAGGTTCAATAGAAAGCTGAAGAGTGACGCAGTGCCAACGATCTTCCCTACACTAGCAAACGGGGCCAAACTTCAGAGAAGGCAGTCTACAGAGGCTCTGCTTGAAAAAAGGAGGAAAAGTCAAGTAAGTTTTTTCTTCTTTTATGTCAATTTGTAAATGTCAACTACATGATAGACTGGCAGCAACACTGACCTATTCAAACTAATTTGACTCGATGAGGAAATACTTTAAAAGTTTTTACATGCTAGTGCAATATCTCCCATCAATTGCCCCTAAGAAAAAAAGCACATCTTCACATCAAATTATTTTCACTTACACTTTCCATGAAATCCCTGAATCTAATTCCAATTTACTTTGACAAGAAATTGCATGGGGCAAAAGATTTTGAAGCCATGTTGTTTACAAGTGTCAAATTTCTAAAATCTAACCAAAGCATTCTTAGTATAAAAGCTAGAGTAACAGACAGTCATGTAGTCCACAAGTTTTCGTATTTGTTTTTACGAAGGAAGCTTGTACAAAGCCACTCTCGATGATTGCTTCCTAGATACTTAACCAGTAATCGCGCCGGTTTGTGAGTTAGTCCTGGAAATTTCCACCCTAACGGGGACTCGAACCCGGGACCTTCGGTACAAGAGCCCGACGCTCTACCCCTACACCAATGTCGCCCACAAGTGTGGAGGAATATTTAACGATTCGCCACAAAGGAAGGTGTGGCAAATCGTTATTTGGCTTGAGGTGAATCGTTATGAATTGTGACAAGTCATGATTGTGGCAAGTCATGATTATGGCAAGTCATGATTTTGGTGAATCCTTTCATTACAGTGTGATGTAATCGTTGTAAATAAGATAAAGTTAACAAATGTTTTGTTCTGCTTTCAAAGTTATTTATATACTTCAGTTATTTTACAATACACTTATTGTAGGTGATTTTCAGCATGATGTGTCTTTGTTTCCATTTTGCAAATCATAAACATATAAAAAGAATAGATTATGTCACATTCATTTCATTTAATGACCAAAAGAATATTGGTTTAGTTAGGTCTTGAACTCCTGAAACTTGTTTTCCAAGTTTGGTCATGCTAACCACTGAGCCAACAAGGCTGCACAGAATGTTCTGTAGGTTTACTTTATATTATAATTGATTCATGAATTTGATTGTAAAGATGGAATAGTTCCATGTGTAACCTATATGATTATACTTTGGCAATGATTATACATCAAATTACATTTCACAGAGTATTTGCTAACCAATCATTTTGTTGTATTAGTTTGACTGTATGATCATATTATAACTTTCATTTTTTTATTGATAGATCCTATGTGGAATCAACACTCCTAGAATCCATGTGGGAAGAACAGAGACACAATGCATCGAGTCAGTACAATCATCAGACTTTGAATTAAATTTGTCACCGACAGCAACTCCAGTGCAACCAGCAGTTTGTGATGGTGGTGGGGTAGATTTGGAGACCTTGGCTTCAGTGGCTTGCATCAGGCCATCTCTTCCAGTTCATCGGGTCTACCATGTTCAATGCCAGACGCCTGATTTGGTAAGTTGCATTTTTTTTTATCAAAATTAGGTTAAAACCTTTATTCATTTGTGTTGAAGGTGTTGATGTTAGTGTGATTACAGGATTTTCCCTTGACACAATGATTTATGCTAATTTGGGGAACTTTTGACCCCTAATATATGGATTTGTGAAATTTAATATAATGATCTTCAGGGGTCATATTGAGGAACTGGGGGAGGGGTGAATTCGAAGTTGCCATTAAAAAACAAAACCTGAGCGATTATAACTTTTATGAAAAAGGGGGTTTTATTTGAATACTTTATTATTTTGCAGTCATTTCTTTTCTTAACATTTAAGAAACGTTTACCAACTTATCACATTTATTTTTTTACAAAAAACATAAGTAGAAAGAGAAAATCTAAAATTGATTTTGTCATTCATTCAAAAATAAGACATCAGACAATTTTAATTCAATCAATAAATTGTAAGTAACTCAAGATGGTATCTTTTACTTGCATCATTGTTGTAATTCAAAGGGTGTATTTCATGACCCCAGACACTAGCATAACTAAACATACAGGAAATGGTTTGATGCACCCATGTATATCACACAACCCTTTTTCCTGTGTGACACACTGGGTGGAATAACACCTTTTTATAGGACCATAAAACATTTCTTTGAAAGGAATATTATCCATAATAGCAAGGAAGGTCAAATCTAGTGGCTACATTATTTATCCTTTTGATCCTCATGGATTATGAAGAGAGGCGACACTGAAGGCGTGAAATTAACTGCCAAATACATCTCCTAATTAGGCCATGTAAATTACAAGTTTGGCCAAAAACATGATATAACCTATTTAAAGGGCCTTACTCAGAGATTCATACTCTAAGCTAATTAACAGTTTTAACTTCAAGAACACGTATGGAAGTAAGCCCCTAAACATAAAAAATAATAGATAATAATATTACATTTAATGTCGATTATATTTACAATGACTTGTATAATTGTCGCTTAAAATTCCAATCATTAAAAAGAATCTTTACATGCAAAGAATTAAGCCACATTATAAAGGGAAACAAACCTTTCAAACATTGTAACGTAATGATAGGTGTTATTTCCGTTCAATAATTTGGTTTTTATTGATATTGACAAACATAGAAGATCAGGGACAAAAATGCTGTATAATGTTATGGATTTGTCTTATGCTAACTTTGTAAAGTGATGAAGGGGCTTTATATGGCACTTGTAGAACAGTGAAGGTGCTTTTTCCGCCCTGTAATTTTAATGATGTAGCTTTCTTTTGAAGGGACTTTATCAAGAATTTCAATTAATAATTCACTAAACCAAAGACAATTTACACTGTCTTTTCTCAAAACCTTTTGGAAATCCCATGAGCTGTCAATAATCTAGTCTTAAGTTGCTTAAGAAGTCTATGTAATCATCTTTTCAGTATCCTTTTTGAAATTGATCTTTAAATACAGTCTACTCAATGTTGTGATCAACATAACCAAAGTAAATAAAATTAACTTTTTTCTGTATAGTTCCCTACAAAAAATCCCATTTGGTGTACTTAAACCTCATCAACTACAATTTACATTGCTCATTTGAAATAATCTTGGATGTTAAGTAGTCATTGTTTTATGTCTTGATATTTATTATTAATGTGTAAGTCTGTTTATCATCTGAAATATCATCTTTCAGTGGAATGCTGCTAATCGTGTGTCATCCGGAACACAAACAGACTGGGCCGAAACAGACCAGGAGAAAGACATCAAAATTGACCTTGTGATTCCAAAAGCAACTCCTGTGTGTGAAGACAGCTTTCTCTCTAGCTTAAATGCTACCAGGGAGGAGGAGAGTTCTGATCAAACTTGGGAACAATCAGATGACGATGTGATTGATGCTGGTGAACAGATGGAGTGGGACGATAGTCAATGTCAGTTTACTGAACGGAAGTTCATAGTGTCGGAGTCTTGTTTAGACTTGTTGTTAGAAAAGTGTGGTATTTGTAATAGGCCAGTGACAGTAACCAAAGATGTAAAAGGCTGTCTCCTTGTTTGTTTGAAAAGATGCACTTACTGTGACGAAACAGAGACTTGGTCAAGTCAGCCTGACATCAGTGGGCTAGCTGAAGGTCATTTGGATCTTTCAGCAGCCATTATGTTTTCCGGAAGTGCTACCGCCAAATTCATTCGCGCATTAAGATTTGCAGGTATAGCATGCTTTGATGAGACAACTTTCTACAAAATTCAGAAAAATTACCTTTCACCGGCCGTCCATGATGTCTGGAAGAAGCACCAAAATGACCTCATGGAAGACATTAAAGCCAGGGGGTCACCACTAGTGCTAGGAGGTGATGGAAGGTGTTGTTCACCAGGCCACACTGCCAAGTTTGGTACTTACAGCCTGATGGACCTAGAATCAGGGAAGATTCTAGACATTCAATTAGTGCAGGTTAGTCTCTTGAATTTATTTGTTTTTCAGGTTTAATGACAATCAGAAGAAAAGAACTGTAACCCTTTCCATATCTGTCCTTACTAATATTTATCCTGTGTAATACCTATTTGGATTTGATAAGGACAAGAGGATTGGACCAACATTTAATATGTAGAGATTGATATATAAGGTCATATGTCACCTAGTGTCTCGTGATATGAGTATCATATTGTTATCTATGAATTCCACAAAAGTTATATGGCACTTGGTTATCCATTTTGATAGGACACTAAGGACAGAATGGTAAGAAATATCTATTTGCAAGTGTTCTGCAGAAACTGATTTCCTTAAAATGAACCTTTGATTATACAATACGAATAATCATTTACAGAGTAATGAGGTGAAGAACTCCCATGCCATGGAGCTTGAGGGGATGCAGAGGTCGTTGGCTTTCCTACTCGAGGAATGCAGCCTACAAATATCTCACCTGGTGACAGACAGGCACTGTTCAGTGAAAAAGTATATGCGAGAACAACAGTCCGATATTATCCATTGGTTTGATGTCTGGCATGTTGCAAAAGGTGAGTAAATAGGTCGTTTAAGCTTATCTGTGTTTTAAGAATTATTTTTTGATTTTCCTTTGGAAGAAAATCATTGTCATTACAATTTATTTGAATATTGAATGATAAAGGCACTCAAATACAGTTAAATCTTGGGAATTCTAGTACTACAGAAATTAAATATCGAAATACACTTCATATCCTTTTCAAAGGTAACTAGGACAGTAACAAAGTTAAATAATGCTTTTGCAAGTGTGAAATTGATGGGGTATGTTTACAGTTAGTGATAGAACAAAGGTCAGTCAAAATAGCAAGGGGGTACATGTGTGCATCACATGACTTTCAAACAGATGATCATTTTGGGATGTTTTTTTACAGAGCGCACTTCAGTAATTTTCAATAGATCTGTTATGTATACAGTCGTTAAATTGTCTGAACATTTTGGGAAAATATGACATGAAATCGATTATAAATAAAGCAGATGTTATGAAGTCATGAACATGACTGTGCTGGTATGCTATGTTTATGTACATACATGTATACATGTTTATAAATATATATATTTTTTTTTATTATTTATACCTCAATGTACACAGTTCAACAGGCCAACATTTTGACTTATGCATACTTTTATTTCGTAAATGTGTAAAATGATTAGTAGATAATTTGTATATTGTCATCATAGGAATCTACAAAAAACTTGAAGCAGCAGGAAAGAAGAAGGGGTGTGAGAAGGTGAAGGCATGGTCGAGGTCTGTTAGTAATCACTTGTATTGGTGTGTGGCCAGCAGTGGTGGTGATGGCGAAATGATTAAACAGAAGTGGCTTTCGATCCTCAACCATGTTGTAGACGTACATGAGGGACATGGTGACAGGTTTACAAGATGCCTCCATGGAGACCTTGAAGATCGTCTTTGGATGAAAAAAGGTACAAACCAAAGCAGCAAAACATAAGTTAACTGCATTTGGAAAAAAAGATGACCCTCACTTCAAACAGCTTGAGGGAGGGTATTGCTTTTACCATACACTTTGCCCAACCTGTGTGTCTGTCTAATTTTGTCATGTATTTTTGATACATTTGTTTAAATTGAGTTTGGAATGTTTGATCAAAATATATATACCATTCAATCTCATCTATGACAAAGCTGCTGGTGGGAATATTCAAGCTTTAGTGGTTGATTATTAGAAAAGATTTACATGTTAAAGGAAAAATGATTTGGAACAAACAACATTTCATATAGACCAAAAGAAAATCCTTGCAATACAGGACTGCTTATTTTCAGGCCTGGTCCGGCTTTCAGATTTTATATTTTCCTTCTTTGTTCATATAGATGTTTAAATTCAGGCTTCAAGTAATGATTCACAGGCTTGGGCATTCCTTAATATCAGCAGGCCTGACATTATGAATTTGAAAGATAAAATAAACTAAAAAAAAGTAGACATCAAATGCCTACTTTAGAAATAAAGAATGCTTACTTAAGAAATGATTATTTGACATTTCATTTTTATATGTGTTTCACTTTTTTTTAGGTTTCAAGCCACATGCAGAATTGTCAAAGGTTGTGGCTAATAAGCTTCTACTAACTGACATCCAGAAACTCTCGCCAGCTCAACAAACATCTGATCTGGAGGCTTTCCATGAAGTACTGTGCAGTTGGGTTCCAAAATCTGTCCACTACATGTATACCTACATGGAAACGAGGTAATACATTCAAAGTTGTCTTATGTTTGCCGTTGGGATTAAGAGGTCATGGGCTCAAATCAAGTTCTGTACACCTGTATATTTATGAGTTTGAATGTTCCCTCTTCACCTTCTCTACTAAGTGTATAAATCTGTTCAACAGGAGAAAGTATGTCAATGGGCTATAGTAAATGGTCAACTGATGACATGGTGGGAAGTAATAGTTATAAGTTGGTTGAAAATTACAGGAATACCCAAGAGACTGTAAACTATGAACTCACTTTCTTAATTTGCTTAATTATTAATGTTCAGAGCCCACTTATTGAGTTTATTTTTCAAAGGTTTGTAAACAAAGTAAGAGTTTGTGTTTTTCTATAGAAAATAATTAATTTGAACAACTATTTGCCCATTCTTGTCAAAAATAGTTTTATTATACATAATATATTTTTCTTAGGTCCAAGGTGGCTGCACTCCACTTTAACGAGAATGCAAAGAGGGAAGTACGCAAGACGAAGAGCGGGGAGGAGCAGTACAGTGTATCCTATCCTAAGAGTCGAAAAGGCGAGCCAGTTGTGAAAGAAGTGAAAACAGAACAAACATTTGGTAAGTGATAGCAATAAAACATATTATTTCAAGATGACATGTCCAAATGGGATTTAGATGAACCATACCGAACCACACCTCACAAAACGATACGGTCAGACTTGAAAATATTGGACCGGGGAGTTTTTTGGATAACCTTTTTAGAAAGGTTGCATTATTCTCATGTCATAATTCATATGTCCTCGAGTGAGGGGATCTATCATATTTTGTTAAAGAGTTAAACACACCAAAATGGGATGTTTGTATAACACAAAATGTGCTTCATAAAAAATCATTCATCTTGGTGTTGAAGATTACTTCATCAAAACAATGACATATAGGTGTTTATCATTTACTTTATTTGTGTTTCAGGGTATGTTGCAGACTTGATAAAGTGTACAAAAGACCTTCGACAAAAATTCTCTTCGTACAGAATGGCACATAGCATGAAGGAGATTAACTCTACACCTTTGCCATTGGCTCAGAGTACACCAAAAAGAGCAGGCGTTTCAAAACAAGAACTTGTGAGGAACCATATAACTAGGTTCAACTGTTAGTTTGTCTTAGAAACTATTGAATGTAAAAGTTTACTTTAGTGTATTGCAAGAGGCCTCCATGACATAGTGGTTAGAGAACAGAACTGGAAATCACATGGCCTCCTTTCTGTGTGGGTTCAAATCGCTGTGACAGCATTATGATTTTTATGAAAGGCAGTCTCCCGACTGACTGAGTGCTGATGGTTCAGCGTTGCTTGATAAGCCTTTGTGGGCGGTTGAATATGGGGTCTTCCACCATCAATTAGATATTGGCAATGCAACATAACTGAAATGTTAATGTGATGTAAAACCCAATACACTGTATAAATCATTAAATAGTGTACTGCAGTGTACAATCTACCTATAAAAAAGAATTAGCAATTTTAGGGGTTTTTTATACTAAAAAAAGATTAACATTGTCAATTTGTGTAAATAATGTAGATTATAAACCGTTTATATGGTCATAATTAAAATTTCCCTTTTATAGGCATTGCATGTATTTTGAAATTATAAATACCTTTCAAGATCATATAAATAGGGGAAAGATTGGTTATCCTCAAGCTGAATTGTTTCCAGTAAGGTGTATTAACTAGTGAGCCTAAGGCAAATCTGATAACAATACAAAGCCAAGGATTGAGGAGATTTATGTAAAATACAGCTCGCTTTCATCTGTTGTTTATTTATGTTAATATGTAAAAGAACAGTTCTGTGGTTTTCTGATACAAAATAAATAAAAAAGATAACACTTATAAGAGTACTTGTTTTTATTTTATAAGATTAATTGTACAGAATATTTTATTCAAAAAGCAATAGCTAAATGACAAGCAGTGAAATTTATTGGAAAATTCATGTAGGGTATTGAAACCCACAGTACTCTTCAGATGGAAACCCTTCCCTTATAGCATTGACAGCACACGCAGGAATGACATGTCTACACTTCTTCCCAAGTAGTCCGTATACCCATCTGGTGAAACGTCTGTAAGCCAGGTATCGATATAGACTGAAACATGATCATAGTTTTTTTTATTTACTGTAAATCACTTGTGAAGCAAAATCGAACCCATGATCCGCATGTTAAGAGGCTGACACTCCACTCTACTCGAGAACCAATGTCATCCATTATAACATAATTTTGGACTATTTGACTCAACGGCTTAAAGAAGTATACAGCAATAATTTACACTGCTGTGTGTTTGAATCCCAGGAAGGATGTTCCGATTTGAGCACTTTTTTCCAAAATGATATTCAGCCAAAGTAAGAACTTCGAAACCTAGTAATAAGCCTTTTTGGCATTTAAGTCCAAAGAATAAGAGTACCAGTCAACAATATATATATATATATAGAGAGAGAGCAAAAATAAAATCCTTTACACGCCTTCTATGTTTTAAATGATTTAGTTTGTATATTTAAAGAAATAAAACGCAAAACATGTTTCGCCTTACGGCTCCTCAGTGGCATAACGTCGTTATCATATATATATTTATTTCAAAGGCAATTGCCAATTTGCATGTCAAAACAGACCTTACCTTTGCAACACATTTGGATTGGAAGACATTTCTTACATGTATTTATTGTAAACACTCGAATGTAGCATCATCTTATACAACAGTACGTGTTTAATGGAACGTTAAAGAAATACAATTTTAATGTTTCCTCACATTTCAGAAAGCTAACATATCTGTAAATTAATAAATGAGCAAGGCTAATTTCACTCACTCATGAATTTCCTGATCCTCCTCCCTAGGTCCATGGTCATGGACAAACTCGTAATATGATGTCTCCAATACGTGTTTGTTTAGGCAATTAACCCGAAACCCCTCATGCTGTGTGATGCAGGGCACACCTTCTGCCTCCGCCTTTCCATCCACAATATTTGTCAGTTGACAGCACTTTCTCTCATCTGCTGTCGGCATGTGAACGCAATATCCACATCGACACCTGTAAAAACAATTATGAAGAAGATAAAAAGGTCGTCTGTATTTATTTGTCCAAAAACACATTCACTAGAAACAAGGTCAATGTAGCATTGTTTGTCTTCTAAGATTCAGTTTTCATAAAAAAAATACGACGCAATTTTTATTGTACTGTTTCAAGCAGTAATCAAAATGCTTAACCACTATATTTATTTTCTATACAAAAACACGATTTGGTTTATATAACCGAAAGATAATGGTAGTGTAGGATAGATATCATTTTGAAACGTATTATTAAGCACAAACTTACCAATCGTCCACATTGTCGATGTACAAGTCATCCGGACTGTCATCGGAGTCGATCTCGCTTGAAGATTCCGTTTCGGGAAATTCCTGGTTATTTTTGTTTGTCCTTGGTTCATGCATATACGGCATGACTTGATCTTCACCCTCAGAATGGTCCGATTCATCAGAGAAGTCCATAGTTTTACTAGATTCGTGTCAGTATTTACTTATTGATAGACGTTGTTGATAGCTGTATAGTGTTTTCTTATATGGCGGAAGTTCAGTGGATCACGAATGACGTCACAGCAAAGGGAAGTAAGTCATACGAACTTTCCTTAAAAGGTGCGTTATGCGAGTTTTATAAGGTGATTTATGACGTAATGCGTTATGCTAAAATGTTGAAAATAATTTCAATATGATTCTAATACTTCAAATTTTAATATTATGAAATAAACCCAACCTGTCTATATGACCTTTAACAGTGTACGCTTAAGATATGCGTAAGTCTAAAACAACAATTCATCTTATTTCAATATTGGACGAAGCAATATTGCAAAGTGACACATCATTGGAATCGTCTCTCCGAGACGCTTTCAATGACGTGTCACATTGCAATATTGTATTTTCATTGAGTATACTATCCATGTTTATCAGTTATGACTTACGCAAATAGTTTCCTTAAGTTGTTTAGTAAAACGGTACCCTGGACCCTGGTTATGGCGAACGCTTCTTTTCATTATCACCTACATTCATAAACCACCTCACATATTAAAATGTATTTAGGTTTTTTTTCTATATCCTACGTAGGGTACAGAAGCTTCATGCAACGGTTTCAGAGGTGCGAAGTACACAGGCTGTTAACATATCAAAATGTGTGCTCGTTTTCAAGTAAACGTCATAAAACATTGGATGGTGGAATTGTTAAGAAATTCATAAATTAGAACGCTTCTTTGTTTCAAACGGAAATATGTCTCTTTTTGTCGTTATACTTGCTCTTTCTGAAAAGTTATTCAAAAGGGCATATTTTTTGTGGCAATATACACTTCCTAATGGTCTTTTAGTATATCGATACCTTCAACACGGCTGATTTTCAGAATCGAATCTAAATTATCGACCATCGATCGACGCACAATACCTGGTTCCCCGTAACTGGTAGCGAATTTTCATTGGTTCCCATTCATGCACTTGAAATAAACATGACAGACGGAAGTGGTGTCAATAAAACCCCGGATATTTACTCCATCGCTATTTCAATCGAACAAATGGAAGCCTGGATATGGGAATCGAACGAACCCTTTTACGGGTTTGAAAGGATTCCAAACAAAAGATAACGTAATGTTAAGTGGTTCCACTAAAAAGCGACTTGGATATGTCATTTATGGACTCCTTCAAAAATGATGGTCGGGGATGGAATGATTAGAATTATGTGAACACCATGTTGCACATTATGGATTATTGATTTTTTTCTTATAGAAATTGAAGAAGTAAAGTTGCTGTTTGCAAATTCCTTGCGAAGCAGTGTGATAAGTGTAGAAAGACCCTTCAATCGATCAGATAGACCAAGCCGTTTCAAAACTAAACATTCGGCATGTCGGTGTAAAAAGTAAGAATTACCCTCGAAACCATATTAAGATTCACACCTTTCCAAAAATTTCCACTGATGCATTTAAACGCTTTAGCCGATTCAATCTCAAAACCCGTAAACTGATGCTGAAATTTATGTTTCTCTGGAGAATTTGTGTGCTTTCGGATCATGTTTCTTAGGACGAAAACAAAGATATGAAATAGACGTAAACGTAAACGACCATGCGATTTTAAGTTCTGTGCTCTCATCTCTGGCTTTTCCACTGTCATGACATCGAAGCAGCATAATATGTCTGTCCTTATTAACATCAGCAAAAAAGAAGACGATGAAATTCTTATCAATTTTATCTAGGTGGCACCTGAACGCATAGAAAGCGTTATTTGATAAAGAACTTATCTAGTATCTCTAATTTTATTTCCATTTATAGAAATTGAATAAACTAACAAAAAGGTCTACCTTCAAAATTAGATGTTTATAGTTCTAAGTTAAAAAGTATTGGTGACATTTGGTAGTATAAAACACATTAAGTTAAACATGCATACGTGTTGAAATATATTACAGTGTAGGTATTTTAATGCAATACTTTTGCATGACGAGATATGTTTGTACAATGTCCGTTAAGTCAATAGAATTCCATTCTGAAACAGGAAAGTAATTCGTAACTTCCATGCTGTTTTTTTTTGTCTTTTGCAAGACCCGTCTCGGGTCACGAACTGAGAACCATCCACATACGTTGCATTTACTCAGCTCTTCACTGACGCAGTGATGTGTCACAGAACTATCTATATAAATACACATTTCCATAGACTGTTAGATTATCCGCGTCTAGGTATTCTTTTTTTTTCAATTTAATACGCTTAACGCGTCGGTTAGCTTGCACATTATAGGCAATAACCGGACAATAATCGTCCTCGCCAATACAACACTATACTGGTCGCCTCTTGTTGATAACAACCGATAGGCATATGCGTGAAGTGCAACCTCGGATATATTAAGATTATGTATTAAATGCATTATATAAAGGTAAAATGTAAAGGTTATTTTATTATAATGTCACCCTTATTGAAAGAGCCAGCTAGTTTGGGCTTATGAGACACTTTTCATTGATAGTACCAAGTACCTCCAAACTTCTATCACTATGCCAGGCGCCTAGCGGATATAAGTCGGTAACTATTGCATTTAATAAGCTCGCGGCTCACGAACCGGCTATTTCGGAACAAGTCCCTCGAGACATCCTCAGGACCAACGCCACCCGTGGGGCTCGAACATTCGAGCTCCCCGTCCCGAGGCGGACGCCTTTACCATTAGGCCACGGTTGACGGATTTATAAGCACCAACCATATGGTCTTTAGCATCCTCACAAACAATGATAAAACGCTCATGGCTTTCAAGAATAAAATGCACGACAGCCCTTTTTGAGTAATTGAATTAAAACTTTCACAGTAGAATTTTTCACAAAATAAGATTAGCTATGTAGTCCTTAAAAGAATCTTACACTCAAGTGACAAATGTTTCAAAATGGCACATTTGAAATAAATAGGCCTCACAATGTCCCTCAGTTTTTGATATTGTTTTTGGTCCTTCTTGTTATTTTGTGCGCAGCCCAATGGGATATTCTCGCCGAACACGGTTCAGTATCAGGGATAATGCGAAAATAATGTAGACCGACGAACGTTACGTCGCTAATGGTTAACCCTTAGAATGCTGGGTATTTTGCTAAAAATAGATTTTTGTGTCGACTGCTTTCCCAAACCTAAAACATCTGCTTAATTTTGACGAGGAAATATACCCAGAGTAGCAAACAGGTTAGATCACAGGCCAGCCGCCAATTTACTTGGCGGCTGGCCTGGATCTAACCTGTTTGCATAAGCATGAAGTCAGTTCCAGTACTGCAAGGGTTACAGTCTGCGAGTATCCGATCGCTAACTACAATCGGCGATATTGGCTATTGTGTGATTTAAGGTTATCTGAAAATGCTTATTAATTTGATTTCCATTTGCCTTTGTCGTTACCATTTGTATATTAATAAATTCGTCGACATGAGAAGTTTAATTTCGGAAAAGCCGGGTTGTCGATTGGTACTTTTAAACATATGCGAGTATCTAGTATCGCAGATCATTTACACCGAAAAGTTCCGACTACGACCGATGTATACCGAGAACGTCCGCTATAATCCGACTAAAAAAATAGTTTCAAAAATGGCGAATTATGGGTTATCCACCCTTAACCCTTAGAATGCTGGGTAATTTTCTAAAATAAGTTGTTGCGTCGTCTGCTTTCTGAAACCTTGAATATCTGCTTGATTTTGTTGAGGAAGATACTCAGAGTAGCAAACAGATAGATCACAGGCCAGCCGCCAATTTACTTGGCGGCTGTCCTGGGTTTAAGCTTTTTGCATAAGCATGAAGTTGGATCCAGCACTATTAGTGTTAAAAGCTTTTGGTTGAACGTCATGTAGTTTTCAAGTATTTTATAACGCAAGTAAATGACATTATTGGAGTCATAAAACAGAGTTAGGTTTTACATTGCATTTTGCCGTCTGTTTTTCTAATCGGAACACAACAGGTACGTTTTATGACGCAAAATTGTTTTTTAATACTTTCTCTTTCTAACGATTAACATCTACTTCGCTTAGAGTTTTCCTTTTTTGAGTTTCATAAAAGTTGCCACATCACCGCTTTTTAACCAGAAGATTACATCAACTTTATTTAAACACCACAAGGGGGACCCCAGTGACTGCGTGATTTGAGTGTACAGAAGACCACCTCTCTCCGCATGGGTTTATAGTTCGAGCTCTGTCAGGAATAACTTCGTAGGTCATTGTAGAGTAAAGAGTAGATCATGTTTACTTTATTTTTAATGTTACTTCGTGTGTTAATTATATACTTAAAGGGTACACAAGGGTCCCCTTTGACTGCTTGAGATTTTTTGTCGGTGTTAGCTATGATTCTAAACCTCTGGTTTGTTGTTTTTCTAGAACTACTGTTTTTGTATGCAATAATAAAGGGCAAAAAATCGCCGGCATGACACCTTTTATCAGGGGAAGCGTTTAACTTGGATGTCCATGAGAGGTAGCCTCTAGGCTGACATATGGAGGCTGCACGGTTTTACTAGCATTGGCTGTCCCTTATGGCCAGTCTAGCTTGAGATTTTCCGAATGTAATAAAACCAAAAGGACAAATCTTTGCATATCCATAGAAAATTGATACTACATGATGGTTTTCTTTTTTCTTTCAACATATTCCCATGTACAGGAATTTGAACTAGTTAAAGCTGACCACAAAAGAAGACAATTAAACGTTAAAACACTGTTTTCGTTGTAATTGGTAAAAGCTACTGCAACAAAGGGTAGACACTTGTGCACCAGAAGCAAATAACCCATTTGTTTCTTTTCTGCAGCATGTGCATCATCATGTGGTATTACATACAGGTTTGGGTTGTAATATCAACTCCGGGCGCAGAAATAAATACAAACAAGTTTTTTCGTGGATTGAAAAGTCACGAATTCAGTTTATCTTAATCTGCATAAACACAATTTTCCATGGCATTTGGTAAAATCTACCTCAACGAAAAGGAGGAAATTGTGCACTAGGAGTAAAAACTGAGTAACAAGGATACGGGCGGTTATATCACCCCGGGTGCAGAAATGAACACAACGAAGTAACGTTTTTTTGTGAGTATGAAAAGTCACGAACTCAGTTTATCTTAATCTGCATAAATATGGTTTGTTCAAGTGAACTGCAACAAGCTATACCCTTCCTCTTTTAGGATAAACTTTACGTAAATAAAGTAGACGATTGTCGAATAAACATTTCGCCTTAGAAGTAAGGCAGTTACCTGAAATAATCAGTTTGAAAAATGACATCCTTTTCTTTTTAAATTGTATAACGTACTTCTTTAAAAGAACAAGCTAGCAAGCCCATTGTGCCAACTGTGGTGCTTGTTACACCAAGGGAACAATCCTTTTGATTTCGGAATTATATGCCCAACTATAGAGGAGTATACAATCTTTAGTACCCTTACAGCAAATTGAATGTTGATTGGACGTGAAAAAAATACGTGATATATTCATACATGGGGAGGTTGTCAATTCATTTAAGAGGACGTCAGCGATATGTTGCTTTCGAACATCAGTGTGTCGATTGGGTCGAAATGCAATACAGGCATTGGTATGGCATATTCTATTATCGAAAGTTTGAAAGCTATTTTTTTTATTGTTGAATGTTAAATGAGCATCTTGGATTGAACCCGGGTTATCGCCCATAAAATCCGTAAACTTCTAATTTAACATAATTATAGAATATATCAATTCACTTGCATGTATGAACACTTAAGAAATAGTGTTTCCATGATAAATTAATCAACAAATTAAGAAATCAAACGTGATAGGAATCTCAAGCTTATTCGATGGTTTAAGGACTGATAATGACATGAAAAATGTTTTTTTTTTACGGTGTTCCTTTACACTTTACCCTTGAATCTCTTTAGTTCTAATACATCTTTTCACATTATATATCACAAACATCTGATCTTAAACATTCATGAAAAAAGGGACAAGAACGAAAGTATTATTTATAGAATTCCTTTCAAAATGTCTCACTAGAAAGGTTGGCATATTAAGACACGTATCCAAGTTACGTAACGCTTGACATTTCTCAATTGAATAATAACGTATAAACAACTTCCATCTGAGAATACGGGCACACCAAATGCATAAAACACCCATTGTTACCAATAGTCTAGACGCTCCGAGAACAAACGTGACACTCTGTATTGTATTTCTGCCAAGATGGAACAATATTTCCTTACACTCGACAATTTCAAGAAGGCACTATTAACAGTTAGGAAGTGTGAATATTTCATGTTAAATGCCTTTCATTTCATTCCGTATGGCAAAGAAACAATCGAGATAAGAGAAGAAATTGCTCGTCACGAGCAATTTCTTCTCTTTTCTCGATTGTTTCTTTTATATCTGCAGATCGTTTTAAGTACATTGGAAGTCCGTTGCACGCACTCATGGTGTAAATGGTTGAAAGGGAAATATATTTCGGATTAAAACTTGTAAGGCTTGGCTTATATCTATGTAATGATTATTTAAAACGTGTTTTTCTTCATTTTAAGTCGTTCGTACCGGGAAGTATTCGATTTATGGGAATGCAAATTGATGTTTAATAGAATAAGCGCCCGTACTAAACATGTTGTTTAGGTTCGGCGAACTGCTATTTATTTGGTTTTCCCCTTTCTTTCTCCCTCATTCGTTTTATCCTCAATTTCGAAAAGGGAAGGATCAAAAGAGTGGTTTGCAATCTTCCGCGAACATTTCTTTGGCGAATAGTTGGTTCAAAATGAAATAAAAGAACCAATTCATTGCTCGGATTGAAGTTTGACACAAGAACTAGCCGTACTCATGTTAACCTTTGATACTAAATGTACATGAAAAGAGGTAGAAAATATTACCATTTGCAATGTTTTTGAAATAAAATACTGTTCGAGAGCATATGAGGAAACTCATCTGTTGTTTAGATTTACCCTTCTTTCTCCCTCTTTCGTTTTATCTTCGATTTTCAAAGGTGAAGGATCAAAAGAGGGGTTTGCAATATACCACGAGCATTTCTTTGACGAATATTTTGATTAAAGGCAAAAAAGAAACCAAAGCATTGGTCGTGTTGTATTTTAACCTCCAAACCTGGTTTTACATGGATAGTGTTTGAATCATGACAACTTGTGTTGAACAACAGTCGGCATAAATATACTATTCTTTAAAGGAAACTGAAGCAATCAGAAGTTTTTCCTAACAACGATGCTTTTCATATTGCACAAGCCACCATGCTGCCCATTAAATAAACGAAGTATAAGGAAACGAACGCTGTTATAACTTTTTAAATCACATTGCCACCGGTCTAATAAAGAAAAGAAAATAGGCAACAATTACAAAGCGGAAATAAGGATGCCATATTCATTTCAAACTTTAGTAGAAATCTTAGTGAAAAAATAAGTTGCTCGTTACAGAAAGTTTCTTAGTTTGTTATAAAGATGTCTTGAACTCAGTAGATGTTTACAAGAAGTGCATGTAAGTATCTGATCGAAGATTTGCACAGGGTCATAAATGGAAAAACAATATCATTTTTCAATTCTTGTTTGGTTTCGATGGTCATTTATCCTATGGCTTTGTTTAAAAACAGTTTTGTTCAAAAACTGTTGGCTTTAAATCCGTGCATAAATGTAACATCAATAGCTAGTTCAACCTGCTTTATTGATTAACAATTAAACAATAATAACATAACCACTTTAAATGAGTACCACCTCCAACAGCGATATAAGGATGAGGTAACAGTCTTTATGAATACTGAGTTCACTTATCTTAATTACTTTAAAAACATAACTCTTATGGGAACCAGAAACACGCCTTCATTCCTTCATTCTATTAATCTTATAAGTACCAGAATTTTTTCCCCTTCATTCTATCTATCTATATGGTTTTCCATCGCGTCAACACTATGTCAGTTACGTTGGGATGCCCGACTTTTAATGAATCATAAAGACCCCAGACTAAGCTTTTCGAGAAGGTTTGCCCAAGCCGGGTGCGTAGCATAAGTCAGTCGGGAGATTACCTTTCATTAAAATCCTAATTTGATTCTAAGCGGAGATGGGCCGTATGACTTCAAGTCCTGGGTACCGTTTTACCTAACACTTCATGCTAGCAGTTTGCGTAATCCAAAACTATATTCCTCATTATCTCCTTATGTGACAAAGCAATATTGCAAAGAAAAACATCATTGGAATCGTCTCTCCGAGACGCTTCCCATGGCGTGTCACATTGCAATAGTGCGTTTTCGTTCAAGAAACATTCCATGTTTATCAGTTTTGACCAGCAAATGGTTTACGTAAACTGTTTAGTAAAACAGTACCATGTACTTTTACCATTAGGCCACGGAGGTCCCTACAAGACTTTTCGTGTAAAATACCAAAGAGCCCGTCTCCCTGTTTATATGTCATCGATAAGGGCCATCTAATTTGATGGATCTCAGACGTTGTAGCCAGAAGCGAAGTTTTCAGCCGGTGCCATTAGCACATGACAAATTGTACGAGAGTTTGGCCCCTAGGCCAAGATAACGCGAGATATCCCGAGATAGGCGGAGTGATATCGCACACACATCTGCTTTGTTTAAAACGAGGCTATGGGGTCTATAGACAAATGGTTTAATACTTCTACGGCAATTTTGGAATTTCTTTTTCATTTTTGGTGAATACTATTTAATGATGGTCTTAACCTTGTTTAGGTTTCATTGCAGCGGTTTCGCACTGATTGATAATCTCTTTAGTTATTCGTTGTATATTAAAGTACTTGAAGACTTTGTGACGATCAAAAGATCCATACTATTGTACCGTTGTCAAGAGCCAACATATCTGATTTCGAGTTAATACTGGTATCTGCTAGTTGGTTAAACGCAGGTTTTAATAGCTTCAACCGGACAATGAAAATCCTTAAAGCGTGTTGAAATGTTTGTAAAAGATATGATAGCTTAAGCCGTGATTATATTACCATAAAGGAAAGAAAGTGATCTTGTTTCTTCTAATTATCCTGTCACTAGTGTCATTTTCGGACCGATAACTAGGTGCCGTATAACATTTGTGATATCCGGCACTAACCATATAACACATGCACGTGGCAAATTATGACGTCATAAGAACGCCATGACACATGACGACATGTTTACGTCATTCTCTACTTTGTTTTTGTGTGTTTTTCTCGTGTTTTATTTTTATTTTGTTGTTTAAAAAAAGACGTAAAGGTAACAGTATGAATAGAATAGATGGTTTGTGTCTTTGAATAGGAACTGTTATCGGGCTCGGCGTAGGAATATTATCCGTTTCGCCTTCGGCTCACCGGATAATATTCCAACGCCTTGCCCGATAACATTTCCGATTCACGACACCAACCATCTATTCTCTATATCTTTACCTTAACATCTTGTTATCAGTATCTAACATTTATCATATTTCTACGTTAATAATCGATGTATAATAGACCTTGTAATTTCAATAGTTGTACGCTAACCTCTAGGCAGAGGGAACCTAGATCTAAATAGGTATGTGCACCCTAAACTATGGAATAGTGGCAAATTCGTTTAGCATATACTATTGATTCGTTTTGCTGTTGTACCAAAAGGTAGTTGGTAGATTGTTCATACTTGATCGTTGCATTCATAACTGTGGTAAGATGTTTCTTTTCCATTTGGCCATTCATTTTTATCGGCCGTAAACGAGTGACATGCATCAATATATTCTATCTATACTCTACACTATTATCATAAAGGACATTTTCATATCATCTTACAATAGAACAAGCTTAAAGTCTAATCTTTTATTAATAACCTTTAATATTTTTTACAAGAAAGCGATTTCACAAGATCTTACAACTTTCACCCACATCCTAGTAGAGTGAATGTTTGTATAAAGAGAATATATTAGAGAAACAAGCGGAAGAAGAACACTCATAGAGAATTCCAAGAACCGAAATGTATGTACGCACAAGGGAGAACATATGTGTTTTCTCGCCGAGATAAACTCTCGGGATCCCTTTTAGAAAGGAAAAAAAGTCCGTGCAAATATGTGGATTTTTTTGCTCGTTGCTTATCAACAGCTATTTCATAGTTTACAATATAAATACCTAAATGCCCGCTGCACACAGCTGATAGGGACATTTTGCACGTTGCCCCATAACCCTGTCTGAACAACGTATTAAACCCAATTTGCTAAATTAGATTTTCAGCGCCACTCTTGAATGGAACGGTCCATGGGAAAACTTAGCACCCATCGCCAACAAGACTTTTCGATGACTGCGTAAGATCACATTGATCAAAGATAACGTATTCATATATATATTTGACAATCGGCCCCGGTCTTAATACTACAATAAAACATATTGAGATGGGCTGTGCAATCTTCATTTTTCTAGCTAATGACTTGCAGTAGTATTGTGCTTATATATTGTGGTTTTGTTTTATCTTATGATAAGTTAGTCTATTATATAATTCCATTAGACTAACATGTCCATGAGTGACACTGTCGATGCTTAAAATTTAAATCTACCTGTAACATGATTTGAGCCAGCGCAAAGAGGGGTATTGTGTTTCCAAGTTATGTACTCTAACCAATCGGCCATGGATGCCTCTGATGATAGATGGAAATGATCAATATGTTAACCGGTCGCCGATTTATAACAGGAATACTAGGTAACTTGACCATAACTGTTTATTCATTCCGAATTCTATTTGATGTAAAGTCACATGTTATGAAATGTTGTAATCCGTTTAAATGGAATAAAAGATACAACAATGGAAAAGGAGGCCCTTTGAAGAACTAATGATAAACCAAGCCCCGAGTCCTGCACATCTATTTTGTTCCTGGCCTGACTTATTGGCTAACCGGAACCGAAAACATTTTTTTGCAATACATATCGTCATTTCAAATGTTTAACGTACATTTAAAGTGTGTCTAGACATTTCCATACCAAAGACGGCCACAGTCGCAATCTGAACTCAACGGGTTTATCCAATGACGAATTACTATCAGATCATGGAAATACCCGAGTAGTTACGATTCTCACTATTGGACATACTGATGTGATTCCACCATGCGTAATTCATCGATCTGGATCGGCCTATGTGGATACAAACAGGCTGAAACGTACAAATGCATTCCGTCTCCGAGATCTTTCCTTCTTTCAGGGAAGAATCCCACATTTTCGGAAGGAGTTAGTTAAAAGTTAAAAGTCGTACCTATGTTCTTTTGTTATGCGAGACTTGTGAAATGTTTTGTTTTGATTTTTGGCAGCATTAGCAAATTATAGATTAAAGATGCATTTTACGTGTCCGTTGGGACAGCGATATGCACGCAATATCTGTAATTCAAAGTAATTCTTTCTCGGCAACTTTGTATTTGAAAAATACCATTTGGCTGTGATCTGTTGAAAAAGTGCATTCGTACGCCATAATTACGTTATTGCGCATTTGAATGACTTTTAATGTTTATCGCAAGATTGGGAAAAAGGTTACATTGGGTCACATACGGTGCTTTTGGACAATATCGATTTACAGGCATCACACGAACGGAAGTTCTGATTTGCTTTTTATCGTGCTTTAAAGCTGTTTGCTTGCAGAATTGGGGAAACTTGGATATAGAAAAGAAATCTTTCAAACTTTACCAGCTGTTTGTTGTCTTGAACGTATTGGAGAATGGCCATTCCAAGTAAAATAAGCTTGTACAGTGAAGCCTCGTTTATCCGGACCCCGATTATCCGGGTGTCTCGCAATCCGAACGAAATTGTAAGGGAACGGAATTATTTGACCAGTTTGTTGCAGACGACTTTTGAAAACATTGTGGGTAAAGGAGAAATTGCTCGTGACGAGCAATTTCTCCTTTTCCCACAATGTTTTCTGCCATATCAGAAGATTATTTTTGCAAACACTTTCAATTTGGGACGGTCGACAATTTGGCGTTTGCTAAAGGGTTATACGGGCGAAAGACCGTGCCGAAGGCACGGTCTGAAGACCGCCTATATGTTACACGTACGTACGAAACGAAAGAAGGTACCTACAAAACCAAGGATTTCCGAATTACTCAGAACCCTATAGGACTTTTTTCGGCCATGTTGGTTGCAACCGTTTTTTTTGGCCCCATATGGCGCCATCTTGTCCGAAAATTTATTTTTATTCAGCTCTTTTACTAGCAATGATGTGGAAAAATCAAAGTTAACAGGCAAAAAATAGAAGGATTTTCCTCCGTATATTTTTTACAACATCTAAAACAATAAACAGTTTTGTAAAATTAAGACCGCATTTCAACATTTTCTGTTTATTTGGTGAAGGTGGCGTCTCTCATCCTAAAACCCGTCAATTCTTCACATGTTGACATGGTGATTACACCAAGAACTGTAACGTGCACTTTCCATTTCTGTGTATCACGTGACAAGACATTTTCTTTACAAATCATCATCGTTCCGATCACCGCTTCAAATCTTAAATCGAATGAAATAATCGCCTTGTTGAACGAACATCGAAAACGATGATGTCAGGTAAGATAACTTTTTGTACACTTTCATTTTCGTATAAAGAACGCATATTTTGACAGTATATTTTGTTAAATGCGAGATAGATAAATTGAAGAGAGTCTGGACCGTCATCCTATGTTTACAAACAAGTAGTCCAGTCATCCTATGAAAAAAATGGACTCAACCGTCAACTAATTGCAACAGAAACGAACTCTCTTTTAAAGTTATCATGAATGTATAAAAGATGACAGAAAAAAAGTCCTCCAAAATCACTTCAGGGGAAATTGGTTAAAAACTCGTTTTATTATTGCTACTTTCAGGCCTTATGGAAAAAATCGCATATTTGTATTTATCTACCAAAATGGAACAAAACCCCAACAATTCACACAAAAATGATGTTTTCATAAGCGGTATACTCTATCTACATGTTTTTATATCATTCACATCAGTTTGCCTTCTAGAATTGATTTATTCTTATAAATATTGTAAATTGAAAGGGGTCAACTTACCCCACCCACCCATTAAAACTAAAGAATTTTTTTTTTTCATGTCATTGCATTCCTATATGCTAGAATTCGATATTATCTGGCAAAGCTTGTTCTCTAAAACTTTATTCAAAGACAAAACACAACTTTTTGTATTAGATGACTTATATATAAAGACAATCACTTAAATAAGGTACCGAAATCCGTATATGCCTATATAAGAAAAACGAAATATATGACACAAGCAATACAATATTCATGTGGTATTTTTTGACGTTTTGCATTTGTTTTGTGAACTTAAAAAACAATAAATGAAATAAAGGAAGAAACATATTGGGAAAAGCAGCAAAAGTAGTACTATTCTATTGCCCCTTTCTCACTATGTGCCAGCTTTTCAAAATTAAGTGTACACTCATGGAATTACACATGGAGTACACTATGCGTTAAAAAATAAGGGCACGCCTAAATTAAATATTGAGGTATCTTTAATTTCGTTTAAAACACAGATATTCAATCAAAATCAATATCAAAATCAAGATCGGGTATGACCTCCACATGCAGAAATACATGCACGACATCAAGGGGGGCGGGAGGGGCATTTCTCCTGAAGTGCTGCACCAAATTCCTGAAGATTGGCTGGTATGGGGCGAGGTGACTCTCCTATCAACAACATCCAATACATGCTCAATGGGAGAGAGGTCTGATTATTTCGCAGATCACTGGATTGTCAAGATGCCCTGTTTCCTGACGAAGTCAACTGCAACACGAGCTCTGTGGGGTCAGGAATTATTATCCTGGAAGACAAAGTTTTGACCAATTCTATGTGCAAATGGGACAACAACAGGACGAAAAATGTCATCAATGTGTCCATTCAGGTTTCCAGGAACAAGAACAAGTTATATGCTCCTACCGTAATAAACACCACCCTAGACTATGATGCTCCCCCGCTAAAAGAAATCATGCTCCAAGCTTGTGGTACATTTGTATCTCTCCCCACGCCGATGCTATCAGAATCGCAGACAGAACCTTGACTCATCCGAAAAGACCATATGACGCCACCGACGTATAGGCCAACCTTAATGTTGTTAGCACAACCATAAACGATTATATCTGTTCAGCCTTGACATGATGACACCAAGAAAAGGACGCCTTGCCCGAGATTTACTGTACTGCTAGAAACTCGAAGTCTTGTAACGGTATGGACCTCCTGCTTTGGTTATGGTGCGGTTACGAAACAGTTGCGCAAAGCAATAATCCATAAAAGGCGATCTTGCTGGAATGTTGATTTCCTAAGGTGCCCATGCCCCCTCCTATTTTGAACATCACCAGTCTGGTGGTGTAAAGCTGCAGGTCGTGCAATAACAATTTTTGACTTCCCAATAAACCTGGCAACATGGTTCTAGGATTCACCAGCTTGCAACATGCCTATGCATTGCCATTTCTGAGCTTCGGAGATACTGCCATGATGGCATATTGCATTGATATGAGACTTGATTGTGTTTCATTTTTATCGTATCCAAGAATTCACGTGAGTGCACTGGCAATACAGGTAATGAATGTTACAACACTTTATCGAATATGTTCGATTACACGGTGTCATGAGTTTGGGTTTACGGATTATGAAGAGGCAGATTCTCCCTATCCTATCTAGAAAATAGTTAACAGTAATAGGGTTCCCTTATTTTTGCATCTCAATATATTTACAGACTCCCTTTTCCATTTTGTATTGTTCTTGCACAATTTCTGCATGAGCGAAGATTGCTCCCCGACATTCCCCACACCCTCAAGAACGGTCAAGAAGGTATGTCTACAAGAACAAGGTTTTCGGTCACACTTTGTTTTACATGAGCATTTTAATTAAAGGCAATTCACAGTATTTGATAAGAACTGCTGTTTTTGGAAGTGAACAAACTTCCTCGAGTAAAACCACCTTTTTGGTACCTACCCCTTCACTGCATTCCTTTTGTACACAATCCTTTCGAGAAGGACAATCCTTTCGAGAAGGACAATTTGAACATCCATTAAATACAAATATTGCAGGTTTGTTAATGACATCATCAGAATATGTTCCACGTATATCCAACAAATGCTCCTCCATATTTCGAAGGCAAACGTAAGAACAAAGCTCTATCGTCGTGTACATATTGAACTGACTCATCTAGCTATTTATTGACACTACAGCCAACTTGGGCTTATATTTTATTTATCGATGAAGGTTTGTCAGCTAGTTTCAATAACCCAGAAGACCCATATTGTGATGGCGGGAAACTACACAGCTCTTTCTTAAATATATCTCCTTCATTGTCATGCAATATATCAACCGGGGCTGTAAAACGCAAATGCGGACCAGTTTGAGCTGCTTCTGCAATTTCTCTTAACGTTAATTGAGAGTTTTGGGTTACGGAATGGCTTTAACATATAAAACTGTATTCTGAATCGTATTTATAAACCATGTTGTTAATATTCAATTGGCCTTCTTACTTTGCATAGTCGACAATTACACAATATTATACTCGTCGACCTGACACAATGTTATCAAGTGTACAGTCCGCAACGTGGATGTCTATGTTTAGGTTGTCCGTATGATCTTTTTCAACCCTCGAATGACTGGTTTCTACATGCTGATCACTTGTATATTTCTGCATTGCATTATTATAGTATGTACATATAGGAATTGACGAAAACCATTGGTTTCTCTGTGATTCTTTCAAACCATAACCACATTTTATTCTTCCTATTGTCTTAGAACTTCTAATAAGGACCTGTTCAAAAACTTGATCTGTAGAAACTATTGCCGATGCGAGATTGCTTTGACAAACTATATGGCTTCCTTCATATAAGTGAAGAAATCTGGACTCTGTAGGTAATGTTTTGCTTTAGTTTGAAGATAACATAGGAAGATAACAGAGCTCTAGACTGGGGCTACATTTCTCTGATGGCTTGAATTTACAGTTCTCAGCAATACAATCATTTGGCTTTGATAAACGTGTGTAGTAGGTCAGCCATTGTTTATATATGAAACACAACTTGGAATTACGATTTGACAAACAAAGGGCTTCTTTTCAAGTGTGTCCTACATCTTTTGAAAACTACTTCACCACATACTTCTTCAACTGTTTTTTCTTCTTGCATAAGGATTTCATAAATGTTAACAAACGTTTTATCATTTCATTGGGTTCAACCTCGCTAAAGGTTTCAGTATTTGTCTTTGGTTTGGAAGTCCAGGTCATGCTTTCAAGTTCATGTATTGTGACTTCCTCTCAAAGCAATGCAGTATTAAAAGAGATTCCCATAAGTATTACATTTAAAAAATGTATTCAGTAGGAAATGGCCTCAAGTTGCTTTGGAAATAACCGTGTCATTGAACATGTGAATCACCACATTTTGAGAAATTCTGATAGTCTTGTTCTTCCATTTATTGTCCAATACAACGGAAGCAGCTCAAATGGTATGGAATCCACAATGTTAATGTGACCTTCTTGCACTCTTGATAGTACTATCCATTTTTACCTGCAAATGGAAAATAGATAAAAAGGTATGTATCATCACTTGTGCGTTGATATTGTCTGCAGCATTTTTAATATTGGTATTATTCAGTTAACATCACTGCAAATGAAAATATTAAATTAAACACAACCACGCTTGCTTTATCTTACTTTTGATTGAAGGTTGTACTTTAGCGTAATTCACCTTAATTTTCATAGTTCATACAACATATGTATTAATGAATAATAATAATTAAAAACGTTATAAGAAGAAAAAATGTGACTAAAATGATATCTTTATCATACAATAAGTTATAGTAATAAATGCACCTTCAGAGTAAATTGCAATCGCCACCAGATGATATTTGCCGACGATTTTTATCTCATTCACATCTTCATTGTTCATCTTTAACCTTCAATTCGATCTATTTTGCCAAAGATTAAGAAACTAAGCAATTGTAAAAATCAATTAAACAAATCATAAATAGATTTATTTCATTATTTGCAAACATTACTTTAAGAATTGAATAATTTAAACATATGAACATGATCGATTTAATTGAGTGAGTAAGAGAAACTTGTGTTTTCGTCAAATCATTATCTACAATGGCACTAATGGGCCACCGTAGTTTAAAAAAAAAGAACAGCTATTCCGAGGTAAATATTTTATATTTATTTTATATATTTGTCATTGTAAGGGGCATATTTGTCATTTTATTCATGTTTAATGATATATTTGAGTGTGAATGGTCATGAAATCGATGTTTTGGGCGAAATTAAACAAAACAAACACTTTTTGAATTACCCACGAAAACTCATTACAAAGCATTCTGCAGGCTATTTCAAAAATAATTTTTCATCTAAAATGTAATCATGAACATACAATTATGTTTTTTATAAGATAAAGGCATATATAAATGATAATAAGCTCAACTTACCCTTTCATGTGACTTTCAACAGCAAGTTGACCTCGAAATTTACCGATGACAGTTCACGCTATGTACCTTTCTATGGTGGTACCTTCGAATCATGCAAAAACTCGCACTTTTCAAAAAGTTTAAATGCTTTTTTCAGTATTTTCCCCTGGTGGGATTTCTGAGGACTTTTGATATGTTATAAAGGAAGTGTGCAGCTATAATAAAATCACAAGTTTGTTTCTGTTGCAATTAGTTGTGGGTTGACTTACAGATTGACTGGACTAAAGATGGACTCTACGAGCACTATCTTACTCCGAATATTGATTTTATGTCACCGCATCTATCTATGTGTCGAGGTAGTATTTAGTACACTTTCCAGTGTTAAAAGCTACGGGCAATATGGACATACATTTTAGAGACAAAAAAAGGTTTGTTTACATTGAGATCATTTCAAGGCTGAGTAATCTTGACCCGTATTGGATTCTTCTTTTTGGATTGACGATGTGCCTGTTTTTTTTATTCACACGTTCTTTGCTCTTTGATTCTTGAATCTACCTATCCTGATGACTTCCAAAACGTATGTCTTTTCACCGATTATTAATGGAGACATAGTCGGGGAACATAGTAATAACTTTTAAGTTAATTTCATTTGTCTGCTTTCCAGAATCAGCCATAGTTCAGACTGTGTGAAGGTCAAATGTGAATCGGCAACCAAAGAAATGAATGTTGTGGTACTGCATAAAGAAAGATTCTTTGTTTTATAAGCACATGTAAGTACAACTTATCTTTTTCATAAGTAATTATGATATGAATAATACCTTGCAAATACAGATAAGACAAACAAGGAAATTTTGGTTTGAAGAGATTTTTACTTTAGAAAGAAGGGTTTACCTGAACTACAGGTGTTTTATACTGTTTTCAACACTATGTCAAACATAAATTTTATGACTTTTAGTTTGTGTACATATCAATACATCCTCTTAGCATGGTTTTTTTAGAGAAAAACTACACTGCAATATTTTCCAATTAGATTACTTTATCTTCCTTCCATTCATAATTTGATGAGAAATCTTAATAAACAATGATGTAAAAGGATGCATAATGACAATTGAATTTTTAAAAAGTGGCTGGAATAGATTTGTTTTTCCATTAATGCACATGGCTCAGTCTTGAGCTTAATGGTACATGTCTGTATAACCTACCAGTATAAGGCTAGGAAATGTTTCTTGCCAAGAAACACTACACAGCAATTTAGGTGAATGCCATTGAGGATCAAACCCAGGTCCACGCCGCTAACCATTATGCCACTGTGTGGCCAAACCATGCATATTTAGACCTTGCTATGACATGAACCAAATCTACTTACCTTTTCAAGTGAGATTCATATAATGATTACAACTAAATGAACAAAGACATCATAAGTAATTCTATAGCAAGATTTTGGCAAATGTGTTGCCAATTAAAAGATTCAAAACAAAGTTTGGTAATACAAAAAAGACTCTACAGTACTTTTGAAATGATATCTTTTCAACATTCATGTTTTATGTACATATAAACATCAAAACACTTCTGTTATGTACAAGGTACAGTGACAAAGAAAGAACCATTTTAACATGGATTTTGTTTAAACTTATGTTTCTTCCATTATCTCTTTTAAACAGAAATATCTGTGCCTGACAGAGGAGGAACTGTACATGATGTGCTGACATGAAAGATTACCTTGACAAAAAGAAAACAGATGAAGACCTGTATGAAAACTGTCTCTGCATTTTTTTCTGTAAACGTTTAAATCTAAAACATGTGTGGAATCTATGTTTTGTAGCACAAGACAAACAAGACTGACATAAATGCACATGTATTTCCAATACTGATAGATAGTTGTAGCAAAACTGTCTCAGTTTGTGAGATGAAAGAAACTTTTCCCATAATGTTTAAGAAACTACTGTTAAAAGTCAAATCATTGGACAGTAAGAGTTTTCATTCATTATTTTGTACAATATAAGGCAGCAGATAGCATTTAAAACTGAGATACATATTGCTGGTTCAATTTATTACATATTCTACCACTGATTTGAGGGACCTTTTACTGCAAAAGGTGCAATAGGGTGAATTATTGTTTAATGAAATACAATAATATCTGCTTAGTTTCAATAGTAGACCAGTTAACCCATTGCCAAACAAAACTGAAATTTAACAACTTTGTTGAAGACGACTCGGGAAAACATTGTGGGATTTTTTCCTTTTCCCACAATGTTTTCTGCCCTATCAAAAGATTATTTTTCAATTTCCACAAATTTGAAATGTCGTCTGCAAACGCTTTCAATTTGGGACAGTAAAAAATTTGGTGTTTGGTAAATTGTTAACTCATGTAAACACATTTGTATGCAAGTGGGGCATGACAAATTTGAGTAAAGCCACCATTATAACCATTATAACATTATTTCTACAGCAAGTACTCCCTTTTGTCACAATGATTTCATTCTCTGCAAAAATGCTCTCTTTTCCTAATTACAAACACTTTTGGTTGCAAATAATTTCTATTTCAAACAATGATGGCTCTACATTTTGAAATCATTTGGACATTTCTAGAAATAAAGCATAAACAATAATAATTTCTGAATACTATTGGGTAAAATATATTGTTATTAACAGATTCATTGTTTTGAAAGATTTCCTTGCATCACATTAGCTTCTTATTCTCTGTTAAAGATATGTTAAATTATTTCTACCTTATGAAACGCTTTGCATGTTGCAGGAGTCTTTTAGAAAACACTGACAAAACCATGAAATGAGTCAAATGACTAAATGAGCAGTTATCCTTTTTCTCATCAAAGTTTAAATCAAATGTCATAGTTAAATTATGCAATTTTCTTGTAATCTGCTATTACTTTCATTGAAAACAGTCACAAATAAATCTTGAATGAAGCTTTAAGGATAAATGATGAAATTTTGCCTGTTTACTTTCAATAGAAGATGTAATAGTTATAGGAATTTACAAAAATTCTGTGCTTTGTTCTCAATTTGGACTCCTTTTTGTAAATTGGGAAATATTCCACAAGTATGGATATTACACCCTGAAGATGATGAAACAAAACATTTGGAAAGAATACTTTAATCAATAGTTTGTTAAAAGGAGTAACAGGTTATTGACTCAACATTGCAGCATTTAAGGTTATGTTTGAATGTGGAAAATATGAAAACTTATATAACTTTCCTTATTCAAACAACATAATGTAAATCATGCATTGCATTTTGGAGAAGGTTAAACCAAATAAAGGCTAACACTATGGCTGATCATTTGAACAAGGTTTTGTATAGATCTGTACATATTCTATTGAGAAAAGTGTTTGTTATTACTACTAATTAACCTCAATAAATTTTGTCAATTGTTTAACAATAGAATTATCTTTTGTTTGTTTCAACTAATTATAGAAAGACTTTTGGTGCTTTAGATAATTTCAAAGACTTTTGACAATGATGGATTTCCTTCCTTACACAAATTTTCCCCTCTATTTCATCATTAAATCATATGCTGTGAAAGGTTTTAAAGAATGATTCAGAGAAAGCATATACGTACAACATACAATTTGGTGAAGAGTAAATTCTACATATCAAGGTTTCAGTGCAATACAAAACTGTAAGTGCTTCACATATTGGAAGTACTAACTGAAGTCTTGCATTGAATCCTCATTTTGCATGGAGAGATTTTGGAATTCAAATTATTTAGTTTGGTGGTTTTGATAATGCACAAACAGCGTCTTCTGTTTCTTATTGCATTACTGATATGGGTAGGATAGCTAAAACATGAGAGTATCTAGCGAGAACCACCAACCACACATACATGAGTCCTAGATGCTATGTTTGATTATGGTTTAACAACATTTTCAACAGAATGTTTCAGTTGTGTCAGTAGACATATCCCTGTTTGTATCCCGCCCCCGAAGTTAGTTTTGGGTAGGACCTGGATCACAGCTAAAATGTGGTTATGGAGTATCCATTGATAGCATCCAACCATACATAAATGTTTAAGTCTTAGATGCTATTGTTGGATTATGGTTTAACACCATTTCAACAGAGTGTTTCAGTTGTATCAATGGACATTAATCTCTGCTCCTGTTATTTCCCCACCAGAACCTTCCAATATTCCTCCCTAGACATAGTCCGAATGATCCAGACGAAGATATTTCATTCTTCGCCACAGTTAAAGCTTGGATCATCTGAGTGACCCTAGACACTGACCATTTAACCATACGAAAATCATTGCGCTTTGATTAGACATTTAAAAAGTCGTGGTGCAATGACTTTCGAAAGAATATCATACAAGCCGAAGTATCAAACGCATAATTATTCAAGCTCAATACCAACTATACTTTTGTCTAATGACAATGTGTACTATTCGTAATGGTTAGCAACTCATATATATCCACAGTGGTAGAATAAAGTAGTTGGTGTCGTAGGTTATATATTAAACACATCTGATTTGTATCTTGACAATGGCTATTTCTTTCAAATTGGAGTGCCTTCAGACAGGACACTGCTTCCTGGCCTAGTATTACTGATACAATACAAAGGGAACATTATGTTATACAAATCCAGAATTAGCACTGTTCATTAACTGAAGGAAAAAATCTCTTTCGCCCGGTTTAGGCTTTGCCTATTTTCATATTAAGTATACATGTGCATACAGACCGTTTATGTCTTAATGTGTTAGTCCGGATGATTCTGTAATCCGGACATTTTGTTGGGAACGGATGTGTTCGGATTAACGAGACATCACTGTACATGAATATAAGAATATTTTGAGCCTCCATACATTGAATAAGTATGTAGAGAGACTCAATAAGCTTAATCCTTCCAATTCATTTGTAAAATATAATTCTACAATAAAATATGTTCAAACTAGACTAAAGGAATGAATAGAGATCAAAGGGTGTTGTAACGCCTTTGAAATTCGTTGGATACCGTCTGAACATACTTAGATATAGACAAATTCTGAACCAATATTCATCATATATCAACACAGGTGTATGCACTTTTAAAGAAATAGAGGATAACCAACTCCTTTCGATTGATATAAAAAATATGTCACGAGAATGGGTTGTTATCAGGTTGAAAAAACGAGTTCGAAGAACGAGTTTTTTTTCTACATGATAACAACCCATTCAAGTGACATATTTTTGATATCAATCGAATGGAGTTGATTATTCTATTTATTTTATTCCACTTTATAAACTATATTTGCCAAAATACCTCCATAAATGCCAAATGGAATATAAAATGGGAGGAGCCGAACAGTTAACAACGCCCACGACGCCATTTTTGCGTCCTATGACGTCATTCACGCGTATGGATACAATTTAAAATACAAACATTTTAGTGCCGTGTGCAAAAGTGCAGCAATGACTTTGATGCAAAGGAATGGTAAAAAAGTAGTTCCGTCAAAACTGATATCATTACTAGTGATGATATGACTTTTTGATATCATCACTAGTGACGATATTTACTGTGACAAAATTGAAAATTGAAATACACTGAGAAATCCCTGTATTTCATTGAGAGGAAAATAATAAATATTCTTTCAATACCCTCCAAATTGTCTCACATCTGTGAACAAGCACCTTTAAAACTATTGATCCAAAAGCGAACAAAATATGTACCAACCTCTACTTTATTGAAAACATATTAATGACTTTGACCTAGATCATGAATTACATGGGAAAATCGAGTGGGGGTAATTAACAATAGTAAAGATGTGTTCTCATCAACAACTTAAAAAGGATCATGATAGAACATTAGGCTTAAGAATGTTCAAACAAAACTCGTGAAAATTAATCCCTCGGATTTTCTCCCAGCTTGGCAGCCTCGATTGGGTTTTATACGGGACATGATTTTGTAGCAGTCATTACGTGTTTATATTTACAGTATTCGACTTCCGGAAAGCTACATCTATTTCCGGTTCCTGTTGTAGGTTTGAATTCGATTGCTTTTTGGTTTAAACTTTCAAAGTGTTATGATTTCTAACTTTAGTTTTGCGATTCAGATGCCTGTATAAACGTTCCTTCCTTTAGCGGTTTATCTGAAATGCATTAAGACTCCTCATGAACTTAAAGGAGCAATTCAACGCCTATAAGACTGTGAAGCCATGGAATGGGTGCTAATCTAATTGAATGTAAGCTTCCTTATAATGTACTCTCTAAATATGACATTTACCCTCTCATAAGAGTTTGGGACTGATCCAAAACAACAGCAGACGACAAAATTGCTTAATAATTTCACCTATCTTTTATAGTTTATTGTAATTTACTGAACAAAAAATAAGAGTAACACGTTTTTAATCAAACCATAAGTTTTCAAGGTTTCAACTTTATCAAAATAGTTCTTTTTGTTTGTTATTGTATATGGTATGTGGAAGAGAAAGTCCTGGCAAAATGATCAGATGCTCATTTCTAAAGTCTCTAGGACAGGACATCGCAGAGACATATATCACGGAGTAATGGGTTTCGATAAATGCGCGGTCAGACGGATAGAATTATAGTTACGATAGTTGGGAATGATTGTCTCTTAACAAATGTCTTGAGAGAGAAAAGGATAACATTTAACCCGACATAACGTTATTCATAACATGTCATAACGCAACAGAACGGCAAATGTTCTCTCTTTACCGACGGACAAGCCATTATTCTATGAATCATATAAAATGACCACATTCCATTTTTCCCGACAGTCAAGCAATGGATACAGTGTTAATTATGACTCACAGTTTTGTTTCCTTACCCATAATAATACTTCCCCTTGAAGAATCTACTGCGTACGTCTAAAGAAACTGCTGTGAATAAAACAAAAAAAATATAAACTGCTTCGAATGAGAAATTTATAAGGTTGTCACTATAGTTTCTACACCAAAGCATACAGTACAAAGATTTACTCTTATCACTTTTATCGTCTGTTGTTGCTTTCAATTTAAACCGGTCTCATTGTCCAACATGGAAGAATAGGTTAACCCATTACCAAATAATAACGACATTTGACCAGCTTGTTGCAGACGACTGTAGAAAACGTTTTGGGACAAGGAGAACTTGCTCTTAACGAGCAATTTCTCCTTTTCCCACCATGTTTTCTTCTATATACAGAAGATTTTTTTTTCAATTTCATCACATTTTGAAACATTCATATCAACTCTTTCAATTTGGTACAGTCGAAAACTTGGCGTTTGGTAAAGGGTTAAAACACGGGCCAGACACTCCCGTCTAAATGACTAAATTACAGCTTATTGTCTCGGTATCAGAAAACAAATTCGGGACGCTTCGGATTTGTTCTTGTGCTAGGATTACGTCTGCTATGTGATATATCACTCTACTAATGCTAATGGAACTTTGGCTGTATGTGGCTCTTTAACCCATTTCCCCCTTTTTTTTGAGAACTTATGATCGGTCCAAACTGAAAGGAAAAGCAGACGACAAAAAATAGGAAATAAATACATTTCTTCTACGGTCATGATAGCATTCTGTAATAAAAGAAATCGTTCTAAAACAAAAGAATCACTTTAATAGAATGATTTTTGATCATGGAAAAGAAGTATTATCCTTTCAAATACAATTGAATACAATTCCTTCAAAAATGATTTATTACAAAGGTGTTTGTTATATAAAAATTATAATACGAAAAAGCAATCGCAGCTCTTTTTTGTAATTGTGATGCATGGTGACCTCATAATCTGTTGACATGAACTATCATATTTAGTTAAAACGTATTCCTCTTACATCGATTGTACAAAAAGTCCTTAAACTCAGAATAATCTCTTTCGATCCTGCTTCCTTGATACACAACTAGTACTCGTGCGGAATGCGGATTAATACAAGGTCGCAAACAGAATCCCGCCACTCACGGGATTCGAACTCACAACCCTCGTGCCCCGAGGCCAACGCTCTTACCCTTTACCACTGTCCGTCACGTCATATCATATCAAGCGGTTATTCCAAGGGTAAAATAAGTCCGAAACAAATCTGAGTTCTTGGTACTATGATAGTCTTGAACTAACAAAACCGTGTATTTGCCTTTATTTGACTTCAGCTTGGTTAAGCAATGCTGTAATAAACATTTGTAAAGCCAAACGATTGTCTGTTGTCGCAGTCGAAGACCGACCGGAAAGATGATCAACTCATGCGGAGTAAACAACGTGGCTATGATTGGCAAAGATAGATGAAAAAAGCAGGAATACCTGTTACGCAGCCATCTTGTTCGGACATAAGATCGTAAACATTGGTCACGTGATTCCGCACCCGATATTGCTCATCATAAGCAGTTTATCCTTTTGTCAAAGCGTTATTTGAATATCTCACCGAGATATGCCTCAAACAAAAGCAATATTGAGTTAGGGGTTGAGATGTTAGAAAGCTTTAAATTCCACGACTCTGTTTAAGCCATTAGGGCCCGTGCGTTGTACAGTAGAGCCAATATTTGTGTCTAAGTGGATTTATATCAGGCCCTGATTATTCTTGGAATGGAGGGATGCAAGAAAAAACACGGATCAACATGTTATTGCGAATAAAATTTGACAGTTACGAGCGACGGGAGTGTATCTGTGCCATTTGCAAATGTGATTAAATTCTAATAAACAACTCAAAAGGTTCCGAAAGTTTGAAATTCACCTCTTTCTTAAATATTTGAGGGATTTTGAATAGAACGGTGTTGTTTTTTTGTACCATTTTCAATGCGCGTTTCTTATGTGAAACGTTTCTGGTGGAGCTGATATAAGGGTTTATTTGTTAAGGTATTTAGTTGTTTATGTCAGACGTATTTTTTATTATTACCTATATAGGATCTTCGTGACTTGCCTAAGCTAGAGATCGTTTGCTTTTATTTTGGAGCGCTCAAACTTTCCTAAAGAGGCGGACGTATTACATCGAGAGACTTGTTCGAAAGTTCAGTTTCGGATAAGCCCTACAAATAATATGGGGTCTCTGTGGCGTAGTGGCTAGAGTTCAAAACTTGAAAATGGATAGCCCCTCTTAAAGCTGGATCAATGAACAGTTATGATATACGAATGGAATTTGGAAACCTTTGCAATCTTTGTGAGCGATTATGTGTGCGAATTCTTGCGGGACCATTATCCGAACATAAGATCACATACACAAGAACAATCGAAACTAGAATGATCTTAAAAAAAACCTGGAAACTAAGAGTAATGTGCCAATTTTTCAAACGTCACATTGTTTTTACACAGACACTTTTGCTGCGAAAGCAGTGTCCTAGACACTCGTCGTCTCTTTAAGTTTGAACGTTTGAACACGGACATATTTTGTATTTGCTAAAACATCAGATTACCGCAGTATACCATGTAGAAATTTCACTCTATATCCATATGATTTAAAACAATATATATTCCAGTACTAAAGACTGGGAAATTATATCATATTTATGAAACCGTAGGCATTACTTTGTGTCAAAAGGAGAAATAGCTCTAACACTGTTACCTCTTGTCTCAACTGCTCAAAAAACGTCCATTGGACTTACTCTGCCGAGGCCCATCTACGAATGGTAAAAAGTCCTCGTTTGTCTTTCGGATTTCTGTTGCTTTCTTACTTAAGTACACAAAACCATTTCTTCGGCTTCAATATACATTCTCATGTTAAACGCGTATTGTGCGAAAAGCTCCAGGCTGACATTCAGAAGCATATTCTCTGCAGATTGAATTCCCAAAGGAACCAAACCTCTCTACAAGTGATGGAGAGACTATGCCAACGTTCTTTCCGACTATATCAGCCCGACCAAGACTGGTACTCAAATTTCAAGCATCAACTAATGATGCGTCAATAAACCCGACAACCGAAAGGTAACGGGTTTAAGCACCTGGCACGTGCCATCCTTCAAGGTTTTCCCAGCTGTACAATAATGGATGGCTTATCATCAATCACGTCTAGTCACACGGCAATGTAAACTCATCAGGTTTATTTAATGAAAACACCTCTGACATAATATGGAAGCCGCCACATTGCTTCTCGAGACACTACTTAAAGTGTACTTTCGTTTTCAAATATGGATCTGAAGTGTAATATCGAAACAGTCGTTTATTCTGATTAAAAGCATAATAGCGCTCAGAAAAACTGCAAAACTGGGTAATATAAGTTATCATTTATAAAAGAATATGTTGAAACATAGCGAAAAACCACAGGACCATGACATTGTAACGCCTGCACTATTTATTATCTATTTTTCAAAGTGCTATTTTCATAAATGTGTTGCCCACCAAATAAGTTCACTGTTTACATTGGAGTAACATCTAAAATAGCAAAAAAACGCTAGGATTAATGAGTGACGATCACCTGGTTAGAAAAATCATGTGAAACACATAAAAATACTGTCATTTATCCAATATTAACAACATGAACATTCAACATGGAGAATTTCTTGGGTTTTATTTGTTGCCAACGTTTCTCGGCTGACCTCGCTTTATCGCTAATTGTAAACAAACCTTCAAGTATTCACTCTTTTAAAAGCATCATGTGAACGTGTTACAGTCTTAATTTTTATTTAAAAGGGAATATGAAGTACTTTGAAGTTAATTTACAATTATTCTAGAACTTTCAAAATTTCAGTGGACATGAGCGCAAGTATGGCTTTAAGGAAACAGACATATAAACAAAACTTATACTTCAATTATTATGTATGAATTACCGACCAAAATAATGATTTAGAATGATGTTTAACATCTCCATATACATTGAACTACTTAGTGTGGACGCTTAGAGTAAATGTGATTTATACCGGAGACGATTTGCTTGAAATATTGTAACCCTACACTTATATCCGAGGTGTATTTCTCAGGTCACGGAAATACCCGAGTAGTTCCGATTGACACAAGGTGTGTTTCTCAGGCCGAGAAATACCCAAGTAGCTACGATTTCGGTTTTCCCAGCTGCACCATAATGGATGGTGCCCCATCAATCACGTCTAGTCACAGCGAAGACAATGTGAGACGAGGGTTAATGGGGCCCCCCTTGTCTGTTACATTGTCGGAATGGTGCGCATGAAATTGCTCGACATGATCTAATCGCACGTCGATCAGACGCTTGATGACTCTCCCAGAAAGGAGGAATATTTGGTACACGTGGGAAATCGATCAAGGGAGGTTACTCTGCGTGTGTGAGTGTGCCATCCCGGGCGCCCCCTGGGGTGTTATTATTTTTTCTGGCAATACAGCAGGGGTTTTGCAAGTAGATTGTTTTCTTATGGTAGAGTGATAGGTGTTTCGTCTTCGTGTTTTTTGGTCCCTTCTATCTTCTTATGTTAAAATCATTTAGAAGACAACGTTTTGCGAATTGTAAGAAATAGAAAGGCATCCAAGGTGCCTTTCCGAGTGATATTTCCACGAATCAGAGCAACATCCAAGAATGAGCATTGTAACACATTAACAAAAGAAATTACGTCTGCATATTAAAAGAATGCATATCGGGACTTTTATTGTAAGACATGAGCAGCGGTTGCAGGTGGACTGTTCGATCTGTCGCTTTGTCTACAGCAAACCGTATATCAAATCACACTAAATGCGCACCAAAGAACAGTCATTCAAAGCAAAATTATCGATTTTAATTGTTTAAAAAGTACATACAGTGAATTAAAATGTGTTTTGATTTAAAAGCGTGACATCGCTTTTTTGCGTTACTGCATATAATCTAGATATACCTAGATTCAAATTCCAAATTTCAACTGTATGCAAAACAACAGTAAACAACTGTATTGTTTCAACGACATTATATTTCGACTTCCAAAATTTCTCCTCTGTGAACAAGCACCTCTTAGTGCAATTGTTACATCTTACACTTATTCTTCGCTTCAAGATGTTCGTGGTTTCGATGTTGTTTTTTACCCAAGTTGTCACATTGAATGTTTGATCTGTTTATTTATACTATTTATGATGCCGACAACATTGTTCTACGGCGGTTAACACATGAGAATAATTGGATCAAATCTTCAAAAAGCGTTTGCTGAGTTTCATTCACATTAGGACGAAAGGATCTAAAAACAATTAAAACAAGGATTGAATTTTAAATGAATTGTGACATCGGACTGCTCTCAGATTTCAATGATTCCCAGTCATTTTAAGTAGATCCCAACATGGAAATGCTCTCTCGAGAAGTTGATCGTAAACAAAAATACTTACGAGGAACTAATTCTCCGTAACCGCACTAGTTTTAAGAACCGCATTGTACATTGGTCATTTGATATCTAAAAGGTCGGTATAATGTAACCAATACGAGAAAAGCATGGAGCCAAACCGGGACTTGAACCTGGGTGCTCTGCAAACCGTGCGAACGCTCTGAGCTATCCGGCTCTCTTACACATTACACTCTACCTTGTAAATCTAGACTCCTTCTACATACTCCTCCGCACAATTGAAATTCGTCTCGAATTTCCTTGGAACAGCATTCGTTTGGGGGAACGATTCTAGAGTATCTATAACTGTAGCTATCATGTGTCATTTACTTTTGTGTGCCAATGCAACCAAGGTGAGAAAAACATGCGGCCAGACCGGGACTCGAACCAAGGACCTACGCAGACCATGTGAACGCTCTACTGACTGAGCTATCCGGTCCGCTTACGTATCTGAATCTACCTAATTAATCGAGACCCCTACAACAATAAGAATACGAGAGAAGTTGGTTTGAGTCCCGTTATATAATATTGGTAATTTCCACTTCGCTACTTACGGGTATCGAACACAGGACGTCTCGTTACAGATACCGACGCTCTACTACGGTACCACTGACGCCATTAGGTATTACTGAGTAAGGGGTTAGGAACGTGTGGCTGAGCTTTCATAGAAAACTCGATGTAACGTAACGTTAAACAGCGCACACTCTTCTATACATTTGCAAACATTTCATGAGAGTAAACATACCTCGCCTTATTGAACGCATGGCTGGCAATCAATGAAACCTGAGACACGACACATGTATAATGGCATTTAGGTAGAATACCCATAAGTCGCCATTTTGAAACCTATTTTGTCTTCGGTTTACTTGGGTCCTTCTTGGTAAACATCGCTCTTAATCGGCGCTATTCGCATTAAATCGAATAGTTCCGACCCCAACCGATGTATACCGAGATCGACCGAAGTAATCCGACGAAAGAATGAGTTTCAAAATGGCGACTTATGGGTTTTCTACCTTAAACAACACGACGGCATTTATATTGAACTATACTCCATACAGTCTTCTGGGAATCCATATTAAAAGCACGACCATGCGCATTTTCATTCATAAATTGTGGAGAAACCGATATGCGAAAGGGACAACTTTCATACAATAAGCAAGACAGGTTTTCCTTTTGCCGCTCTTTCTTCTTATATCTTTCAGAGACGGAGTGTACCACACATGTGAAATAGAATAGGAAAAAATAAGGTTATTTATCATTCAATTCTTGTAAAGGTAAAATAAGAAAGAAGAGGACTTATGAAATTGAGATCATAGGAGAAGAAACCCGGCTGACTAACAAATGAGTCATCCTTTCTTGACCGGCCCTTATTGGCAGGTAAGTAAGCGGTCTTCCTCCATTCATATAGACGCGGGATCGCAAAGGAATTTGAAATCATTGGCTATTTAAGACCCAAATGAAGCAAACAGACACAATTGACACTGAGACGAGGATTGTAACAAGGAGAGCAAGAACTGAAAATATTCGTAAAAAACAACGATTTCTTTTTATCACAATTGTTTCTTCGGTCACTTAAATTCAGTATGCGATGCATATTGAAAACGCCAGCAGACGAGTAAAGATACACAAAAATATAAATTGCTAATTGATAGCATTTTTTCGTTAAAAACTATTAATTCTGACTAAAGAATCGGCATCTTTAACATAAAGTCAAAATAATAAAAAAAAAATAATGAACGAAATCTTTGCGACACGTATAAATAAGGAACATATCATGTGGTACATCGAATTCACCTCGATGTACAAAGAAGTTCGACAAAACGGAAGTTCGAGGTATAGATCCTCCATTGTATAACGAAGTAAAGGATGCGCTGATGACAGATCCCCTGTGTACATTGTACAGGTTGCAATGATACGTGAAATCTACAAGAGGGTAAATGTTTTACTCGCCCAACATATACATGAATGCTTAACCCACGCCTTATCACTCAGCAGACCCATTAATTCTTGCTGCCAGGCATGTGGAAAGGTTGTTGGAAAATATATTAGAGGCGCAGCGAGTCGCGGGAAAATGGGTGCAAACACGTCTTGGTATGAAGTTGTTATGGGACGAAATGTCGCACCTGGAACCATTTGGATTCATACAGATTTGTTTATCTTAATTATTGGTACTTTAACACTCAATCGTAATTGTATCTACTTCATATCAATACTCAATGGTATCATTTTCTTTATTTTGGAGACACTTGACTTATTTTTGCTTAATGGATTATTTACTTGGTCCAAAGTTGGACGCAAAGCCGTCCACATGGTTCGTAGGGGTACCCAACTGTATGTTTATGCACCACCGCAAGCTGAATGGCCATTTCTGTGTTCGAGATATTGTGGATGAATTTCAAAGGTTCTATCTGAACTCAGCAATTGCTAAACTGAGACAAAAAAAAGTCCTTCACTTTTGCTGAGGTAGTTATGTAAGCTGGTATCATTTCCTCAATACCATATACGAAAACAAAGACGAATAAGTGATAAACATACAAATAAAAGTGAACCAATTACACTGTATGACATTACAATTATTTCGAATTGGTATGTAATGACATTACGATTATTTCGAATTGGCATTTCAATATGAAAATGTTCATCGGTCAGCCTGATATCTCAATTAGAAGTTCAAACATACATCTATAAACATACACTTGAACATAACAATACAATATTGGTTAAATATTGACCACGTGTAACATGTACGGGTTTGTCCTTAATAAAGGTCAGGGTACCGTTTTACTAAACAGTTTACGCTTAAGATTTGCGTAAATCTAAAACAACAATTCCTCTTATTTCAATATTGGGCGAAGCAATATTGCAAAGTAACACGTGATTGGAATCGTCTCTCCGAGACGCTTCCAATGACATGTCACATTTCAATATTGTACTTTTATTGAAGATACTATCCATGGGTATCAGCTATGACTTAAGCAAATGTTTTCCGTAAGTTGTTTAGTAAAACGGTACCCTGGCAGTTCCCTGAGAAGCCAATGTTTTAATACAATACTAATACATAATATCAGTATCAGTTAACCAAAACGCTGACTATAGGTGAAACGTATTGGCTAGTTATAAATGAAGAATAGTTGCCCGAAGACGACCCCTTTATTCAACCAGCGGCCGGGACATCAGAAACCGATGCATCATAGACCCAAACATTAATTTCCCGATTTCGGCCGACGATAGATCGCGTATGGTTGCCGCTCACTATTTCAATTCGGACATCTTGTCACGCAGGAAGTAAAACGTGCGATTTATATCTATCATAATCCTATCGGTGAAATATTGACATTTCTCAGTGTAATAATTCTAAGAAACTGATTTTCTCTATTAAACTGTAGTGAGTTATCACACTGGTGTGTGATAAAAATTTCTTGTCGGTACTTCTTTTTAAGCATGTGCGTTAGAAATAGTAGATATATAAGCAATGATATGTTGATTCAATATACTTGTGATCACACTTTGTTTAACGATAAAAAGTTATCAAAACACTTTAAACACATGTTAACACCCGCTTAATCGGGAATCCTGTTTTTGCATATTATTTTTTTCCCTTTGCATTCCCTTGCTTCACGGAAATTCCAACTTAGCCCCGATTTGAAAGCTAATATTGGCCTGAACATCCACTTCGATGTCAGTGAGAGTATATATGTCAGCACCACGGATTATAATCTGGTAGTTTCGGGTTAGTTCCATATTTGCGACCGTTGACTTCATTTAGAAGCAGTTTTTGGCAAGACACCTTTTTTCTAGCCTATCATGATGAATTACCAGGAAGGCATTGATAAATGAACCATCATTCTCGAAAAAAACAATAAAAAATTGTGTTAAACCCTTAACAAACCGAAGACATTTTCACAAATATCATATAAAGAGTCATGGGTAAACGGCATGGTTGTACGACTTATGTATTCTGAACTCATCAGGTTAAACTAATAAAAACCCCTCTGAAGTAATATGGAAGCTGCCATGTTGTTTCTCGCGAGACTTCTTTCATTGAACATTCTTTTTCAATTATAGATCTTAAAAGTAAAATCTAAATAGTCGTCTAATTAAATTAAAGAAACAGATATATTAAAACTTATAATTTCACTAGTATTGTGTATGTACGAGTTACCGAATAAAAATAGTGATTTAGAATGATTCTTAACACCTCTATATAAAGAGGTATTATCATACATGGCCAAATATGCATAAATTTGTCAATTTATTATCAAATCCTTCAAAGAAAACTATTTTTAATCTGTCAAAGTATATATATTATGCTCAACGCAATCGAAATTGTATGACACCTTTAAATGAATGAAAAGCTCTTCTGTAAATCCATGTCTTTGTTAAAATGTTTGTTAAAAATTGCTATATAACATGTTATGTTTATAATGCAATAAAATATTATGTATGTATATGCGTTGAACTATTCGACGTGGACGAACAAAGGAAAAGTGTAATTAGCCGGGGACGATTCAACCGGAATATTGTAACCCTACACTTATTATGCACGAGGTGTATTTCTCAGTCCGCGGAAAGTAGTTACGATTGTACGATTGTGCTTTACGCAGAGGCCGTTTGCCCTGTTTTGTTAACCCTTATAGTGTTGGAACCGACTTCATGCTTATGCAAACAGGTAAGAACCAGGCCAGCCGCCAAGTAAATTGGCGGCTGGCCTGTGATCTGCCCTGTTTGCTACTTTGAGGTTCTTTCTTCATCAGATTTAAGCAGGTGTTTAAGGTTTTGGAAAGCAAACGACATAAAAATCTATTTTTAGAAAATTACCCATATGTGTTAGTAGTATTCGGACTAGTCACGAAGCATGAAATTAGCGGCGGAGGTCATGCAGTACTGTAATAATAGAATGGTACAACTACTGTAAATGTGGTTTAACCATCCCGGTAAGAATAATAAAAACACAATGGTTTTTAGATCATCGGGCCCATAATTTGTCGTTAATCCTTACTCAGAGGTTCAGGGGTGTATTTGGGTCTTGTGCATGTATTTCCCATTAGAAAGTTTAAAACTATTTATAATGCTAAAAACCTAGATCGTTTTTATTTATTATAAGAAACGTCTCGACGTGATAGTAATCTATTAAATACCCATTAAAGGAGATTAATGCTATGTCAAACTTTATTATTTGGTAAACTTTTGGACAGATTCAAATAGTAATCACCAGAAAAAACCATCAGCACAACTTAAATATGTGAAAGTAAACCAGAAATAACCCACATTAGCAAGTTTTATAATCCAGATTTCCTAATTCTTCACCTCTGACCATGACAGTTGATACACACATTTTTGAACCGCCCAATCAGAATGCGTTATTTCGAATATGTAAACAAACAGGTTGTTGATAAACATGATTGAATTGGAGACAACTATATTTCAAGCACAAAATAACTTATTTCAAATGAGTCTATTAAATAGGGTGTCAATGCATTCCTAGATTAATTCTCATGACTTTTATGAACATAACAAAAAGAACTCCATATATTTTTTCAGTAATTTATTTGTACTCCTCTCCTTTGATGTACCTTTAAATACCCATGCCATATGCTTAAGAGTGGAAATAAATGAATTCAGCGGAAACGCATTCTTCCCCAAAAAATTACGCAGTAAATCCATATTTTGTTGGTACCTGCTGTCCAACATGTGATTGGTATAAAGAAGTCATGGGTCACATGTCTCCTCTCTGTGTAGGTGCATGTTTAAACTAATCATTTTGACATCGATTGTGACGTAAAATTGAACCTTATTTAATTCACTCTCGATGTCGGCTTCCTGGATTCTAAACCAGTATTCGTGCCGATTTATGGCTACTGTCGGCAATTCTCACTTCGCCGTTGACCGGGACCGAACAAGGGGACCTCGGTACAAGAGGCCGATAAGCTTTATTAAGCTTTAAGCTTACGTCACAATCGATGTGAAATGAATAAACTTAAGCCGGGTTGTACTTTATGATTAGTCGAAACGAAAGGGCATATCAGAACAAAATTGTACACTTCTCGTCAAAAGCAGTTTCTCCTTTTTCCCAAAAGTAGGTTTACTATAACAGGCGGAGGAATCACGTGCTTAATTATTACGATATTATGTCCTAACAATATGGCCGCACCCATTGCGGAACAGGTAAATTTGCTTTTTCACCATTTTTTATTGCCAATGATAGTGGCAATGTACACCCTGCATGAGCTAACCATCAACTTTCCGGTTCTGGTGTATATAATAACCCATGTTTTATAACGACGTTAAGTCGAACAATTTATACCAACCGAACCGGAAAGTTGATGGTCAAACCATGCGTGGTACACAATGTGGCTATCATTGGCAAAAGTAGGTGTAGAAAGCAATATACCTGTGGTGGGCCAACTTTTTCGGACTTAAGATCGTAAACATTGGTCACGTGATGCCCTCGCCTGTATAAGTCGACCGTTGGATGTATGTGCGTTACAGGCGAGTATATATGAACTAAGGGGATAAGCCATCGGGAATTCGGGACAGGCAAGTACGGGACGTTAATTCGACAAATACAATTAAGCAGATTACTCTGGGTGTATCCTATACGACATCAACAGCATTTATAAAACATGAGATCATTTTACTATCTTCCATTATCAAATAGATCCCCACTTTAGAGACGCCATCAAAGTGATCATTCGAAATGAATGAATGAGCGAATACATTAACGTAGTATGATATAATGAATGACTGAAAGATCAATTGCTTGAAATGAATGGGAATAGAAAAAGAAAGATAATGTCTAATACAACAATAGATATTTATTGGATCAATTAATTGGATATATATTGGATTAATTGATTGATATATCATCGCTTAATGAATCAAACTTATGAACCATGTGCTTCATGTTATTGACAAAAGAGAAATAGGCATCAAACGTTCTTTTGACTATAATTCCTCCAAATTTCAGAAACCGGTATTAATAGTATTCCTTTTTGGGACTTGACAAATGTTAACACATTTTGTTAGGATGTTTGCGTATTCCACGACCGTTTTATTGATTGGATTGTTAAATCCGTATTTGTAATAATATGCACTTGCATTTGTAATACTACGCATATAAATTATGTTGCTACGGATTTGTATTTGTAGTATTACGCATATAAATTATGTTGCTACGCATTAGTATTTGTAGTATTACGCATATAAATTATGTTGCTACGCATTAGTATTTGTAGTATTACGCATATAAATTATGTTGCTACGCATTAGTATTTGTAGTATTATGCATATAAATTATGTTGCTACGCATTAGTATTTGTAGTATTACGCATATAAATTATGTTGCTACGCATTAGTATTTGTAGTATTACGCATATAAATTGTGTTGCTACGCATTAGTATTTGTAGTATTACGCATATAAATTATGTTGCTACGCATTAGTATTTGTAGTATTACGCATATAAATTTATGTTGCTACGCATTAGTATTTGTAGTATTACGCATATAAATTATAATGCTACGCATTAGTATTTGTAGTATTACGCATATAAATTATGTTGCTACGCATTAGTATTTGTTGTATTACGCATATAAATTATGTTGCTACGCATTAGTATTTGTAGTATTACGCATATAAATTATGTTGCTACGCATTAGTATTTGTAGTATTACGCATATAAATTGTGTTGCTACGCATTAGTATTTGTAGTATTACGCATATAAATTATGTTGCTACGCATTAGTATTTGTAGTATTACGCATATAAATTGTGTTGCTACGCATTAGTATTTGTAGTATAACGCATATAAATTATGTTGCTACGCATTAGTATTTGTAATATTACGCATATAAATTATGTTGCTACGCATTAGTATTTGTAGTATTACGCATATAAATTATAATGCTACGCATTAGTATTTGTAGTATTACGCATATAAATTATGTTGCTACGCATTAGTATTTGTTGTATTACGCATATAAATTATGTTGCTACGCATTAGTATTTGTAGTATTACGCATATAAATTATGTTGCTACGCATTAGTATTTGTAGTATAACGCATATAAATTATGTTGCTACGCATTAGTATTTGTAATATTACGCATATAAATTATGTTGCTACGCATTAGTATTTGTAGTATTACGCATATAAATTATGTTGCTACGCATTAGTATTTGTAATATTACGCATATAAATTATGTTGCTACGCATTAGTATTTGTAGTATTACGCATATAAGTATATTTCTACAGTATTTGTATATTACGCATACTATAAATTATACGCATTGTGTTGTAGTATTACGCATGTATAAATTATGTTGCTTTACGTATTAGTATTTGTATTACGCATGTATAAATTATGTTGCTACGCATTGGTATTTGTAGTATTACGCATATAAGTGTTATGTTGCTACGCATTATTATTTGTAGTATAACACTTGTAATATAAATTGTGTTGCTACACATTAGTATTTGTAGTATTACGCATATAAACTATGTTGCTACGCATTAGTATTTGTAGTATTACGCATATAAATTGTGTTGCTACGCATTAGTATTTGTAATATTACGCATATAAATTATGTTGCTACGCATTAGTATTTGTAATATTACGCATATAAATTATGTTGCTACGCATTAGTATTTGTAGTATTACGCATATAAATTGTGTTGCTACGCATTAGTATTTGTAGTATTACGCATATAAATTATGTTGCTACGTATTAGAATTTGTAGTATTACGCATATAAATTATGTTGCTACGCATTAGTATTTGTAGTATTACGCATATAAATTATGTTGCTACGCATTAGTATTTGTAGTATAACGCATATAAATTATGTTGCTACGCATTAGTATTTGTAATATTACGCATATAAATTATGTTGCTACGCATTAGTATTTGTAGTATTACGCATATAAATTATGTTGCTACGCATTAGTATTTGTAGTACGACGCATCGGTGCTGGTATTATAACGCAAGTACGTTTGTAGTGTTACGTATATGTGGTGTAATGTTATGCATTTGATTTTCTAGTATTACGTGTATGCGTTTTGTAGTGCCGCAGATATCAGTTTTTAACACGTTTGTAGAGATTCACAAATGTAGTTATAGTCGTACGCATGTGTGTTTGAAGTATTACACATGTGCGTAGTGCATCCTTTCGGTGACTTTCAACTCGTTTTTGCAGAGTTTTTATGCGGCCACTCTAAAAGTTATACGCGTTATAGACTATCAATCAAGAGATAGTTTCCACCTCCGATATATCGAAAATAAACATCGTTAACACTTTATAAGATTGATGAAAACGCCATTGCTTTAGGCGTATGGCCATCGATTGCAATTAGATAATGGGATAACGAGCTTTGTTAGAAACAAATCGTCTCGGTTAAGATAAAATGTCATACGACTTTCATCTAAATGAAACCATAAAGTGTTTCATAATTAGCTAAGACAAAACTGTTTGTAAGGAATTAGTTTGGGCCATGTTAATCTTGCCGTGAAGGTCAAATTGGGGAGTCGTGCGCGCTTTTTCCTGATTAGACAAACAGTTTCGTCTTTATTGAATCTAAAAAACTCAATGACGATCGTTAAGATAAGTTTTAACTTATTTATTTCATCGATTCTGAAGGAAGCTTGAAGCTTATTGAATTCGCTCTTGATTGCTGCACCCTGGATATTTTACCAGTACTCGCGCCGAGTTGTGTGCTAATCTCAACAATGTTCGCATTGTCCCTAACGTGGATCGTACTCGGGACTTTCACAAGAGGTTGACGCCCTACCAATGTACCACTGTACCCCAGAGGATTCAGTAATAAGCGCCAACTTATCACCTCTTTGACCGTACCGTTTCGATTAACAAGACCTCTCCGAGTCAATTGCAATAAGAATTATTCAGTTGTTTTCTCTCACAGACGATCTATTGGGATATGTCAAAATGCACAAAACAGACAGAAGCGTATGATCTATCTTTAGCAATGCATGTAATTGATGACATAGCATAGGAAAGTAATGTTCTTTAATATGCTGGTATCTAGACGTACTAACAGCTAGCTTTTAATAGTTTAACCCTTAGAATGCTGGCTAATCTTTTTAAAATAGATTTTTTGTGTCGTCTTCTTTTCAAAACTTTAAATATCTGCTTAATTCTGATCAGGAAAGATACCCAGAGTAGCAATCAGGTTAGATCACAGGCCAGTCGCCAATTTACGTGGCGGCTGGTCTGGATCTAACCTGTTTGAATAATCATGAGGTCGATTCCAGCACTATAAGCGTTAAAGTGACTTTTTCTTTCATCGATTGTGAAGCAATGTCTTACACATTACAACACGATTACTCACTCTCGATAAGTGTTTGATGAGGTAACGTACTCAGTGTTACGACTTGGGGAGACATTACAGGGACATGTTAGTTGTTAAAACTAAACCGGCATTCATGAGTCAGTTTTCGTTGAGTCAAATAGATATCTCAGACCTTTGTGAGAAAACACGAGTGAATCCTTTTTTTTCTGTTTACATGACAGATGGCAGTGGGTGCCATTGTAGCATACGATGTCTGAAGCCATTTAGACAAAATGAGAATATACTCATCTCACCATGAGCAAATTCCCCGTTTGACACATGGAGCTAAATGTCAATTGGTTTATTTGTAATATATACTGAGTTCGAATTCCATCTGACAGATGGAATATGCTAGCAATATGATATGAAATTGAATAAATGATTATTTGTTAAATATACCTTATTTCTAAATCCAACATGCCCAGAAAAGCCAGAAAATTTAGCCGAAGCAAGCGGATCATTTATACCAACTTATATTCACTCTTTACAAGCAAACCAAAATGGTAAGTTGGTTTTACATATGACACAGTGAGTGAATTCAATTAGTAAGACTTTATAGGGCTTGACATTTAGCTATGATACAAATGCAGACTAAATGGTGCAGAATGTCTGTTTTGGAGTACATTGTTAATGTATTTGGGACGTCCTCTGGAAAAGTGGGGCATTTTTTATGTCGGCCAGCTAAACTTTTCTAAAATGGTATTTCCCTTTTAAAATAGGGAACACTAAGTATAAGAACATGTGCACTGATCTTGATTTTAGATAGTGTCAAAGGTGCATTTAAAATGCAATAGCACCCCTTTGTAGTATTTTTATAATTCCTGTAATCGAATTCGCCAGACAATTGCATATATATGCAACTAGTTCTGAAAGTCTAAAGTGTTTTTTCAATGATTACAAACTCACGTATTCTATGAGAATAATAAGATAATAAGAGAAAACAAATGTTTAAAGCTATACTTGCGCTGATTTACACTTAAATTGTGAAAGTTCTAGAATAATTGAAACTTAACTTAAAAGTACTTTAAATCCCCTTTTACAGAGGAATTGAGACTGTAACGTGTTCACATGATGCTTTTAAAAGAGAGAATGCGATACGGTTTGATCAGAATTTGCGACAAAACAAGGTCAGCCGAAAAACTTTGGGAACCAATAAAACAATGTTTTGTTTAGTTTAAATTCATTTACTTTATATAAAACAAGATTTTGTAAAACAAGTTCTTACAACCTAGATTAATCATTTTCGATACTGCTTTCTGGAGACACAACATGCACTCTCGCCAAATGTGGAACAAATAAAGGTCACAAGAAGAAACTTGCTACTGACAGTATTTGAACCTACGATCCTCGTATCCCGAGTCTGATGCCAAATGGCAGAAACTCTGTCATCCACCTTATGTTTTGTCTGTCTGTAAGGTTGGGACAAATACTTTAATAGTTTAGTCAAGTTAAACCTATAACAAAATATCACATTTGAAATGTTATAACAACCTTTATTAACAATGGCCTCGTGTCATACAAGCTAACCTGTGAAATGCTTATGTATATTTTGTCACGGTCATTTCAGATCGCTCCAATGCATTTTGAGAGAGTCGGTTTACTCGAAAAAATAGTGAAAAGTAATAATGCAAAAGACTCGTTCGTGACAACAATGCAATGCGAATGAACGTAATTGAATCCAGTTGGCGTTGGATGTTGATTAATTAGGAATTAACTCCCACAACCAATTTTCCATGTGAGGCTTTGAATTGGCCTTTAAAAGGGATTAGCTGTTTAAAGCTGTTGAATCGATTATTTTTGCAGTTTATTGGCCGCCAGTGACTAAACGGCGCGATTGTGTAATGTGCATTATAGTTTTTCTAATGGTTTTATTATATAACTAATCTTCTTTGCAGATAAGCAGATTAACTAGCACTTATAATTTATTATTTAAAGATAATAACGTCTTTTATAAATGAATCATTAGTTTAAAATACGCATTTTAACATCATTATCTATTAAGCTTACGCCTTTGCTCTAATATGTTCTTTGTTATGAAATACTTGTGTTAGATGGATTTTGCTATAAACTGTAGTAGCTTTTGCAATAAAGGATAAAGTAATGTAATGAAAAACCAGAAGAGGTCCAAGGTAATCCTATAAAAGAGATATTTAAGTGTTCATTGAATTGCAGCAAGGTATTTATCAGTTCACTCGAGTGTTCACGAATCAATGGTTGATCGTCCATGATCATGTTATGGTGATCAAAACAATGGAAAGGAGAAGACATCATTTTCCCTGCTACTTTCATATCAAGTTAGCGTAATATATCTGTATCAATATGTAATTGTTTTTGTTTATCTATATAGTGTTTAACACTGTTTCAATATTTGTTCAAATATATAACGGCGTTACTGGATTCACCAGTTACAGGCTAGTGCTCTGACGTCTCTTACCGTAGGACACACGTACGACATTAGAGTTACCGGTATGGCTCGAAAACCGGGCCCCCTATGTATGAGACCGCTTTCTTACACTGGTCCACGTAGGACCCTAGGTTAATTATGCTCCTAGAAGGCCTGCCCTCGAAATAAGGCTATATAAACGCGTTTGTCATCATTGTATGTTAAAGGGACTATCTCGTATACTGTGTTTTGTTAATAGCCTGCATAAAAGGATGCTTTTGTGCCAACTAATTTTGTAATCTGGGCCAACGACGCTATTGCACACATTGATGATTTAGGACGGAAAAACATTATTGTTTGTTTACAAAATCAAATTTGAATACTTCACTGCCTATCAAAAGCATATATACATTATTATTTACCAAGGAGTTATGGACGGGTTCAAGGAGCGTATCAATGAGCTAGGTTTGTGTTGCTTTATAAATCGGTTTTGCTGATTGTTCCATTGAAGACATTTTATTTTGAAACGATTAAAGTCTTAATTAATCAGAGAGTCGTTTTAATCGGAGGACAAGGAGGAGATATGTTTCCAAGACACCTCGCTTCCGTATCTTTCAGTTTACAAGACAACACAATGTTCGATGTCCTAGAGTTTAAAATGCGTAAACATGGATAAGTTTGAACTAAGTTTGAAACGAAGCGGTAAATTATGGAAGACAATCATATCAATTAATTTATCTCAAATTTCGAATGTTTTAAATTAAATACCATTTAACTAAGTACAAAATACAATGAATTAACTTTGTATCAAGGTTAGTCAGCCAGTACAAAACCATTAATCCGACTTCAAAGTTACAATAGGCGATTAATTACTCGTCCTAATTAACTAACCCATGAACAGGTTACGCTGGAGGAACGGTAAAGGTCAAACCTTTTTCCATCTACGCATGATTCAAAATGACTTAACATCCACAGGGAATTAGTACACCAAATGCCACACCAGTTGTAGTATTGAGCCCATGAAAATTCTTGTTTCGGACGAGTCCGCGTATAAACGTATGTAGTCGTGATCCAACATAATCTATAACGGGTTGTGATGTGTTCCGAGATTGCAGTAAAAGAAAAATGCAATACGATCCAATTTTATTAAAAAAAAAAAAATACAATTAAACAAATTTTTAAACTTGTGACGGAAGCTTGAAGCTCTCGGTGGCTACTTCCTGGATACCAGTGCTCCCGTCGATTCGTGGGTTAGTCCCGGCAATTTTTACCTCACCTAACAGTGATTCATACCTAGGAAACAATTTTGAAAAGACATCATTACAAAGAAGGTTATATGCAATTCCTCTTGGCACACTCGGTCAATTTGTAAAAATATCAACTAGAAATGAAATGAAATCGGAGTTTCTAAGTTCGCCTTCGAAAGATATATATCATTCAAATATCGTCTAAGGCTGATTTCATGTTGCTTCCGTTTCACCCAGACATTATTTGGTGCTTCCGTGGACTATGGGATGCAAAACACAACTTTGGTTCATCTCATCGGATACTATGCCTTTTTCGAAAATAAAATCTAATGATAAATTGTGTTGTAACAACGCTTCGATGAGGTCCATTGTTTGTTTCATGTCTATGTTATCTGCCATGCTTAATGTGAGAAAACACATCCCGGCGCATATGTCCTCTAGCCAAAAGAATGCCACTATAAATACAAAAGTGTCTCATAATTAATCAGATCAACAGAAAATCGAATATAACCGGTGTGTAGAGAAGGGTATAGGAATTCAACAACCATAAAACGCAACGTTCCTTTCAAAAACTGTACTTCTATTTTGGATTAGATTTACAAGCGTGTCAACAAATGTTCAGTTTTATTACGGCTTTTCTGTGACACATTCACGTGACGCCGTCTGTAAAGCAGGTCCTACGAACTTATCTTATTCACACTCGATTCCGCTTCTTTGATAGATAACCAGCAGTCGAACTGCATAGGGAATAATGACAAACCCCAAGGTGGATCCCGGTACTTACGGGAAGCCGAAGCCTGAAGTCGACGATCTAGCCATTGTTCTCAATGAAAGAAAATTGAAAGCAGCGTGAAACAATGGTATCGCCTGTTGAGATAACGCGATTGTTTTTACCTACCTGCTACCGTTGCTTTTTCTCGCAACCAATTCCCCCATAGAGAAATATTTTACCAGTCGAAGTTGAAAGCGATAGCAGACGACAAGAACACGTTTGCCTTTTCCTAAAGATTGGACAACATTGTGACTAAAGGATAAAGTGCTCCTAACGAGTAATGTATCCCTTTGTCATAATGGTTTCTTTAGGTCTCTGCTGTAAGTTGCCTCACAGTGAGGTATAATAGTACAGTCAAGGGATAAAAAGCATAGCATTCTTCTTTTATCGGATTCGCGTGGATCTGCATGGCGGTAAAACAATAAATGATAACCTACGTGATTTTTGGGTCATCTCATTATCTGTTATACACGTAAGACGTGTGCCATTATGTTCGGGGGAGGGGGGATGGCCAAGTGATTAGAGTACAGGGGCCCGTTTTACTAAACAACTTACGGAAAATGTTTGCGTAAGTCATAATTGATTAACATGGATAATATCTTCAATGAAAGTACAATATTGCAATGTGACACGTCATTGGAAGCGTCTTGGAGAGACGATTCCAATGATGTGTTACTTTGCAATATTGCTTTGCCAAATATTGAAATAAAAGGACTTGTTGTTTTAGACTTACGCAAACCTTAAGCGTAAACTGTTTAGTAAAACGGGCCCCAGATCTTGAAATCACAAAGCTCTTCTCTGCTTAGGTTCAAATTATGGTGGTGGTATAGTTGAAATTTTATGAGATGTAGTCTCGTAGTTGGTTCTACCTGTCTTAATCAAAAAGTTGAATAGGGGTCCCCCATCACCGATTGACCAGACATTGTCATACAAGTAAAAAATGGTTGACGCAATGTAAAAGCCAAATAACATCTTTTGATAAATTGTGTACTTATTCGCACAATAAACTCTGCATCAAGGTAAAGGGCACAATTTCAACACAAAATACCAATGCATTTGGTTTAAGACCTTTCCCTATTTACTAATCTTCATTTACCAAAAGGAAATGTTTGACCGAAAAAAAAAAATCGCATTTTAAGGCTTTACTCTTTTCCCTGAATTTATCTTTGAGTTTTCTTACACGCACAAAACAAATGTTACGACTTACTTTCATAACCTTTTATAAATTATCAAAGACCATGAGATTCTTTCAGACGGTTAGGCCGTTTGTATCAATATAAATGCCGTATTCGTTGGGTCAAAATAAAACGCTTCAGTATTCGACATAATGGAATTATTACATTAAAATACTTAAGTATGGAATATAACGGGTTTGTAACATCTAAAACGTCCCAGCGGTCGGCCATTGATATCCCCAAGATAGCCTATCTTAAGCACTTTCCAGTACAACAGTATCTTAGAGATAGAACCGGTGTTTCGCCGCGGGTGAATTCTCTTTGTGTTGGGGGCAGTGGATCGTTGCATCCGCGTGCCATTCTCGCTGCATCGTTTACATTGCGATGAATTGTTCTGCGATGTTAACTCATTCTTTCCCTCATAAGGGGGTTGAAAGTTGCTCAATCTAAACTGTAGATGCTAATGTTGCCTAGGGGTTAGAGTATAGCCGTTGGCTTACACACTGCCGGTGGTGTTTGGCAATTCGAAACGTGCAGTAAAGCTTTTGGTCTGCCTCCACCCAAGATGAGTTAGATATCACTTTTTAAGTGAAAACCTATTCGACTCGATGAAAAAACTCTAGAATGCAACCAAATAAAAGAGAACGCTTCGGCAGACACCAAATAAGCCTGGGGTCATTTCGGTCTCTAAGATCAGTCGCTGTATAATTATAAAGAAGACGTGAAGGTATGATTTCTCTTAACATGTATCTGCGTAAAACAAGTGTCCTGTGTGGACCAGTGGTGTAGATGGTGGTTTTATAAGTCGAGAGGCCCGGGCTCGAGCCCTGATGATACCTCTGATTTCATTGGGACCTTTCAGATTCTTAAAAATATAGTGGCTTCGCGGGAATGTCATTTGACAACATGCTTAGCAGCCCTAGCCTAGTACTGGTAAATCCAAGGAAGCCGTCAAATAACATAAAATAGTTGAAACGACGTTAAACCCTACATTATCATGCACAATTAACCAGTACTGTTTGAAAAGGTTTGCTGCAGCCGAATAAAGTACAGTATAGCAAATCATATGACTTCAACTCATTTTATAGTCGAAATGCTACCCACATCCCAGGAAGTGCCAATAAATAAAACGTCCCTTATTCTCAGCAAAGCGTGAATAGGAACCGTCTTTATCCTACTACATTAAATTATTTCAATTTTTCATGTTCCAGCAAGACTGAAACTATTGGCCAATGTTCAAATGCTGCGGTGCTCAATTAAACACTTTTTAAGATTTGAAACTTATACTTACCGTCTGAACTCTCTTTCGATTTGAGGGCTATCCAAGACGTATCGTTTTGTTACATCTAGGAGCGTCATTCGGATGCCTCGCCCTCAATTGTAAAATAATTTACGATAGCAGGTTTTTCGGGACGTGGTGCATTGATAAAGCATGTTATCTGGGATAATGGGGCGGTGCTAAAGGGTGATTTACCAGGCAGATTAACACTTTTCTAATTCCAGATGGCTCTTTGGCGGCTTGTAGAGGTGCCGATGTTGAAAAGTATCGTGACAGAAGAATGATATAACTTGAGGAATCTTTTCTTATTTTAACAACGTTTTCTTGTTAAGCTTTTGAACTGTTCTCTTGAGTTTTTAGATACATGGTCGCTTTGATATCTGGGTTGTAATGCTCGTCTTCGGCGACGAATCATTTTTAAAGAGAAAAAGGGGCAAAAGAATGGGAGGCATGGAAAAGCATTCAATCCGGTTTGATACGCATCTAACGTGCACGTGAAACTAATTCGCTTTTAACTAGGAGGTGATTAACAACATTTGACAACGGTGATAGGAGGCAAGCAATCTCTACGAGCCATTGTACTAACGAGAGCCTTTCTTAACAAACTCAGACGATGTGGTTCATTTACAGGCTTACAACAGAACACAGCGAAATGTCGTTGCTATTAGGTGCATTAGGGTAACATGGCGCTTTGTTTTGTTTTCTTCTTTTTGCATTTTTTTTTAAACCTTTAACCGCATGCCGTCACATTTTTTTCCAACAATGTAATTTGCAATGATAAGAAAACCACCGTTGAATAGTGTCAGGGTAATGCATTGTAAGTTTGTTTCGTGGTTCGAAGTCTAAGAACGCATAACCTCATATCTAGCTTGAATAATTCAGATTGATTTTCTTTTTCAAGTTTTTATCGGGCAAATCAATTAATCTAGTTATAATGTCTTAGTTAGTTTTAAAAATATTTCGTTTTCTTTTTGAAATAATGCAGAAATGGATGATCATTTTGGGTGTCAGCGTCATTTTTCAACCCCAATTTCGTTTCTGAGCAGATGGTCATGTGACATTTGTGGTGACAGTGATCAATCCCATTAAGGGAGATCGCTGTAAGGATAGTGCTGATCGATTATACGTCTGGAAGAATGTCTTACCGTTACAGAGAAACGTACAACCTTAAGGTATATGTATATATGTTTTTTGTCGAAGTACAGATCCCCTGAACAATATGAAGAATGCAGCGGTCTTTATGCGCCGTCTTTGGTCGAATTCAAAAGCCTGACAGAGTAACGTTTAGACGTAACTTAACAACTTATGGAAAACATTTGCTTGAGTCTATACTGATATACATGGATTCATATAGTATATCTAAAAGGAAAATGCGATATTGTCATGTGGTACACCATACACCATAATGTGCGTCTCGCAGAATCGATCCCATTGACGGCTTACATGTACAGTAATATCTCGTTAATCCGTTCCCAACAAAATTTCCGAATTAACGAATAATCCGGACTAATGAAGCAGGGCATGGTCTTAAACATATATAGACATAAACGGTCTATATGCACGTGTATACTTATGAACCTTTACCAAAAGCCACATTTTTGTCCGTCCCAAATTGAAATTCAAAATTAATCATCTGATATGGCAGAAAACATTGTGGGTCAAGGAGAAATTGCTCGTCACGAGCCATTTCTCCTTGAGCCACAATGTTTTTGAGAGTCGTCTGCAAAAACTGGTCCAATGTAGTTAATTTATGGTAATTGGTTAAGCAAATTACTGCACAATAATTCCGTTGCCTTACAATTTCGTTCGGATTGCGAGACATCCGGATCTTCGGGGTCCGGATAAACGAGGCTTCACTGTACTGTGCAATATTGCTTATCTCGCCATTAAAACAAGAGGAATGGCGTTTAAGGCTTACACAAGTTTCTATCACTGTTAAGTAAAACGGAACCATTGTCTTTACAATAGAGCAAAACCGGAAACCAGAGGATTCGACAATCCAAAAAAGCAAACAATTTGCAATTCAGCATGCCAACGATCCTTTTATTAGTATTGAAGTCGCATTTTGCAGTATCATCAATTGTATGTTATGTGCATGACCGCAATACATTGCAACCGGTTTGGGACTTTTCGGCCCTAATACAATGAACCCAGCCCATGAAATATTCCGACTCTTCTCTAGATCCGTATGAAATATTGATGAATATTTCACCCTCACCGCAATCAAACGGCTCCTTCGTATCCGTGGCGAAAACACCCGGGACATTGGAAAAGGACCAGGGGCTCTTTTCATCGACGATCGTAATTTCCATTCTTGCTCTTAGGTCATGGGTCTTATTCAACAATCGTCTTAACTACACTTAGCTTAAAGCAATTTAAATCGCACTTACGACAGTTCCTATGTGCGAATTTACCCATTACCACTCAATAACGACATTTGACCTGTTTGTTGAAACGACTCTGGAACACATTGTGGGGAAAGCAAATTCTTATTTTCCCACAATGTTTTCTGTACTATCAGAAGATTATATTTCAATTTCATCACATTTTGAAATGTCGTTGGCAAACTCTTTCAATTTGGGACTGTTGAACATTTGCCGTTTGGTAAAGGGTAAACAAACAATCGTAAGAGCGAACAACTTTCATAAGATAGGCGCGAAATCAAAAAGCTCGCAGCTATCTCATATTAACTGAAATGACCGGCATTACATAAACTTTCCCTCATTTTTCTTATTTTAGAAAAGCAATACTTTAAAGCAACACGCCATTGGAGGCGCCTTTCAAAAAACGATAAAGACTTTACAGGTAGGACTCATGTTCCGATCACATTTAAGCCAACACTTTTCTGAGGTACTCCTCTATATATTTCTTTTACGATGACATCTAGTGTACGCACCTTTGTGAGATAGACCAAGGCTTATTACCTGCATGAATATGAAACTATTTCACTTACAGTTGAAAGTTATTCATACCAGTTCCGTTTAAAAGGGTATGATCCAATAGAAGGTTTTTCTTTTCATTGATCCGTGCAATTCGTTGTTTACAGTAATTCTTCAATACACTGATGGTTATATAGTGATGCCTGTCATTGCCTTAGATAGTATTCACTGCTGATCTGCAAATAAAGGTTGGACCAATCTTGCCTAAACGCATTAATATTCCACAAACGAGTCGGTAGATGGACCGAAAGAAAAAGACACTTCTAAAATGAAAATCGCAATGATTACAGAAATGGTATCTCACCATACTGGTATATTATACATAAATGAACGTCATGTAACATCGACACTAGCAAAGAACCTTTAAAAGAAGTTCAATTGAAGTGTCGGATATCCCATAAAGAACATAAATGCACATGTAAAAAGCGTTAAGCAAGTATACTGAGATTCAAACTACCAATAGTTAAGGTAACTAATTTGTTTTATTCTATATCATAAACCGACTCCACAGAAAAGCATAACACGATTATATGTGTCATCGCAATTGTGATGGTTATATCATAAATTTCTTGAAATATTATATTCTTAAAAGATTTGCATCTGAATATTGCAATCTCTTACTCTATACTGTAAATAATTGTAAAATGACCCATGTATGTATTTTATGTTTCAATGTCTCTTTTAATTCTAAATGAATGAAAATGTACCTGTTTTATATGTTCAATTCATTTGCATACATTTTTTTCTCTTGTTCATGAATGAGACACAAATGAAATATAAACGTGTAATGTGATAGTTTCCTTTTCTCACAAAGATTTATCAAAAACCAGTCTTCTTTTAAGAGTTTTGAGTTTTAATCACCAGAAAAGAGTTGTAGTCACACATAGCTGTATTGTGCTGTAATGTTTGGATGATGGTGCCTTATTGACCAACATAAAGCAACAGCGTTCGATTTGTTATTCGAGCCTTAGGGTCTTTAATCGAGTGAGTATGCATTATTTAGTACACTGGGTGTGTTTGTTTGGTGATTCCCTTTTATTCTCACCGAAGAGAAACAAGACAACATCGAACAAGTAGCTGATAAATTACTGATAATGAGCAATGTTGTACGTTCAGAGATCGTCGTTGCATCTAAGAGGTATTGATCAGTTCTGAGTCTATCACTGGAATTGTTCAATTGTGTTGTACATGGTTTCAAACAAAGATTTCAGTTATATGCGCCGTTCTGAGTAGCATATATTTGGTTATTTGGATTGATTGCATGGCTTTATATAAGTATTATCCTCAACATACTGTCATCTAAAGGCACAAAAGCTATTCACCATTACGTTGAGGTAAAGGTGTAGCATATATATGTTGCAGATATAGTTTACTGTTTCAACAGTTAATTTCATAAACAATGATTTACATTTGATTTGCCCAGGGATAAAGGGTGGTATTATTAAGAACCATCATCACATGGTTCACACTAACATTTGACGGCACATACAAACAATTTGGGCCACGTCACGGGAAAAGGGGCACTCAGACATAGCAAACAGTGTAGCCCCAGACTAGCCGCCACGTCAGTGGCGGCTGGTCTGGGGTTACACTGTTTGCCATCTTAGAGGACATCAAGTTCTACCTTTGAATTGATACAAATGATAACTGTCGGGACTAGATGCTGGAATAATAGCGCTAAGAAAGAGCTGAGTCAGTGGTTTTTATTTATGTCCGAGTGCCCCTTTTCGCGTGACGCGGCCCATTTATTTCCGTCATGGAAAATTATCAAATTGCTAACAATTTGCCTTAATAACACCAAAAGTCACTGACTCCTTTTATTCGAAAAAAGTAAAAGAAAAAGAATAAAAATAATAAAAAGGAAAAAGAAAAGATATTGACATTAAGTTAAGTGCCGATGATATTTTAAATCACCGATCTAATCTTTGTTACTCATTTAACACAATTTGTGAGATATCTCTTAGTCTCTTTAAGGTGCCAAATAGACATCTCCCAAACGTTTTCTCTCGACGATCTTTTGGTTATACAAACTGGAAGCGCCTACGTGTAGTGCCTGGTCACAAAAGCAGGCCTGACTGATCTTCTGTACGAGTTGATTAGTGCCCGAGAGATTGAGGGGAAGCGGCGGTAAATTAATTAAAACTCGCAAAGAAAACGAAGCAGCGGCTAATCTCGCGACTTCGATCATTTTTGCTTTGTCACCTGAGCAGACGAGACTCTGACTTGAATTGCCTGCTTAATTGCAGATGCCATTTTGGAAAATGTTGTTGTAAAAGGGTTGATTTTCTTAAGATGATCATGCTTTTCGTATATGCATGATATACTGTATGTGTAATGATCTATAAAAGTAATATAAGTATTTGGGCTTTGTATAGCTATTTTGAGCAATCCATGGAATTCTAGATGACATTTTCGAAATCTTTGGAGATTTTTCTCATGAACCGGGCTTTCATAATCTCGATAATTTATTTTATTGAAAATAATTACTTAGTCTATATAGGTTATGTTTAGTACGCTAGAGGGGTGTGCTTAACTACAGAAAGTATTCTCTGAATTTCTTTTTGTGAAAGGAAATTTTCTCACGATGAATAACCTTATCGCGTAAGCACGATGTGTTATCATCGCAAAAAGGTTTTAAGTGGATAAATACTATGTTGTTTAAAAAATATCTTATGATAGCCGCTTGGATTAAAGCTATTTCTATACTGACGAGCGTTATCACGACATTACCATGGGACTTAAAAGTCATTGTAACAAAGACGGACATATTAGTTTCTTTTTATTTTTGTCACATCATGACAGTGTCGCAACGAAGAAAGTCGTGCAACATTGAGTTGTGCGAATGTTTGTATGTTGAGCCTGTGACTAAATCATACATGTAGGTGATATAACACATGAACACACAGTTGGATTGATAACATCATTATTCCCCTTCATGCATACGTATCTTAAAGAACCCTACATCATAGGCCATAACCCTTTACCAAACGCGAAATTTTCGACTTTCTCAAATTGAAAGAGTTTGCAGACGACATTTAAAAATGTAATAAAATAGAAAATGATAATCTGATATGGCAGACAGAAAACATTGTGGGACAAGTAGATTTGCTCTTTACGAGCTACTTTTCATTTTTCCACAATGTTTTCTAGAGTCACCTGCAACAAATCTGGCGCGGGTGTATGGCAAACACTCGACTAGGATAAATTGAGCTTGCACCGATTCTTACGTCGAATGTGTAACGCTCTTTATCGCCGGGTGTCACAGACGTCAGAATAGTGTAGCTAGTTAACATGCAACATTCCTGACGTCGAATGTGTAACGTTCTTTATTGCCGTGTGTCACAGACGTCAGAATCTTGTTGATAGTCCTCATGCAACGTTTCTTACGTCGTTTCTGTTACGTTTTTAAGTGCCTCGTGTCGCAGACGTCAGAATCTTGTTGCTACGAGTAGTTTCTTTTCGAGAAGAGCAGAGTAGGTACATAGTTGTTAATTTGATTCATATTCGATAACTGTCACTGCTATCTTGCATTTGATGAATACCAGAGTACTTAGGTAATGCGTGCAAGATTACTGTGTAATAACGATGACAGGTTTCAATATGTCGGTGCAAAAACCAAAATGATATATCTCTTTCATTAAGATTAAGAAGATACGATCATTTGGATGTTGTATACATGATGCTCTTTACTAGTGTGTTGAAATGTGCGAAACATGTTTATGGTTGTTCTTATGTCAAGGGAAATTCATCATTTTCGCCAATCCTTCAATTATGAGGCCAAGTATTTCTTGATAAAGGCTTTGGCCGAAATATCAAGAAAACATGAGATTTTTTAGAAATATGTATTAAATTTTGCATTTGACATTAATATTAAATTAATCAGTTTTTGTACCACATAGTTTCGCAAAATGCGAATGTCGAATAGAGCTAGGGTCGTTGATAAGAAATGTTTACATTAATCATGCTTTCTTGATGAGTACCCACAACATAGGATTACGTTTACATTCCAACCCCTATGTGTTAAGGTCTCTGACATATCAAATATCTATACCTATGGTGATAAAAATAACGACGAACACAATATAATTTGAGTTACTTCTGTTGTAAGCGACCATAACAAAAGGAAAGAGAATCGATAGGTATAAAACAACTAAAAGCTGAATACGAACATAAATCATTCAGAAAGCTTTCTCAATTACGTGTGTCCTGTGTCAAGATAACCCAAGATTGAATAGCCCGCCATGCACGGTTTAAGGGTGTTGGCTTATGTCAATATTTAGTTTAAGCATCAAAATCATATGTTGACAAACCCTATATTGAATCCATATACTTATCCAAAATATTAAACATCCGTATTCATTGTGATACAACACAAAATTACAAAATGTGAATTTTCAATTATCTTTAAAAAAAAATATGCCCTTTCAAAAAAAGGATCGTCCAATAAATCATGAAATCAGTTAAATTCCGATTGTCTATGTTCCCAAGTGAATCCATAAACTAATCCAAAAATATAAGATATCCATATTCATCGAGATACACAGCAATATTACAAAATGTATTTAATTATCTTAACCCTTTCCCAAACAATAGCTACATTTGACCAGTTTGTTGCAGACGACTTTAGAAGACATTGTGGGAAAAGTAGAAATTGCTCGTAACGAGCCTATCAGAAGATTATTTTACAATTTCATCACATTTTAAAATGTCGTCTGCAAACTCTTTCAAATTGGGACGGTCGAAAACTTATTGTTAGGGAAAGGGTTAAAAAATAAGCCCTTTCAAAATAAGGATAGCCCAATAAATCATGATCTCAATTAAATTTCGATTGTTTATGCCCCAAGTGACATGCACTTTGAGTGTTACCAGAGCTCTGTAATCGGGCACGCTGAATTAAAACCTTCGAGCATTAATTGTGAATTTGACACCCATTTCTTTACAGCATCGTTTGACCTGCAACTAGGGGAATGGAACAACGTAGCCCATTGGTAAAGGTGGTGGTCTAAGCACTTTGTGGTCCCTTGTTCGAGAGCAATCGATGTCAGCTGTTTCGTGGGAGTGTCCTTTGACAAGATACGACAGGACCAAAGCCTAGTACTAGTGGATTCACGATGGTCGTGACATGACTGAAAGAAATACTTGCTTAAAAACCCCACGTAATCAAATAAAGGGGAACCTTCGAATAGAGATGCCGAACGCTCATAACTCTGACGGCGGCTGAGAGACAGACATTTGATACAGAGGTCCTGTGTTCGCGACCCCAGACCGGGTACCTTTCCTTTCGCCGTTTTGTGTCTTAAAGACATGTCGTGTTGATATTTTACCGTCGAACACTTGTGTACACGTTGGAAGGCTTTAGTTGTTAAAACTGGGTTTAACGTTTTCAGTTATGTTATGGCTTTAACTGGTTATAGATCTGAAGAAGTTTTGAACCAGTCGGTGACTTCGATTGTTGTGATTAGGATGTCATTGACCCTTTCGTAAACGCAGTGTAGCCACGCCCCCGTTAGCAACCACACCGCTTTGTTGTTAGGCAAGACAAACAAAGTAGAGGATAGCCGTCGATAAAGATCGACACCATGTAGATTTGACTTGATAAACAGATAAATAGTTTTAAGAAAGAATGAGCACTATGAATAAGAACACTTCAGTGAATGTTTCTTTTGCGTTGATGATTTGTTTATTAGTGACGAAAAAAAGAATCAAGATTGACACTGCACCAACTTGCCATGTATTCGGACAACGGATTCTGACAAAGAAATTCCAAAGACAATAACACTATCAAGCTTGACCGGATTTGATGGCCCACTTTGAAATGGGGTTGTTGTGAAAGCTGGAGAGTCAGTTCGAACAGAAGGAAAGCAGTGCACGTCATCTTTACTCTCGAAAAGCCATTTAAATAAACTAACCAAATTATAGGGTAGTATAAGCTCGAATCTGGGTTTGCGTTTTACCATATTACTTAAGGGAAATAAGTGCCTTTGTCAAAACCGACGTATATCAAAAGTGTCTTAAGCATAAAACAAAAACAATTTTCGAAGAGACGCTTCCAATGACGTTTTACATTGCAATATTTTTTTTTTTCAATATTGAAACAGGAGTAAATGTTGTTCTTAACTTACACAAGGTCTTAGCATATGATGATTAGTCAAACGCTTCCTATGAAACGATATTTACTTAAACATGTTTAAAATGACGATAAACATCACTCAAATGAAATTCGGGGTTCTTTTTCGCCTAACACAGGTTAGTCTCCATTCATCAACAGTTGTTTTGGGTGTAGAGGAGCGATAATCCAACTAGTTTCGAATGTCATCATCAATAATTCAGCCAAGGTCCGCGAATTACTCACCTTATGGCAGAGTATCTCTCAATTAACACATTACCTTACAATAACGACATTGACCAGTTTGTTGCAAATCACTCTGGAAAACATTGTGGAAAAATTGCTCTTTACGAGCAAGTCTTTTCCCACATTGATTTCGACCCTATCAGAAGATTACTGCAAATTCTTTCGATTTGGGACAGTCAAAGATTTGGTGTTTGGTAAAGGCTGACACGAATTTTTAAACGACCTTCTAGTTCGGCGGACAGCAACGGTGAACGAGCATAGGGAACATGGACGACATGGTAAAGGGTTAACACATGACCTCACAGCCCCTGATAGTGGCCTACGATACAATTGGTTAGGAAATTTCACAGCTTTCAGTAGAGTACTCGGTGGAGAACGTCCTTTTATGTTGTAAATTGAAAAAGGAACAATTGTAAAGTAGAAGTGGTGCAACTTGATCATAACTTACTCGCAATTCTTTGATGGTGTGTGTAAAAATATATGTATACATACACAAAGAAAAACTGCTGTGAATAAAACATGATTTAGCAGCATTGTTTTTAGTTTCTACGTCCCTTAATGTCGGTACGGTGAACTGATAGTAGATTGTGTAATAAGATAATTCCTTTATTAGGTACAGCCTCCTTTCAATATAAGAGTTCACCACTATAACAATAAAATATTTCCACAGTAGGCTCAGCTATTCATTACACACAATTAATTGCCCATTTCATGATGTTTTCTATACATAATTCTGTAATTCTCTATATAAATGGAACGTTCTTATGAAATATTCTGAGGAATATTTCGCCTTATTGAAAATGACCATTTGAAAATAATGTGTACGAAATTCATTGAGTCAATCAAATATCAAAGATAAGAAATTAACTGTTTAAGTGCATAGTGCATTCCAAAGAATTCAGCATGCCCAGTCGTAAAAATGTGTTAACTGCAGTTGTTTACTTGTTGACAGGTATATAAACACATCGGCATAGTGCACTCCACTGATGACAGACTTTTCGACAGGTCAATATGAGGTCACATTTTCTGCATACAGAAGTTGATTGCAATTGCAAGATGAATATTGCCCAGTGCAAATGCGTCCAAAGCATATTCGAGCTCCCGTCCCTTCTCCTGAATATGCTCAAAACAATGTACCATGACATAAACATGCACATACATGTAGTTACTACTTTGGAGTGCAACCAGGGATCGGCGCACATGTGTAATGTTCGGAAAGGTTAATGCTTAGTTTCCTAGACTCATTTCAACCAATCAACCTTACTTTTCCATATATCGAAAATGCTACTCATTTTGCTCGGCAACAAAGGAACAAAGAAATGCATATCTTTGATATCATTATTAGTTGTTTGTCTTCTTTTAAATCATATAATGACGCAATAAGGTATACTTAGATTAATGTTGTAATGCTTTTTTATTCCACTTGCATCTCTTGATCAAAGTCGAGTAATCAAGTAAATGGTTTGACCTAATTGTCTTACCATAGGTAAGGGAATGCTACATATATTCTTGTGGTCACTTTTTAAGAGTTTACTTTTTCTTTTTATTTGTAACTTTGCAATGGCATCTCATCCATTCAAAAAGGACTGTGTGACAAGTTCAACTTGATAGCATCAACGAAAAACAATCATAAAGTAAAAACTATAAGAATTACTCTGTGGTATTAAGTAGAAACCAATATGACATAATAAAATGAAAAAAATGTTCAGTTCTTTTGTCACACCTGTTTTCTTAAGTCTTATTCAGAAAATATAGCAAGATAATGCGTACTGGAGTCAGCGATTTAAGATTCAAAATTTCATTTCGTCTATATCAAAATGGTAATTATAAGTGAGAACGCATACCGGTTGTGAACATTTAAAACGTTCCGGAACCGGAAACTGCGTCTTATTCTATCCTTCCGGTACTGTAAAATGGAAGCATCCAGCCAGTAGTCCCCGGATGAATCGCTAACGGTGCACACGGTAATAATTAATTTACTTGTTTCGTGTCTGATGTCCGCACTACTAGGCTGATAGTCGCCATGGATTAGGTTTATTTAATTAATTACACAACACACAGCGGGCTGGTGGAGATTCTTACACGCGCATTGACATAACGATTAGTCTTTCCTCGAACGTGTCTGCTTGAAGGCCGATGACCAGGATTCGCATGTGCTGTTTGAAAAGACGGATTCGGAAAGCCATGAATTGCTGTTTTGTCGATTTTTCGTCAAGCATAAGAATATATTGATAGGGTGATAACAGAAATATGGACAGCTATGAAAAGAAAAAGGCAAAAAGAAAAAGTAAAACAATATTGAGTTTAAAAAGAGGAGGGAGTACAGAACAAAGAAGAAGGGGAGAAAAAAGAAGGAGAGGAAAAAAAAGAAGAACAAGAAGAATAAGAAAAAGAACAAGAAGGAAAAGAAGAAGAAGGAAAAGAAGAAGAAGGAAAAGAAGAAGAACAAGAAGAAGAAGAACATGAACAAAAACAAGACAAAACAAAAAAAAGAAAGAAAGAAAAAACTATACCTTTGTCCTTGATCATTTGTTAGAATATTGATCTTATCGTTACGGCTTGTCGTCATGTCAGAGTAAGAAGAATAAGAAATAAGAATTATACAAGAGGGTACAAGTACCTTTGTAATGCAACCCATTGATAAAACAGAACATGTTTACATTAAAGCAACGTGTGATGCAAAGGAACGGACAAGTCAGAAAAAAAATCCCCTGCCCAATGGTTTAATTATTCATCTTATCATTCGATTGGCTTCATGTCAGTTGTATGTAAGTCTTTCTGAAAAGTCCCTGATAACGGGTCGACTGTACGTGATATGATTATTTAATACGTTAGATAGTACCCATAACGGTGAGACTAGCGTAAATAAACATGTTGAGCATACTTATATGGAAATCCGCCTGTTCGTTTTGCTGCTGTATAGTACATAGTCGATTGAGCACTGTCGTCTACCAAATGCCTCTGAAATATTATATTTTTGTCAAGCCATTTGTACTAGGTATGTTTTCATATGATAAGATTATTGGTCACAAGTAATAGCAGGTAGAATGCCTGGTCAGGTCTGTGAACAATTCACTAAATGGAGTTTTCTATGTCCTATATGTAAAAGAGGATACAAATTCAAAATTCAAGCCAATGATCATTTAAAAGTGCCTGTTCACAGAGTGAGAAATTTGAAAGTAAAAACTCAATTTCTTTAAAACTGCACAAAGGCTGTACTGTTATAAGATACGCACTGAAGAATATTCATTGGACGCAAATCTAGATCATTTTCAATTCTTTAAAGTGTGCATACAGTGAATGAACATGTTTTAAATAAAAAAGCGTGACATTGGTTTTGAACCAACTGCATATAAATTGTACATACCTAGTTATATTGACGCTCCCTGAATTAATTACTCTTTCATTAGCTACTTTTAATTGTATATCAAACAACATTAAAAAAGCTGTATTGTTCCAACAAGACCTTTTATAAGCTTTCAATTGTTCTCTTCAGTGAACAACACCTTTAAAAAGATGAAGAAATGTAAATAGTCTATTAGTGAATAGTAATCAGCGTGTTTCGTGTTTCTTACGTAAGCTTAAATTGATTATGTCGCTCTTATCATTAAACAAGTGTCGTTATTCTAAGACATAGGTAAAAATCGATTTAGCAGCGGGAGGAGAGCTAATTAAAGAAATGTCTACACAATGATTGAAAGAACACATAAACTAACAACCCCTTTCAGATTGTGTTATCTAAAACGGAAAACCGAATTGAAAACCAGAATTGATTTTGGCTCACTAAAGCAGATTAGTTTGATTTGTAAGGTTTTTGTATAACATTTTAGCATACCAAACTCAACTCTTAAACTGATGCAAAATGAAATACTTATCAAACACAATGTATGCGTGTCTTTTCGCCAATAAGAAATCCTGAGAAGTCGCAAGGCATAATATATAACATGGAACTTTTTTAACGGAGTGGGTTTTTTAACCGTAGCGCCAACGTTCAGATTTTGATAGAAATTACTAAAATAGTTCCTGAATTTTTCTTCGAAGTCTGCGGTATAATTTTAGCATGATTATGTAAAAAAATTGTAGGGTTGTGTTTTGTCTTTACTATACCGAAATCTTTCATATCGTCTGTAAATCTTTGTCAGTCCGGGATAATCGAAGCTATCATGATGTGTCGAAAAGATCAAAACATAAATACGTCGTCCTGAATCAGTCTTTGCACCAATCTGAACACATCGGGTTTATCCAGTGAAAACACCTCTGAAATAATAGGGATGACGCCATATTGTTTCCCGCGAGAATGACGTCACTTTATTTCGTTTTTAAAAATAGATCTTAATGTAAAATCTAAAAAGTCGTTAATTTGATTAAGGAAACAATTATATATGTCACAACAACAATTCGCCATTTGGTATGAGTTACTGATAAAAGTGATTAAAAAGGATGTCCAACACTTCCATACATATTGAACTACTTAACGTGCACGCTTAGAAAATGTGTTATTCGGCGGATGCCGATTTACCCGAAAAATTGTAACCCTACACTTATATCCGAGGTGTATTTCACAGCTCACGGAAATACCCGAGTAGTTCAGATTGTCTTTACACATGTATCGTGCTGGTCCTTGACGCTAACTAAGCGTTTATATCATCAACCAACTTTTCTAACATGGCGGCTTACATCAGGTCTGCTACCAGTGTATTTATCACTTCCGGTTTCAGCGTCGCAAGAAAAGGAACGCATACGCTCTTGAATTCTTTATCAATCGCTCAAAATTGAAGGTTCGTAGAAGTCATGCGATCATATTGTTGATATTCGAATATGTTGTTCAGGTAGGAAAAGGAATGTAGTTTTAAATGGAGAAATTGATCATACCAACATTCAAAACTTTTCCAATATTTTCCTTTGAAAATCGTCGTCTGCAAATGTTACATGGTTTATTTAAAAAGATGTTACAAAAGTGGTCGAATTGTTTCAGTAAATGTAAATTATGGTTTATATACGGTTACATCTCATACAGGAAATTCTTTAACGTCATCGTCATGCTCTCTTGTAACTTTCATATTAAAACTTTATAAAGGAACGCTTTATGGAACCAAAAAAAGACTTTACAAATACACCTCTATATTTCTCAGCTGCTGTAAGAACTGTGCTAAACCCTGCAAAGTCGTTTATTTGATTTAACTGTAATAGTTTCTAAATCATAAATGAATCTTAGTTCACAATCGCCGTCATTTTAGTAAGTCAGTAACAAACTAAATTTGACGATAATCTAGGGTTTTCAGCATGCTTTTTTGACTGAACCAAACGTGATATGGCGTATTGGTATCCCGACACATGGTACATACATTAAAACGTGATATGGCGTATTGGTATCCCGACACATGGTGCATACATTAAAACGTGATATGGCGTATTGGTATCCCGACACATGGTGCATACATTAAAACGTGATATGGCGTATTGGTATCCCGACACATGGTGCATACATTAAAACGTGATATGGCGTATTGGTATCCCGACACATGGTGCATACATTAAAACGTGAAGTAAGGTCCATGAAGTCTTCGATTCTGAAGTAAGAACTTGTTTCACAATCGTCGTAAAATGAATAAATCTAAACCAAGTAGACTCCGCCTCCGAATGCTAAGGGAAATTGCAAAAGAGGTTTCATATTGAGTTAGTGCTAACTATGCCATTCCTTCTTCTTTGCCGTCATTTTACACATCCCCCACAAGAATGCTCGAATATCCACGATTTGAATGTTAAATGTTTATAAGATTTATATTTTCAAAACGATAGGTAAATAATGAATTTGAAGAATGAAGACCAAGCTGTGTTTTTGCGTACAATTATATTAGTGATTAATGTAGCATTCACAGCTAACATAAAACTCAATTTCTCATCAAATGTTTTTTTCTTCTGGGGAATAGTTCTGCTCAAGTGCATTTAAAACAGGATACATTTTGTTTTTATTCTAAACAACCAAACACTTGAACGTATTCCGTTAAACAGCCTCTCATGAAAGTTTTTCGGTCGGTCCTAAACGATTTGTAATAGCGTTATTCATATACCAATTCGACTTCAATTAGTGGGTTAGTTTTGTATTCAACCTCAAGGAGAGGCAATCAATTGAAATCATTAGCCTGTTTATAAAACGATATTGTGCAAGTATTACTATCAGTGTGGTTTTCAGCAACCTTATTCCATATACTTACTAGATAGATGAACACTCAGGAATGGCAAAATCAAGTGTGTGTTTTGCCAAGCTTGTCCAAAATTCATCACGGACAAGTGACATTTTGCTAAACATGTTTGAATATCCATCATACGGACATTTGCAAAACAAGATTTGGCATTTGCGGACAAACATACCAAAATCAGATTTCGCCACTCCTGGACACCATAATGAACATTTTAACAAAAGAAGAACTTGCTCACCATGAGCAATTTCTTCCTTTGTCACTTTGATTCTTATCACAAGCTTCAGATGCGGTGAAGTAAGCATCCATAAAGCAAATACTTATTTCAAGCGAATCTTGAAGAAGCAACTTGACTCCTCCTTAACTAAAACAACCTCGTTGGCAGAACTCAAACGCACCTTTTCCAGTTTATTCAACACGATTTTATTCGCTATTTAAGATGCTGTAAAATGAATACCCATAGAACATATGTTTATTTCAAGCGAATCATTATGAAGCCATTTGACCCATTCGCAACTAAAACGACCTCGACAGAATTCAAACGAACACTTTTCTATTTTTTCCGCCAGTATCAACCTAGTAAACGTAGGTTAACCCATTACCAAACAATTACGACATTTGACCAGTCTGTTGTAGACGACTCCGGAAAATATTGTGGGGAAAGGAGAAATTGCTCGTTAAGAGCAATTTCTCATTTCCCCACAATGTTTTCTGACCTATCAGAAGAGTATTTTTCACTTACATCACATTTTGAAATGTCGTCTGCAAACTCTTCCAATTTGAGACCGACGATAATTCAGCATTTGGTAAGGGGTTAAACGTGCAGTTTCTTCTTTTTACACATTGAATCTAATCGACTCATTCAGGTGCGGTAAAATGATCACTTACGAAGCGAGTAGTTATTTCCAGCGAACCATAAAGAAGCAATTTGACTCGGCCGCCACTAATAACGTAGTAAACACAAATTAATTACCGGACCCTTGAATTGCATGTTTACCTTCAAACCCGCTCAGCTAAGAAGCGTCTTATAACAACTGCGAAACGTATTAGCCAGTGAAAAGAACTTGCGTTTATATTTAACCCTTATTACTAAATGCGTATGCAAGCAGGTTAGATCCAGGCCAGCCGCCAAGTAAATTGGCGACTGGCCTTTGATCTAACCTGTTTGCTACTCTGAGTATCTTTACTCATTTGAATAAGCAGATATTAATGGTTTTGGAAAGCAGACAAAAAAATACATTTTTAGAAAAATGCAAAGCATTCTAAGGGTTCGTGATTGTGTTTTATCGAGTTTTTCGTTGTTGTTGATTTTGTTTGCATTCATGTAGCTAGAAAATAAAACACATTGCTGTTTTCACGTTGAACCGTCAAAGACTACCCAATCAAAGTCCCAAGTGGGAGTTTTTACGTTACGTTACGATTCATTACTCCCTAGGTGCTTATTGTTTTTAAGGTGCAGCTAAAAGATCACAAGAAATTGCGAATAAGTGTTGCGAGAGTTGCACTTTGCTGCTAAGCAGCAAATTCTGAATTTGTCACAATGATCTAACATTCATTTATTGAGAGAAAAACGCATTTTTTTTAAATCTATGTAATAAAAGTTGAACATTTTCTTTGACCATACAATTAAAGAGCATATATTCTAACACAAACTATATCAAGTCCTCTATAAAAGTGTTCAGTCTTTGTGCCAAGCTTGACATGCCTATTCTCCTGAATTATCATTGCTAAATTGAAGCAAAAATTGATAGTTAAATCAACAAAGTTGGCAAATGGTAACAGTTTTAACTTCGAATTATAATTATATCAACAACTGAGTTATTGAACTTCATGAATAATACTAAGTTAAAGTAAGAAGAAAAGCCCAGCAATCCAGGTCTTGTCTCGAATCAACGTTTTAGGAGTGTTCCCGAAATCCACCTCCGTACACTATGTTAAATATGGGTGTGTTTTCCGATCATCGCAGCGCGCTCGCGAGTTCAGATTAACACGTGTTAAATCAATTAGAGTCGAACTTAATATCGCTTCTCTGTGTTTAAGTGAACCGGAGGTGGTGTTGGAAATAAACATGAAATAAATCAAATTTCTGACACTTAAGAACCCACTTTACGGGCCGTTTCATACATTTTGGATGAGTTTCATGCCCCTTTGTTTCGATTGGGCTGGATTTCTTTTTTTCTGTTTTCCAACAATGTATATAGTTTGTCCAAATAAGCCGATTTTACACTAGCTTAGAGAAGGAAACCATAGTTTGACGTTGCCATAACGTTGTATTTGTAGTTTTATTAACGTAATTTTAACAATATACTTGATTTCACCACCTAAGATACAGTGATCTTCTCGAGAAATGTCGAAAATAAGTTGGTAGTCCTATTGAAAGAGGAGAAGAAATTGACAAAATAGAATTATCTCTATGTAAAATCCCGAAATAACCCATTTATCAGTACCTTAGTCGGAAACCACATTTCGACGTTGTCGTGTTGATGTTTTTCGTCGTTCGATAAGCGTTATTTTGAAAACATTCATGCTTTGCAGAAGAAAAACAATAACATCTGTGTCAAAAGACCTTTGTAAAAGGGGACAGTAACGTGGTGATTAAGAAAACGTTAATACGGCTTAAGACAAAGGCTTATCTGGAAAAGCTGATATGCATAGTAGAAATGAAAAATGTGTTGAGCATTGTATCATCCCCACCTGTATAAAGCATAACCAGTTGAATCGAGTAAATCAAGATTAGTCTACGACTCGGATGGGGTGGGCCTGGGCCTAGGGGTAAGAGTGCAGAACTTCAAATCACATAGCCAATCTTTGCTTTGGTTCAAATCCCGATGACAGCAATTTGATTTCCACTAAAGCGTTCTCCCGGTTGACATATGGCATACTGTTGATTCTATCCTACATGGTCACCTCTTATGGTTAGTTAAGTTTTAGGCCCTCCTCCATCATAATGTGTCGGGCATTGCAACATAACTACAATAATGTTGACGCAATGTAAAACCCATATAAATAAAGCAAATAGTCTACGACAGTGTTCAGATAGTCACCATAAAGCATCGTTATCACGTGACGTTTCCCTAGTACTACAATAGCACATGTTCCGTCACAGAGTTGTGAAAATCGGCGCGTGTTTTGTGCCAAGACAAGTCAATCAATCTCCCGCTCTTTTCGCGATAAAAAAACACGTGGTTATGGCATAGGACTGACAGTCCGTTTGTACCACGTCACGTTTGTGTATTCGAACTTCGTGAGGATCGAGACATCATTAGTATCTGCAATAAACAATCGTGAGGTTTTTATGTGTGTTTTCTGTCGGTTTTGATCCTTGTTCGCTTCTTATTTGAGTAATTGCGCTCTGGATAGATGTCTAACTAAACACAAAAGAAACAAATGGGTAACTGTCAAACTGCTCAACAAACCAAACGAAGAGGTTTGGTGAAAAAACAAGTTTTCGGTCGGAATGCAATGACCTAGTTCAAAATAAAAGAGTAATTTGTTAGCTAGTAATTCATGAAATTCTCCCCCAAGCTGAACATAATGGACTCGTTTCATATTAAATATTTCAAATATCCACAATCCTTTTACTATCAAATAGATAAGCGATTAATTATACCCGTAGACATTCAGGCAAGGCACTGTTCCTATCCACCAACCACTGTCTTAAACTAGTGATAAAAAGTAGGCAATACAGTGTACACAGCGCGACTCATTAGGATTCATTGTTTCTGTCTTCAACAAATATCATTACAGAACTATCCCTTGAAGCATGGCTGAGAAGAATTTAGATTGAGGTTAGAAATATGGCGTACATGATTGAATCAGAAACTTTACAATCATATCTATTCAATCCGTAATCACTAGTGGGCGTTGTACTGAAATCTCGCCTTGAACACATCCGATATCGCTGTAGATAATCAGTGTAGATAATCAAATAAGAATTGTGGTTCGATGTTTGTTCCAGTTTGATATGTTCAAGGATGGTCTTGTGTTAGCCAGTGATTAAGGTTCAGCCACATCAAGCACCCTCTGGTTTCGGTGGCTCTTTTGGCAAGACACTTCAGAGCCCTAGCCCAACACTGGGGAATCTCAGGAAAGCTGTATCATTACTCTAAGGAGTTTATCCCGACGTTAAACCCAAAAATATCATTATTTCAACCCAAATTGTTAAGAGATGTGAGCTTTAGATAAAATAAACTAGTTTCAAAATGGTCACACAAAAAGCTGAATATTATTATTGTCCGTTTCGCCCTTTGACCAATCGGGTGTGTTATCGTCTTGAATTGACAGATCAGATGCCAAGAATGCAGATATGAAGGTACGAATTTGTATGTATCGACGGTCTGGTTTGTTTGCCTAAAATTGTCCAAACAGAATTTTAGAACGCTCAAGACTGATTTTATTAGAAGTCATAGGTTATGAATTCGTTTAAATAACAAAAACTTAATTTGTGTCATATTCAATAAAGGATGTCAAATTAGCAACTTTACCATCCATTATTTTTAGTTTAAAGTCTAAAATTATCTGAGATTCGTGTGCAAATGAACTTTTCACGACGTTAACACATACACGCTTTTCTTTAAAGTGCATTTTCGCAAGCACAATGATCTCCGCTCAGTTGTAGAAAATATAGTTGAACTTGGGCATAGTAAATCTTTTAAATCAAATAGGGCGATCAAGGCATGAGTCGGTCGCACCTTTATTATTTCAACGAATCAAGTTAAGGCTTAGAATAAGATAACGTGACGACCAATATGAGGACATTGACAGTTTTTGTATCAGTGCTGTTAGAGTCTTAAGTTAATCTACATTCAATGAAGCATCAATCATTAATATTTTGTCGAGAGACTACTGCAAATTGAATTTGGGTTAAAATGGCGTGGAATAACGGTCCAAGAAAATGTCGTCGAAAAGAAGAACACACTTTCATTCTAACAATAAAAGCAATATGAAATTATTCAGCGGAAAATCTTTCTTTGTTTAAATACAACACAAACTTGCCATCTTGCATCCCGCATGATTTATATGAGTCGGATTTATTTCAGGTCATAGAAAGCGATGTATCTTACTTTAGCAATAAGGGTAACGTTTATGTAACAGGAGATACAAACAGTCGTGTCGGAAGAAATTGTGATTTTATTGAGAATGATAGTGAGCTTGATATTGAGGGAGAATTGCCCGTGCTTAGTTTGCCCCCAATGCGCACTTCCAGTGACTTGGGGACAAACAGGTTTGGGGGATACTTGCTCGATATCTGTAAGTCTACAGAATTGAGAATTGTTAATGGTCGCTTTTCCAATGACAAAAACTTTGGTAAACTTACGTGCGTTACGCACAATGGCCAAAGCATTGTTGATTATTTACTAACAAAATTCGAAAATTTTTATAATCTTCAGGAATTTACAGTATTAGATTTTAATGAATTTTCAAATCATGCGCCACTGTTTTTCTCTTTTAAGATAACATCAACCACTCATAAAACAGCTCACAAAGACACGATGTTTTATAGGTGGAGTGATGAATATCGTGAACAGTTTTTACATGACGTGGCGAGCGGTATTGGCACGATCGAGCAATTTTTACTCGAGGAAATACAAAAGGACATACTTGTTTCAAAATTCACTGATTTTCTCAATACTTGTGGAAGTAAATACTTTCGAAAGATTAAACATAAAAAGGTAGATTTTACAAAAAACCGAAGAAACGATAAACCATGGTTCGATGCTAGTTGCAAAAGGAAACGAGACGAAATGCGTTCGGCTTTAAAATGTTTTAACAGAGAAATTTCGGAAAATGCTCGTCAACGGATGTTTTTTACAAGGAAGGACTTTAAATATCATTGTAGAAAAAGAAAAACACAGTACAATTTGGAAATGGCGGATAAAATGAATGAAACTAGAAGAAAAAAGCCTAGAGAATTTTGGAAATTATTTAAGACTAAAAGAAATTCAAATAATGCAGACAACATTTCACTCGAGCATTTTCACGAGTATTTTAAAACCATTTCGTCTGAGAACGATATTCCAATTAGTGAGGAAATTTTAGATTATGTAAACAATTTTAAACCCCCAGAAGGCAGTTCTACCTTTATCGAGCTAGATCAGCCTATCACACAGAGTGAGATACAAAAAGCATTTAAACAATTGGGGAACAATAAATCATGCTCTTTAGATAATATATTATATGAGTATTTAAAAGAAAGCGTGGAACACACTGGTCGAGCATTTGAGTTGTTGTTTAATCATATTTTAATGTCTGGGGTATTTCCTAAAAGCTGGTCAACCGGACTTATTATACCGATATATAAAAAGGGTGATTCATCCGACCCTTCTAATTACAGGGGTATCTCGCTTATTAGTTGTTTTGCAAAACTTTTTACAGGTATTTTAAATAATAGATTGAAAGATTGGGCCGAGAAAACAGATGCTCTAACAGACGCTCAATTTGGTTTTAAACCTGGTTACAGTACAGCAGATGCAGTCTTTATATTGAATTCTCTTATTGATAAACAGTTTGACAGCAAGAAAAAATTATTTGTTTGTTTTATCGATTTTCGTAAAGCTTATGATCTGATCGACAGGAGCGCTCTTTGGTTTAAGTTGATAAAATCGGGTATCGATGGACAGGTCTTAAAAGTACTCAGGTCGATGTACTCAGAGGTAAAAATGTGTGTTAAGCATATGGGCTCATTATCGGACTATTTCATAAGCGACCTGGGGCTTTTGCAAGGGGAGATTACTTCACCTTTGATGTTTTCACTTTTTATAAATGACATAGAGCTACAATTGCAGAATAATGTTTTTTCTGGTATCACTCTTGAACAATTGAGTATTTATTTGTTAATGTTTGCTGATGACGCAGCGTTGCTAGCAGATTCAGCGGCCAATTTGCAAAAATCTTTAGATAGCTTACATGAATATTGTCTCAAATGGAATTTATCTATAAACACTGGTAAAACTAAAATCGTCGTATTTCGTAAAGGGGGACAACTTGGAGGCGAGTGCAAATGGTTCATCAATGGAGAGGAAATAGAAATTGTCAGTCAATTTAATTATCTCGGTGTCGTCTTCTCCAGTGGTGGGTCATTTGTGCACGCCACCAAAACACTAGCTGGAAAGGGTTTACGAGCAATGTGCTCCCTTCTCAATATTACTAGAGATATGGAAATACCAATAAATATTATGTTTAACCTGTTTGATACATATGTAGCATCTATCCTTAACTATAATTGTGAATCATGGGGTTTTAATATGGCTGAAAATATTGAACGCATTCATCGAAAGTTTTGTAAATGGATGCTGAATGTCAAAATGTCTACTAACTCATTAGCAATTTACTCAGAATTAGGAAGATTCCCACTTTTTATCACAAGACAAATTAGAATTGTTAAATATTGGCTTAAGCTTCACAGCGTTAAATCTTCTAACTGTATTCTTTCAGGAATAGTTGAGTTTCAACGTAAACAAATTGATACAAACTCAAATATTAAAAATTGGTCCAATAAAGTGAAAGCTCTTTTGCAATCGTCTGGATTTGCAGAAATTTGGTTATTTCCGGAATCAGTTTCAATAAATGTATTCATACCATTACTGACAAATAGATTAAGGGATTTATATATCGCTCAATGGCAAACAGGTATTGAACAATACTCTTCTTTGAGCCTATATAGAATTTTTAAAAAAGATTTTTCAAGGGCAAAGTACCTCGATATTATAGGGAAAAGGTCAATAAGAAACAAAATCGCTAAGTTAAGGCTATCTTCACATAATCTAATGATAGAAAGTGGTCGTCACAGAAGAATAGAAAGAAGTAATAGAAAATGTGAATTATGTAATTTGAATGACATTGAAGATGAATATCATTTTGTTATAATATGTCCTTATTTTAAGAGAATACGAGATAATTATATTGATACCAGATACTTAGAACGTCCAAATGTTTTCAAATTTATTGATCTACTAAACTCTTCTGATAAACAAACTCTGTTTAACCTTGGTCTTTTTTGTAAAAATGCTTTCCAAGAAAGAAACACATTTATGTCTAGACAGAATAGTTAGTTTTATTTATTGCTTGGATGTAAGGTCTTTTTCATCCACTCTCATTCAAAAATGTACTAATCCTTTTAACCATCTCAAATATATTGTAATTTGTATGTGATTTACTTCATATTTATATTGTTTATTTATGTTCATGCATGTAATTGTAAACGTGTTTGAACTATGGGCCTATGTGCCTAAGTTCTAATAAAATTATGTTATGTTATGTTATGTATGTTATGTGAAAACCTTACACAATCTCGTGTGAAGGTCGACTCGATGTCATTTGTAACAAGTGCGACACTAATTGTCAATTAGAGAAAGACGTCGCCTATAGTGAATCGTCAATGATGTCTCTACAGTACTCAACACATGGAAATCGCTTTCATTGAGTCGCTGTGAATATAAACTGATCACCAATCACACATTTAAGCAAACCGAGAACGCTACATGAATAAGGATGACGTATTTTGGAAAAAAGTCAATGTGCATATGAAAACTTTGTGTAAATGAAAACTTTGTGTAAATGGAAGTGATAGCTATTATGGGCATTGACTTTCTTTATGATAGACGTTACGTACAACGTGTTGCAAAGCATAGCCCAATACCGGAAATGGTGTTTATTTCCGGTGTGTTGTTATTTCTTAATCGATTGACATCTAGTATTCACTATTAATTTACTCCATCCTTCCAAATAGCAAGTCGTGTGTGACCTAAATTCTAACAACAGCGAATGACACAAATAAGCAAAAAAAAACCAAACTCATTTGTTGTGGGTTAAGATAGAAACTATTGTGACATGTTTGGAAAGTGGCTCATTAGGAGAAATTTATCATTGAGTCACATACATCCGAATGATTTAGACGTAGATATTTTATTCTTCCGTGCTGCAAAACAATTACAGCTCCGATAATCCGAGTAACAGCCACAAAGGAATTTTAAGTACTCCCATTACCAAACAATGACGACGTTTCACTAGTTTGTTGGAGAAGACTCTGGAAAGCATTGTGGGAAAAGGAGAAATTGCTCCTAACAAGCAATTTCTCATTTTCCCACAATTTTTTCTGTCCTATCAGAAGATTGGTTTTCAATTTCATCACATTTCTAAACGTCGTCTCGAACGCTGTCAATTTGGGACAGACGAAAATTTTGATGGTAAAGGGTTAAGCAGCTGTGTAAAGGACATGTACTATTGAGTAAGGTGTTACGTCAATTACAAATACTGATCGGATCAACCGCTGGTGTGCCTCTGTCTTCAAGGGTATGCGGAAATCCTCATTTAGAAAAGAACCTTTTGCGTCAATATAAGGTTATATGAAAGTCTGACTTTCGTGGAGGACAGTGGTCCAGGGGTAGAGATTCGGCTTCGGGACACGAGGCCTGGGTCCGAAACCTGTGAGTGACGTTACCTTTCAAATGTCCATGGCGCGAGTACTGGTAACTAGTATGTATCCAGGAAGCCAATGTGAAAAAATGATAAATTGCTTTGTAAGAGTGAGGTCGAGTCATTTATTATTTCCTGCACATGATGATAAGCATTTCAAATTCAAATATAGTCAAACTTGTGTTAAGAGGCCAGCCTATGGGACAGAGTAGATTGGCTGTTTAAGACAGGTTGGCTGCTTCACACAAATTGATATACACTATAAATCTAACAATGGGACTTTCTGTAGTGGTTGTTTAAGGCAGGTTGGCTGCTTAAAAGGGTGGCTGCTTAACACAAGTTAGACTGTACATATAATGTTATACGTATTACTAGGATCAGATATGCACTGTGGCAATAAATGGATAGATAAATGAATATATAAACGAATAAACAAACATGTTTAAGTTGACTGCAAGACTATCACCAAGATGAACTTATTATCGTACTTTTCCTTAGCCATGCAAACGTTGGTGTTATGCAATATTTGTCACCAGTTCAAATTTAGACAACAAAAGATCGAAGGACGATGAAATGCACTCAGCCATATGGTGTTTAGAACAAACCATTTTGAACCAAAAGGAGAAATTGCTCGTACTTCCCCTTTTTGTTACACTAGTTTCTTAATCATGTTCAAAATCATTAAGAGGGTCTGTCCTTTTAGAACTCCATTACGAATGAAGACGCCTTATTTACACTTGTACAGAGTTCAGCTTAAGATTACACATAATGTGCACATATGATGAAATGGAAAAGTATAACATCTCATTGGTTTTCGTCTGTACAGACTGTTGTTTATGAGGTGGGAGACCGAGGCTGTCTCTTAATTCATTAACTATTAATGACAATGTGTCATCGGATCGAACTGTCATCATCGTAGTCAAGGCCCTGTAAATAACGAGTCTTCCAACTCGGCAACCAGCCTTAGATGTTGTACACAAGGAAACCTGTGGTGATTGCATATCTCTATATTTTTTTCTGTGTTTGTTCATATATGGTGTTCAACGCCGTGTCAACGGTATTTCGGTTATTAACTGCTCCTATGGAATCCACCAATACTAGGCAGCGTTCTGAGGTGTCCTGCCAAAGGACATTTACACGAGATACCAATGCCGATGGTGGGAAATGAAGTTCTTAAACACTGGATCCTACTATCAGTTTACCCATATCTTGACGAAGTTCGTGTGTTTGATTGATACCTTTTCCAGCCGTTTGATATATTTCTTCTGCAAAGATTTCCCATCGCATCAACCTAATTTTAATTGTATTGCAATGCCCAGCTCATATTGGTGGAGGCATACACTAACTTGATTTCCCATATGGGTCGGTCATGCCCGGTAGAAAAATACGAATTCAAGTTATGTGTTCTCACCACCAGGCTACAGAGGCCTTCCTCGGTTTGTACAATTCTGTTCCCAAGGTAAGTTCGTTAGGAAGATTCATTACTCATACATCGGGTTATAATGGTTTCGTTCAAGATCAAATGAAACTGCGAGTATGCCTGATAAGCCTACAGATACACATTTCAACAGCGCAGGAATCATAGCAAAGTGCTTTGACCTGTCCACTATCTGATAAGGGGCTGTGTCATTATCTAATTCAACTCATTTTAAATCTACTTATTCAAGAACTGTAAGGCCATTCGTACGTGAAAGAAACATATAATATATAAAAATTCAGTAGTAAATGCAAACAATTAGATAACGCCGGCAATGGATAAGTATGACATTATTTAAACTCGTGGCCATGAGCTCTGGACCTTTGATAAGATAAATTCACTGGAAGAATAATTTATTCAGAAAATCCGTGCATGTAGTGTCCGGGATATTGGCCAGCCCTCTACCACAGAAGATATGTTTAAATAAAAGTGATAGTTTTGGCACAAAAGGCTAATAGATTCATGAGTAAAGTAAATTTTATGTTGCATTGTACTTTGAAAATTGTACATTGTCAATCAAGTCTTTTAAAAGTAAAGCATATGTATGTCACATTTTATTTTAATGTTCAATTATCAAAACATGCCTTTCCCGTCCTTATGTTTTCCAATTTTGATAATAATGTTTGTTTTCATATATATTACAAATTCACTTCAAAAGAGATCTAGAGTTTAGTTAAAGCTAAAAGAAACATTATACGTGACAACAAGATGGTTGAAGTTATTGCAGGTAATTCAGTCAGCTCCGACAAAAAGTCGATCCTGCAATAGAACAGTGTACACGTTATTCATCGTGCCTAGAAAAAGCAGGTAAGTAAAAGAACCGAAGGGTGTTCGAATTACAACGCCTAGTTTTGAATCCATCAGTTTTACTGTCAAAACCTCAAACCTGGAGTGTTTCAAACGAACGTACAGTTTCCATTGGTGGATATCGAATGATGGATTCACATTGGCGAATACAAACAGTAAACAAACCTGTTAAATTAACCCAAGAGCGGAATTGTGCTCGCTATATATGAATAATTGAAATGAAATGAAGATGCTCTTTAAGTATTTCAGACATATCACGGCAGCCAGTGCATCTATTTAAATTCTTAGTATCAGGGGATACGTTTTCAATATTTGCGTTTTCAAAACTAATTTATAAGGATAGCATCCTTAGCAAATGTACAATATTGCAATGTGACAAGCCATTGGAGGTGTCTAGGATAGACGTGCCTCGGATAGACGGTTCATTTAACGTGTTGCTTTTAAATCTTCAGTTTCTCATTATTGAAATAAGAGGGTAAGGTATGTTCAACAAACGCAAGTTCTTAGCACAATGATGTAAGTAAAGAAATACCCAATACTCAAAGATGTTTTAGCGACTTACCCCTCAACATACGACAAAAAAAACCCAAGAAATATCAAAAAACGTAAAACGAAGTCATATTGGCTTTAGCATAAGTCTGAGAGGATGTTGCTTTGTCAAGGATACAAACTTGGAACCATTTATTTTGGTTTGAACTTATTTATTTTACATTCATTGTGACGAAGGCTTAAAGCTTACGTAATTCATTGTCGACGGCTGCTTCTAGGATCTTAAACCGGTACTCGCACCGACTTGTGGGTTAGTAAGGCCAATTTCCACCTCACCGCTAACGGGGGCTCGATTCCGTTATCGACGCTCGGTACAAGAGGTCGACGCTCTACCTCTGCACTACAGTCGTCTAACAATTACCCTCTAAGTTAAACCGATACCAACTGAGGGGTGGTTCCATTAATTCACTGGAGTCTTATGGAAAGGTATTCATCTATAGATCTGATTTCGGACTGTTAAAAAGGCAGGCATTGTTTTCACCATTTCCCTGTGATAAACGACTCCAGACGATCTTGCCATTGAACAAATCCCCCCTTTATCACACCTACAGCAGTGAGTTTTAATCCCTTTCAATGACATCTTTTGATGTCGTTTCTATTTCAGTAATCGATTTGAATTTCAATTCGAATAACGCCAAGGAGACTGGAACCGGAAATACGGTCACTTTCCGGAAGTTGACGGAGGTCACGTGTGATGATTTTCAGTTCCGGTTAGCAGATCAGATGCCGACGTGATAGCCCGGCTGTTGGATCACTCTGACCTAGAGTAAATGTGTTACTAACTAAGCTTCTTTTATCTCATCTCTATCAGTGAGTTTTAATCACTTTAAAAATCAAAGGTATTGATGTCGTTCCTATTTCTGTTATCGGTTTCAATTAGAACTTGAATAATTTCTTAATAACCGGTACCGAAGATACGGTTACTTTCCGGAAGTTGTTGGTGGTTTCAAGTTCCGGTTAACAGATCAGGTGTCAAAATGATAGCCCTGCTGTTGGTTCATTATGCCCTGAAGCATGGATATCACTCAGTCGAGCAGATTGCCTTCAAATGGATGTATAGGCATCTCATCAAAGCGTACATGGAAAGTTACCACGAGAGCTAAGCTATATAATAAATAAAACAGTCTAAAGCCGCTTTACCCTTTACCAAACGCAAACTTTTCGACGGTCCCAATTTGAAAGAGTTTGCAGACGAGATTTCAAAATGTGATGAAATTGACAGGGCAGAAAACATTTTGAAATAAGGATAAATTACCCTAAAGAGCAAATTCTCCTTTTCCCACAACGTTTTCCAAAGTCGTTTGCAACAGACTGATCAAAGGTCGTTATTGTTTGGTAATGTGTGTATTGCGACATCTACATGGGCGCACAAATCAACTTGATGACAGAAGTCATTAAGCCTTTTTATCGAAAATCATGGGTAGGCCTATAATATCTGGGAAAATTGTATACCATAGCTTAAAATGTTATTCAGGGCTTCACAAAATATGAATGCTTTGAAATTGGAAATAAAAGAGTCTGTATGTTACGTATGAAGGGTGTAATTTTCCATATAAAATGCACCTCAGCTTTTGACAGTTTTCTAGAGAAGCAAACAATCGAACTAAGTAGATTCCCGATTCCGTGTCTGTTTGTTATTTGTTTAATACATTCATGATATATATATTTATGTGGGCAGATGCCCAAACGAAGATGTTCCGGGGCCCGTTTTACTAAACAGTTTACGCTTAAGATTTGCGTAAGTCTAAAACAACAATTCCTCTTATTTCAATATTTGGCAAAGCAATATTGCAAAGTAACAAAGTAAAGTCTCTCCGAGACGCTTCCAATGACGTGTCACATTGCAATATTGTACTTTCATTGAAGATATTATCCATGTTAATCAATTATGACTACGCAAACATTTTCCGTAAGTTGTTTAGTAAAATGGGCCCCCGATGTCTATATACGGGTCATAATACTTTACTTTTGTATATACAGGGTCGCGCCGTTTTTCGAAACATTTACCATAAATCAAGCTTAATTCTACATCGAGTGCAACGAATTCTATCATCTTATTATTACCACTCCCGATTCTGCTACCTTCTTACATACTTGTGCGGACGATTAATGGGTAAATCGATAAATGAAATTCGTAAAATGCACATCACGGATTCGTACAAATGACGTTTGTATGCTAAAATCGATGGTCTAGCCACGGACAAGAGACCTCCTATAATATGATCGTATATCAAGATATTTTCTGTAAATTCGTAATGAGAATTCTATATACGATATTGAATAAACTGGTTGTTCAATGAAAAAACTGAAAAAAAGAGAGGAAAAAAAAAACCTTATATAAAACTTTATGACCGAAAATCAGTTTGCTCGATAGACAGCTCGTTAGCTTTCACCTGACGTGTTCGCGTTATGGAACAATTTCGTATCAAACATGCCAGAAAATTGGCTCCAAATAGACACTTAGCAGTTCAGCCATTATGACGATTTGAATGCCAATTAGATCGGGGTGTATTGCATGAAATTGGAACAAAATTAGAAACTTCCCTCCGCTTACAGGCGTCTGTCACAATTAACATAGGTGTCTGTTAATTTTCAAGCACCTGCTATCATTCCTTGATGGTTTATCTTATACTTCACCCTTTACTCTACGATTGATACTATCTCATTACCAATGGTGCGTGAGTTTTATATTTTGTTGTTGCTTTTATAGCCTTCTTAAGTGGACTAATTGATATATAACAATTGCATTGTGTAATAGTCTTACAGAGACCTCTGTGGCCTCCGTGTTAGAGTACATAACTTGATATCACATGGCCCCTCTCCGTATGGGTCCAAAACCCGGTGACGGAATTTAGATTCTCATAAGAGGCAGTCTCCCGACTGACTTGCAGAATGCCGATGGTTCTACCCGGCTTGACCAGCCCTTATGGGCAGTTGAGTATGGAGTCTTCCTCAATCATTTAGAGTCGTGCGCCGCAACTGAAATAATGTTGACGCGATGTTAAACCCAATATAATTCAGAATATGAATAGATAAATAGTGATGAAGCAATACCCTGTACACTGATAGGTGCGTTGACAACCGCAACATGTTTTAAACACTCTTTATGATCCGTTTAAACCTTACTTTAACCAAGGAAACAACGATGACTATGATACCTATAATCAAATACGGAATCAAACGCAATTCCTCTAGCTGGGTGGAAACCATTACTGGAAAATCGACCGATTGCTCAGGGGAGTAATTTCGCACTTTACCTAAAATACTATCAAAGTTCGTTTACACTGGATATGCTTAATTTCGGATATTTCTTGTGAAAGGGCTAAATGAAAGAAAGTGCTAAGACAATGGGCATAGGAGAATAGACACTTTCGAAACAACCGAGTAATTATAATACTCATTACCACAGAATGCTCTTGTAACGGAATAATCGTTTGATTGTCTTCCGTTTGCGACCTCTTGTAATTCATGACATAAATGTCGTTCCACTTGGTTTTAATATCTTCTGAGTGCTGAATTACAAAAGAACATTGTAATCGTACATTATCAGAAGCCGTTGTTTTAACTCACCCAAATAAGATTTCGTGGCCCCGAAAGGCAAAATTAAATGACTGATTATTGCTAGAAGCAATAACACATGAAACACATTCTTCATCTACCAAATCTCCCATTTGAATAAACTACACAAGCAATCAATCAATCAATCATTCGATTGATGGACTTTACTATGAACTTATCGTACAATCAACAGTACAATCAATCGTACACACAATCGTACAATCAATCAATCTGACAATTAATCGAACAGGTAATCGTGCACTCATGCACTCGTACACTCGTACACTCGTTAAATCGTACACTCGTTCAATCGAACACTCGTTCAATCGTACACTCGTTCAATCGTACACTCGTTCAATCGTACACTCGTTCAATTGTACGCTCGTTTAATCGTACACTCGTTCAATCGTACACTCGTACACTCGTTCAATTGTACACTCGTTCAATCTTACACTCGTTCAATCGTACACTCCGTACACTCGTTCACTCGTTCAATCGTACACTCGTTCAATCATAAACTCGTACACTCGTACTCTCGTACTCTCGTACAATCGTACACTCGTTCAATCGTACACTCGTTCAGTCGTACACTCGTTCAATCGTACAATCGTACATTCGCACAATCGTACACTCGTACACTCGAACACTCGTTCAAGCGTACAATCGTGCAATCGTACAATCGTACGATCGTACAATCGTTCAATCGTACAATCGTTCAATCGTTCAATCGTACAATTATTCAATCGTACAATCGTGCAATCTTACACTCGTGCAATCGTACACTCGTGCAATCGTACACTAGTTCAATCGTACACTTGTTCGATCGTACAATCAATCGTACAATCAATCTTACAATCAATCGTACAATCAATCGTACAATCAATCGTCCAGTCAATCGTTTAATCGAACAGTCGTACAATCGTACAATCGTACAATCAATCGTACAACCAATCGTACAACCAATCGTACAATCAATCAATCAATCAATCAATCAATTGATCGATCGATCGATCGATCGATCTTGTCGCTCGCGGTTGTCAGATAATTCAGAGGCGCTTATATTGAATATTTTACTTACTTCCGCTCTTTTCTTTGGCCCTATTCAAACTAACCAGATACCATTACATAATATTGTTTCTGCCATGAAAACAAATTTGCAAATGAAAGGAAACACGAAATTAAACACGATGCAGACCTGTGTCGTCTTAACCTTCAGTGATCGTCGCTGATGATGGTTTGGTTTGGTTTTACTGCGCAGATTATCATATAAGGTTGAGTTTTACGCGTAAGACTAACCTATTGGATTATGTTCTACGCTGTGAATGAAGCTCTTGGATTGGGTTTTACGCCGCAGATTAACTTTATAAATGTTGATTGTCGTGATGTGTCAATTTGTTATGAAGTGCCCTCAGATGAGCCATTATATGATTGTTCTTGTCTTGTCCTGAAGAAGTGAAAGTTTTGTCATTGTACTTTATCCCAACATAATTCTAATAGATTACCAAGACGCATGAATAGTGAAAGTGTCACTGCGATGTATCTTGAAATATGTGTGATTGTTGCTAAATCCAGACGAAATGATTAACGGAAATTTGCATTCCGAGTTATCCAATTTCAAAATGCTTTCCAATTGTCAGTTTAGTTCGAGTTGTTCTTCCATCATTTAGAGTCGGATATCTCACATAACTGAAATAATGTTGATGCGATGTAAGACCCTTTTAAATAAACAATAATCTAATTTTTTTTGGCATGTTGGTCATATTATCCTCTAAGTAGTAATTGAAACCGAACAGACCTTGTATCATTAATTTTTATAAAAGCGACTATAGAATGTATATAAATCACATCAACACATGTTTTGTAAACGTTTGAATCATGGTGACAGAGAGGACATTTGCCCATCGTGAGAAAATACTATTTCTTTTCAAAATGTTTTCAAACAAAGTCTTCTCTGAAAAAGTTTAAATGTGATGTGTGATAGAGAAACCGTTTTGGAAAAAAATGATAATGAGGTGGTTATTTGTTTATTGTAAGAACAATGTGCGCAAAAACCGAATTAGAATCCAACATTTTGGCAAATTAGTTAAGTGCCTATTATCATTCACCAAAGGTGAGTCATCTTCAAGCACAATACAGGTGCACGCATTTAATTGATTATACCTTGCGTGCGGAAATGAGACTGTAATTCAAATTCTTTAAAACGGATACTTCCTTCTCTCTCTTTCTCTCTAACTTTTTATAAATGCATGAATCACTTCAAGAAATGTATCCTATTTCCTTACCGGTAGCCTGGGAATAAATTGCACTGAAAGCATTCAACTGAATTATCATCTGAACTTGTTCTAGCGCTTCTAAAAATATCTTATTGTACGTAATGTACATGTACTGTGATATGTAAAGGCGACAGTAACAAATGATTTGTTGGAAATAACAGCTCTTTTACCACAATGATTTTGATTTTGTTGTTATAACTCTCAGTGGACAATTCAAATGTTCTTTATCATTAGTTTTACAAACAGTTTTAGATTATTCTTTCAGTTAGGGCTGGATTTCGGGTCCGATCTCTGTCCACAGCTTAGCTATACATTGCGGACGTGGTCTTTGACTTGGTGTATACATAAAAAACAGGAGTGTAGAGTCACCGTGTTACAACTGTTCAAAACTTGTTGAAAACGATGTTAAGCATCAATGTCATAATGCAAACGTTTACAAAGAGGAAGAGGAGGAAATACGAATGGATAAGATTATACAATAAAAAGGGTAAAAGTGAAGGGCATTTCCAGAGATTGTTTTAGAAAAAAAGCTTTGTTCTTTCCGTATGATACATTCTCAGATTTCTTGGGAATGTTTTTACTACAGGCGCCCTCCATTATAAATATAGGTATGTATGCCCTCAGAACTGAAATGATATATCGTAAATAAAGAGATACCGAAACGTTTCGTTGGTTCAAGGCATCGAAAAGCTTAATCCTTCACAAAATTGACAAATCATCGCCAAAGAAATAACGCCTACGATTTAAGATAGGAATAATTGTGACAAACTTATTATTTGCTTATTATAAGCAACGTTTTCCCTTTAGCACAATCATTCAAATCAACATCTCATGTGATATTTAACTCATGTAGAAATATGTATTTGTTCAAAAGTGAAAGTTTCAATAAGAGACATTCATGAAATTTGAGAAAATCTCTTTCTCATTAAACTAGAAATCGTTTTGATGAAAAGAGACGTAAGTTATAAAAACAACCTCTCCTTTTGTCAAATTGGAACATTCTATATTCTGCTGCAGGTGTTGTAAAGTAGGGTATCATAAAGTTACGTGCTAAATGGCGTTTGGTAAAAGAAAATTGATCCATAAATGATGACGAAAACTATGTGAAGGACTAAGCCTTGTCTGACACTCAGCAATCGACCCAGACTTGCTTCCATCTGTAGGCACCAGATGCAAACAACTACGCGCAATAGAAGTTGTTTTCTCTAGGACAAATGAACATACACACATAAAACAATCGTCAATTAACGAACTCATATTTATGTTACATTATAACAAATAAAGACCGTTGCACAATGCCAGCCATAGAGTAAAGCGTATATTCAATCGTAAATTTACGAAAACCAACTTTAACCGGAAGAAAATACATTTACTTGTACACATTAACCGCGCACAATTTAGTGTAGTTGACAATAATATGGGAGATAAGGGTAAAAAAAATGTCTGTCACCATGTTTACTTTTAAGCCAACATATTTCTTGAAGCAGTCATAGAATATCTACAAAATTATGCTACGATTTGTTTGAAAAAAGCTGTTTTCGATTCACATGCGACTAGCCAATTCCAATGATTAATGTCGTAAAGGTTTTAGTTAATTAAAATTCCCAAATGACGACTGGCATAACGGACATTAACTCCACGTGGGGTTCAAATCCTAAAGACGGCATTTGGATTTTCATACGAGGTAGTCTCGCGACTTTCCGAGTGTGAATGGTTCTTCTCGGTTTGACCTGGCCTTATGGGCAGTTGAATTTAGGGTCTTCACCATTATTTACAGTCGAGCATAGCACCATAACTGGAATACTGTTGACGCCACGTAAAAACCCACATAAACAAACAAGTAAATGTAAATCGAGAATAGTTGTCTCTCCTTCAATACCTTCATTAGATTTACGATGAACTGTATGACTAACATCATAAAATCAACACATGGTTATCACTGGAATGCAGTGGTCCTGTTGTGGAGCGTCAGCCTCGAAAAACGAGGGTAGTTGGTTTAATTCCCATAAAAAACAGAGTTCCACATTGTGACAATATTTTGATCCATTTCCGTCGCTGGTACTGGTTATCTAGGAAGCAGCATCCATTCATAAACCGTAAATCACGAAACATTCCATGAACGATCTAGGTTTTAGGCCATCCAGCGGAAAACTGCTGAAACTCGCTGGAACAACTTCCGAATACCGATATCATTTCTTACGAATTTGATATTAAATAAAACCTCCCTAAAGACAGCGAATTGATGTAACCTCATTAGATATGACAAGGGATATGTTTCAAACCAGGGAATCGTTTTTATCAAATGATCTCTAACAAAAAGGAGTAAAATAGTCTGGGGGTTTTTGTGTTTATTTTTTCATCAAAAAATCTTTCTAATTCACGCCTTCACGCGGTGTTCAGTTGTAATAAGCCAGACAATTAATGAAAACCAAAAGATATTACGTGACAGTTGTTCCGATAAAATAGGATGATGTTTTTGCGCAGAAATGTGAAAATCTCTCAATGAGAGTATCCAGGACTTATGGTTGTAATAAAACGAGTCATTCGTGATAGATATACAGTTTATCATTGGGATTTGAATTCAATTTGGGAGAGTCAAAGGTTTTGCCTTTGGTAAAGGGTTACGAAATAGCGCATTATCTCTGGTAAGATATCGTATTATAAACAAAAGACAGACCAAGCCTCCGACTGATACTGTAATTGCTACCAAGCGGCCAGCGACCCCCAGGAGAACCGGGAAACAAAGACACCTGCAGGGTACCGTTTTAACACTTTACCAAACGCCAAATCTTCGACAGTCCCAAATTGAAAGAGTTTGCAGACGACATTTCAAAATGAGCTGAAATGGAGATATAATCTTCTGATAGGGCAGAAAATATTATGAGAAAAGGAGAAATTGCTCGGTAAGAGCAATTTCTCCTTTTCTCACATTGTTTACCAGAATCGTCTGCAACAAACTGGTCAAACGTCGTTATTGTTTGGTAATGGGTTAAGAAATGAGTTACCGAAAATATTTGCGTTAGTCGAAATAGATCTATATGGAGACGATTCCAATAATTTGTTACTTTGCAATATTGCTTAGCCCAATATAGAAATAAGAGGAATTGTTGTTTAGAATTTAAGCAAATTTTCAGCATTAAGGCCCATGTTTAGGATTCAACTCAAACTTTTGTTAGTCCTTCACAAATGTGAAGCACTCATTATAGTCTTGCACCAAACCCTCGATTTTGCGTTGAGTTATATAATATTGCAACATACGAAAGGGAAGACGAGATAGAGGTGATCCTTTTGATGTACACACTGGGGCAATAAATGTAGGTAGTTTAGTTTAAACTTATTTATTTCACAGCGAATAAGAAACAAGTTATTACAACTTTAGATTAATCACTCTCGATTCTGCTTCCTGGATGGCAATCAGTACTCACGTCGACTGTGGATTATAAAAAGGTCTCAAGGCGGATCCCGCTTCTCATGGGATTCGAACTCACGACCTTTTGTCCGGATGCTGACACTCTACCCCTTGATAATGCTATACTAAAGCATTTTAATATTACAAAGCGATTCCATTGGAATAAGCACGATCTGCGTACGCCTAATTACAAAAATGCAAGAAAACAATCTATTTATATGAAAAAGAGGAACTGCTTCGTATATCTTTGGCTTAAAGTACGTATTGTTTGTTATTAGACCGTATAGAACTAGACAGGCGAGGCTGTGATGGATACTTTTCACAAAGCTTATGTGTCTATTTACGACATTTACACTGCTTATCTTCGTGTATGAAACGTTTCTCTTATAATCTAATCGTGATAGGAAAGAAACGTAATAACAAACACGTAACCATCAATTGGCTAGACATACAGCAATAAACCGAGGCGGTCATTGTGAGCCACTAACGACCCTTTACATGCGACTCTCCTGTGTCTCTTCGGCAAATTCCGGCTAAAACGTATCTACTCGGCAATCCCCGGCACAAGCCGGTAGATATACCTCGTAGGCAGTTAATGAATACATCTGAAATCCTGCGGATATTCGGCTCTATTCCGCCGGATAACACACTTGATTACATTACACAGAGGGACTAAATATATATATAGATACAAATAAATTGGTTAAGTATCACAATTGATTGTTGTTATTTTTACTTATTTCATTAAATATTATCATATCAACACATCTGTGTTTCATATTTTGTCAATCGTATCTATTCGGCAACCCCGGCTTGTGCCGGGGATTGCCGAGTAGATACGATTGCAAACGGTCATGCACTTTGTCGCCGCCATGTTGCCGGACTACTTTCAAAAAGACTCTTGGTTACCCCCGATGTTATTCTAAGAAATGGCCGATGTGTTCCGAATGATTTCGGCTGTCCGGGTCATTGTGACCTGCCAACATTACCGAGGGCTCCCGATTGACTCCCGCATAGTGACGCTATTATCTATAAAGCGCATTGTATTGCTTGTTTGTAACACGTATAAATCAGAACTTATACCAGCGTTTAATTCAACCATTTAGCAGTATCAATTGCTGTTGCATATAATTTCTCTTTGAACCAATATTCTGAAATTATTTTTTTTCTCATTTTTCCGTGACTCTAGCATCCGAAAACAGGATTACTTTTGGATAAAACTGATCTGATGATAATTTTCATAATGGCTCGTGATGTGTATTATATTTATACCAAATGAATATTGTGTATGTTATTTATGTGATGATTCTTATAAAAATAACTAAACGTTCGAAATATCTCTTTTGGAATTAATCAACAAACATCTGCAAAGATTGGTTCGGGACGTATGTTGGCTAATTTTCTGAAAGTTGCCAGGCTCATAATTAATCTGTCTAAAGCCTCACCGAATGGCAACTCATGCAATGAAACTGTTACCTGAAATTAAAATGTAATGAAATAGATCGGTTTAAACCAAAGCACTTAGAGCTTCGTTAAATGGTTTCATGGGGGAATAATTAAGATAAATCCCCGGTCAATGGGATCACGTTATCTCAATGCGTACAAAACTCGAAGTGTTTGACTCAAACTAATGAAAATTATATAATTCTGAATTCAGATATTGGTCTTCTTGAATAAATTGGGGATCGTGGCAATTGCTTTAATGTTGAATTGCATTTCTGATCCGAGACTGATTGACATAGTTTGTCTGGGATAGTTTCTGAATTAACGTTAAATATACATGTACAAACTAAACTATTTGCTTTGTAAACTCTAAAACAAGCAAAGTATCACAATGGTTTACACGATGAATTGAGCTTTACTTCTAAACGTATGTAGAGATGTAAAGCGGGAAAGTGTCCAGGTACCTAAAAAAGAAAACACATTTTAATTCTCCCTACGAGTTATAACATAAACGAAGACATACCATACCCAACCTTTGCTGGGTGGTGCAATTAACTAGAATATAACACCAAGTGGAAACTGATGCCTCGGATTAGTTCCTGCGTTTAGCACAAATCGATCTAACGACAACTTTTTCATAAAAAAGCTTAAGATAACCTGAATACTCAAGAACGCGAACAGCTTCAGCATTTTCGACCGCGTATTGAAATTTAAAAGATACCAAACTCATCCAAACCTTTATTTTCCGCAGTAGTGCGGTATGCGGGTTTTGCCATGACCCGCCTGCCATCTACGATGTATGAAAACCGATGTTGGTTGCTGATAGGGCGTCCGAGTTTTCACCAAATACTCGAGATTGCCCCAGACAATGTCATAAACGATGAAACAATGAAATACGCAATCTGTCAGCCCGCGTTATCGCATCTCCTTTAACCCTTTACCAAACGGTAAATGTTCGACTGTCCGAAATTGAAAGAGTTTGCAGACGACATTTGCAAAACGTTATGAAATTGAAACATAATCTTCTGCTATGGTAGAAAACAATGTGGGAAAAGGAGAAATTGCTCGTCAAGGGCAATTTCTCCTTTTCCCACGACCATTTCCAGAGTTGTCTGCCACATACCGGTCAAATGTCGTTATTGTTTGGTAATTGGTAATTTAAAATACCTTAAATATCTGCTTAATTATCACGAGGAGAGTAGCAAACAGGTTAGATTATAGGCCAGCCGCCAATTTACTTGGCGACTGGCCTGTGATTTAACCTGTTTGCATAAGCATGAGGTATGTCCCAGCACATTAAGGATTAATGGTGTATTTACTGGACTTACACAGCTTTAATGAGCACATATATTTATGATGTAGGCCCAATTGCGGATACATATTTTTCTGTCAGTGCCTATTTCTGTTGCTTTCTGATGATCGTTTACAAACGCACACATGCCATCCAAACGTTTAGAGTATGCAGCGCATGACCTGGTATGTATTTTTTGAAACTCCAGATTTGAGACACGGGAAATTGGGTATTTATACTGTAACATACCGATCATAGATGCATATAGTGCCTGCTCATGAAAGACAAAGGCTTTTTGATCTTAGGATTCAATTGATGTATGTGTGTGTGTATTAAATGTAAATGTTTTAAATGTTTGTATTTTTTATACTGTATGTTGTTCTATGGCCTAATGGCCTTTGTTCTTGAATAAATCTAATTCTTTTAAAGACTTAATTACTATATTTTGTCCTTTTTCTTTCTTTTAATTTATGTCTATAACGTAAAACATCATTTTTGTCACGCCCAGATCAGGAGATATTTGGGAAAGTATGGTTTATTTTTTAAATATACACCTTACTACAATAGTGTTCAATTCGATCATCCGCGATAATACGATTTTAAGAAATCATTGTGATAAACGGAGGAATGGCTTCTATCATACAATCCCTCCCCTTTTTCGCAATGGTTTCCCCTAAAATTCGAAAGGAATACGAATTTGTTCCTAAATCATGACTATTGTCAACCACTCTTTTTTCTGGGACCAGTCACAGGTATATGGATATGTTTTGCAGGGTTGGCGAAAACTGTTGTTTTCTATATACTTGTCCGTAAATGCCGAATCCACACTTGCCCGTATAAAAGTTATATCGTAGATTTCAGTAAAAAATCGCTTTTCCGTTAAAGCTTTTGGACAAGCTGGGTAACGCGGACAATTGATTTTGACATCCCTGGTTTGCACGTATAAGTCGATACAATCATTTCTTTCTAATCACATTGGCCTGTTTTCGTTTGAACAAGGTTTGTGTCTCAAACTTATTTCTTCATATATGCTCATTAGTTTTACGAATATAGGATAAAGTAAGAACTGCGAATAAGAGAAACCACTGTAATAACCGGAAATGTAGTTATTCAGGAAATGGTACAAACCACCATTTTCGGAACGAATAATTTCTCAACTTGGAACTCTGCTGTTTTCCACAAACAAAAAAGGAAACAAGTTTTCATATGTGACCCGCTACATTGTAGTATAGTTCAGTGGCCCGTTGTAAAACTTTAAATTTATATGTCCAAAGCTTTAAATCAATGAATTGACTGACAAATCAATAAATCAATCAATTTATCAATCAATCACCTGGTACTAGTGATAAATAAAGTTCATAAATGAAATAAGATAACGAATGAATAAACGAGTCAGTTTGTCAAAAAGATATTCAATACGTCACTCAAATACTTAATAAGTCAATAATGAAACCAATGTAATTTTGCGAAAAGTCCCGACATATATGAGCCTGTATAATTCACACAGGCTAATCTGGGACACTACATTCACCATAATCAAACACCCATCAAAGGCACCACTCTTAAAACCATGATTTTTGTTGTCTACAACGGTCATAAAAAATGACAAAGCGACACCCAGCTATGCCTGCATGAAAGAGATTGTGAAGTTATGCATGTAATGATCATAAAATACTTGTTAATGTCTCTACTGTGAAGATGGATAGAATGTCTCAGTCTAAGAACCCGGGATATCATCTTGAGTTACAGCACTTAATGTCAGGAAACCCGCGTTATGTACGGGATATTAGGGGGGTAGTATCCACTGCCGGGTTTGTATTTATTTGCTTTGAGCTATGTGAAAGAAATGTGCATCAGTGTTATTTTTCTCGCCGAGAAAGGCTAGATGCAGATTCGCAAGGTAAACTCCGATAATCGTTGGAATCGAACCCACGACCCAAGTGTCCTGAAATCGATTCTCTACATCATGACATATATCTTCATTGCAGCTGTTGAAGACAAATAAAGAATGATATCTTGTCTACGAAAGAAAATAGAGGATTCGCCTTAAACAAAGTTCAGTTAGTCATTGGCTTAGCTCAATGTCATCAGTGCCAGGCTTGGCCAGCAGTGTCTTATCCAAGGAAACTCACCCGAAAGATAACAGTGTCGCTGTTGAGGATTGAACCCGGGACTATAGTGTCACAAGCACAACACCTTAACAACTGGGTCATCGAGGACCTTTCTATCCTATGATAAATAAAGTTATCTATTTGAAGCATATACATTACGACAACTCCATTCTCACATGCACCAACGTAAATAACCATAAACTTTGAGTGAGCTGTTCGCGGATTTATTTGACATCTTAATTACATTTTTGTTTGCAACTTCCACGGCTTCCATACATACGCGCCTTGCATTCCCGCCATTTCTCAGCCTCTCTTCTATTTTCATGGGGCATGTAGAGGTATGTAAACCTCTCTATCTATCGCTCCATTATGTCAGCGGGATCATTTGAACGGAACAGAACATGACTTGAAAAATTCAGAGCAGAACAGAAGTTTATATCATGACTTGAACACTAAAGGTTTATCGTCATTACAACATATAGACATTCATGAACAACGGACATTGCTCAAACCTACATACCTACATACATACACACTTAGAAAAGTATACAATACAGGGATTTGAAAATGAAGGGAAAAATAGTCTAATTTCATCAAACTTATGAATATATTCTGGTTATTTGTTGACTTATTTACTTCTTTTTGGCTTTTTGATCAAATACAGTATTCCGACGAAATTTAACATGTATAACGTGTCTTCAATGTACTTTTATATATTACAGTATTCCGACGAAATTTAACATGTAGAACGTGTTTTCAATGTACTTTTATATATTGCGTCCAAAATACTGTATAGTCTGGAGTTTAATGCCGTCTTCAACAGTAATAAATTCATACTGCGCACGTATATATGCTCGTGGTATTTCTCACCAGTAATGGGCAATACCACTTCTAAGCCATTGTCTGCTTTTTCACCTCAACATTACTCGGAACGATGTTCATCATTCTATATTGAATTTGTCTTCAACAATCTGTTTTAGTAAAAATGTTACCTGTAACTACACAATTGTTCAATTGTGGAGTGTACACGGAGAAGACATTTTATTATCGCCCGATACTGACCAATGGTTAAGAGTGTATGCATAAACGAATTTTCGCACCGAAAATACTGTTAAGAAGAGATAAGGCGGCGACAAACGTATGCACAGTATTAAAAAAAATTGACGTTTATTGAAACCGAATGTTTGTGTTTGTTTCCATGAATGAGTAACGTTGAATTCTATTATAAATTAAACAACCGTACGAAAGGATTGGACAAGCTTATTAATTCCAATGTTCAACTGTTGCAACTTCCTCTCTAAAATAACATACTTTCACTGATCTCTTAATATGTAACTGAAACTCTTACGCTTGGTTGTACATCGATAACACAGGATTGGCGAAAATAAAAAAAGAAATTACACAGTTTGGTGTTTGATAATATGAAAGATGACGCAAGTATAAATCAATTAATTTCAAAACATTCATTTTTGGAAATTGCATCAATGTCATGTTATTGCAAAGGGTTACATGCGAAGCTACCTTGGAAATTGCATCAATGCCAGGTTGATAAATTGTTGGCGTATCTATACCTAGGTCATGATCTTCATGATGACAAAAACATTAAACAGCAATTTCTTCTAACCTAGTCAAATAAATCAGAGTTGTATACTATGTGCTATAAACATCCTTTATTCCGATGTTTGATAGTTCGTGCTTCGCAAGAGGAAACCCCGTCACTGTAAGACATGTTTACCTTTCCCCAACATAAACACCGGGAGCTTTTACCCAAACATATCAAAACAGAGAGGGCCAATAATTCACAGGTGATTCAACGCAACTATCAAAATAAGAGAGAATACGAGAAAAATTCAGGGCGTACGAATTAAATAGATGTGTTGGTTAGGTTAATTTGACTTAGATTTTGTATTCCATGGTATTTTGGTAATGCTATGGCTGATAGTTTACAAAGAAGTGTATAATATCTGCATTTTACTTTAAGTTTAGAGGCCGTCAGCTCACAAATTACAATTCAATCCATCTAAATGAACAACAGTTCAAAATTTACATGCGCATGGTATGCATCGTCTATTCTGCACCTATCTACGCTCAAATCGTTCAATGCCAGTCCTAGTGGAAATAACTTTGTAACATTTTTTCATTTATTCAGTTTATTACTCAAATTGTTACAAAAACAATGCATGAGTTATTAAATCAATATCAAATTAAATGTTCTTTTAAGACGTGATAGCGGTTTTTGAAGAATAATTTGCTGAGATTAGCTAATTCGTCTCTTCACACGAGGTCAGCTACCCGCTTTGGGCAGCTGACTTCCTGTGCTGAGGCGAGGATAGTTGCTTCGTTTTGTCAAAACGTGGGTGTTGTTTGGGGAAACTAGTTTCATGACAATCATTATTTATACACAAAAGTATCATCTAAAAAGACAAAGAAACAGATGACAATCATTATATAAACAAAAAGTATCATCTGAAAAGACAAAGAAACAGATACAGATATACGGGCGAAATACGATAATAAAATTATTGGAATATAGAGAAAAACTAAATGACACGCTTTTCAAAAGGGTAGCAGACCAGTGCGTAAGGCATGCCACGGCATGCTTGAAATAACCGAAACCATCACCTATGGCTGAGCTCTGATTTCATCCGCAAAACCTCTATATTACAAGTCAGATTCACCACTTTGAAAATGCCTAATCCATTTTAGCGGTATTTTTTATCCATGTCAGGTGTATCTTTAAACCGTTTTATTGGTATTTTTTAATCAAATTCAAAGATATGTGAATCCATTTCGAGGGTATTTTCAATCAATATAAGGGGTATCCTTAATTTATTTATTGGGGATTTTTACATTTATCACACAACCTCACTTCGTGTATTCATTTACGAGAAAAACTGGTTTAAGAACCTCAGGAAAAGCGGGATTCTATCGTTAACCAATGAAACTGTAATAGGCGAACCATTATCATTTCCAAGTAACTGAGTACAATCTTGGCACGTTGTAACAACCTTTTACAACACAGATTGGAAGAGCTTGGAATAAATCAACGATGACAAGTCGGTGCGATTTACATAATGTGTCTGTCTGCCTTACGGAAAGCAAACAATGTCGATTGCCCTCCATTTGTGGGAAACTTCGACTGGAGACAGCTTGTTTATACATGATTTATCACACTTATGGTGTATAATCCCTAATAAAAGTCGGTAAACATCGGCAATTCCGACATCGTCCGAGGAGTCTACGGACGTCGCTCGGCGATTTCCGCGAACGTCGTTGACATTCGCGGAAATCGTCGAGTGGCGTCTGTAGATCCTTCGGTAATTGTCGGCGTCTACCGAGATTTGTCGATATTTGCCGATCATTATTAGGGGCGATGTATCACACTTAAGCATGTAACTCTACCCGCTCCATCAAAACGGTAACCAGTCCAAATTGTATGCATTTGTAGGCTGTTAATTTTAATAAAATATGAAAATGCGTTTTATATGAAATCGAACCAAATATTGGTTTCTATGGAAGTCTGCACCATAATAATTAAACTGTTACTTTTTTGTGAGTGAAAAGTAGACATGTTATAAAAAGTTAGAATTGAGATGAAGATGTTACTGGTAAGACTCATTTTGCGTCCAAGTATACGCTTTTCAATGCTACTATTTCCCTCTTCACACTTACCTTTATGAGGAAATATATATATCTTACGAACATTTTTGAGACAGGTTTCTGGACAAAGCGGCCATATTGCATTTAAATTTGACTTATGACTCATGTTTGAATCGCAATCTTGTTAATCAGAATTGTCTAGATGATAATGTTTGTCTCCTAAAATAAATCTCCATTTCTTTTGTATACAAAAATAGTATAACCATTAAAAAGTGATTATCATATAAATATAAAACGAGGGCACTCATGCTATAAATATCCTATGCGATAAATAAGCAGGAACTGCACTAAAAGTTCACAAGCAAATATTCTACCAAACAATTACAGAAATGCTCTCTGTAATGCGCTTGTATGTGCATGTAGGAAACATAGAGTAGGAAGTATTGCGAGGGGAAGTATTTGAATATGAAAACTCACCGTGAACGTGAACATGTATAGGGACCCAGTATTTACTTCATACATAATAATTTGCCGTGGTCTTTACTATAGGTTTAAACTTATTTTGACTTTTTTTACATCGCTTGTGAAGCACGTTTTTACAATTTAGAAGATAAATTAATCTCGACTCTGCTTCTTGGATAAATAACCAGTACTCGGGCCAAATGTGGATAATAAAGAGTCGCAACAGAGATGCTGCTACTCATGGGATTCGAACCCGCGGCCCTCGTGTCCCGAGGCCGACGCTCTGCCCCTGGACCAAAGTCCTCCACTAAGGCAATATTAGGCGCGAGTGTTGTGTCCTTTAGCAAAGGCAACAGATGAATCAAAGATAAATTGCTTTAATAAGTACTAACAGATCATGTCCTGGATACTCTTGATATAGTGCAAAGTTAGCGAAGAGATTATTCGCTTAAGATGTCGTTTTTATGATATCTAGTTCAACCGAAATCTTCCTTAAACAAGAAGAGAAACAAATCAGAAAAAAAACATGGACCGAAATTGGCCATTTAATTACATTTTGAAGACAATACTTTATACCCGGACCACCAAGCATGAGGCTTTAACCAAAGGACAGGATAGTGATTTACGCTAATAATTCGTTCTATTTTGAAAAAAGCAGCATTGAAAAGTAACACATCATTGGAATCGTCTCTCCGAGACGACCCCAAATATGTGCCACATTGCAATATTGTATATGTGTTTAAGGTTATATACATTTAATTCGATTTTGACTAACGAATTTTTTTCCTAATATCATTGGGTAAAATACAATCCAGATTAGCATCAATGATCAGCGAATCTCGTCGTCAAAAACCAGGCAAATTGAACAAACGAAACGGTATTTAGGCATCAAAAGCGGCGCGAATTCGAAGAATCTCCCCATAAACAATGTGATTTCATCTACTCTAGTTTTTTGCTGTGTTATCATAATTGCGGTTGTTACGAAAATTACAAATCTCGACAGACTTCTACATTTCAGAGTCATGCGCTGATAAGCCGTGTATTCGATTTCGGAATGTTTCGGTGCTCATCCTGTTTGATGTATGGAGAACGTGTCTCTCAACCGATTTTCCTTGGAGGCCGGTATGAACTACCGAGTGTTATTCAAGACATAGAGAATAGATGGTTGGTGTCGTGAATAGGAAATGTTATCGGGCAAGGCTTAGGAATATTATGCGGTGAGCCGAAGGCGAAACGGATAATATTCCGATGCAGAGCCCGATAACTTTTTCAATTCAAAGACACCAACCATCTATTCTATTTATCCTGCTACCTTTATGTATTCTTTAAAAAAAAAACCATGAAAATAAAACACGAGAAAAATGGAAAAAGTAAGTAGAGAATGGTGTTAACATGACGTCATAGCGCTATAATGACGTCATGATTCGTCACGTGCATGTGTTACATGGTTAGTGCCGGATATCACAAATGTTATACGGCACCTAGTTATCGGTCCCAAAATGACACTAGTGACAGGATAAAAACGTTTATATTGATCCGGTCTCTCTATGGCCTAGTTCTTAGAGTACATAACTTGAAATCATATGGGCTCTCTCGCCTTGGGTTTAAATCTCGATGACGGCTTTGAACTTTCCTAAGAAGTAGTTTCCCGACTGACCTATGGAATGTCGATGGTTCTACCGGCTTATTTCGTTAAGGTAGGCAGTCAAGTGCGGAATCTTCCTCCACCATAAGAATACGGGCATAACTGAAATGATGTTAAAGCGATGTAAAACTCGTATTAATTTAAAAAAGAATAAAGAACTCCCGTTCCATTATTGTCCAGATAATCTTTAAATGAACAAGTTCACTTTTTTTAGATATCAATGGTTTGATCTTTATAGAATACTCGTTCCATTTAAGCTTTTTATTTCTTTGAAATGATATATACATTGTTCTCCAGATTTTAGTCTTGGTCTGCAAACAACACGTCAGTTTGTTCGTCTTTATGACGTAAGGTGCGGTCAAACATATGTGAGTCTGTTTTTGACCTTGCTGTTTAAGTGGTTTTTCTATTATAGACTATATATGTGTATATTTTGAAACATTTGATTACTTTCATTACACCCCTGTCTGGAGATATGAAGAGAAACAGCCGGGTCTGGATCATCTGAACTTTACAGTTTCTGTGCGTCATAGGATTATTTTTTGAAACTTTCGAAAATAAAGTAATATAGATTAATTTGACATTTCAGCAGAGAAACCAATAGAATATAAATTGAATTTTGAAATCATTTATTTTATAAAAATCCCAGGGAAATCCGACATTATCTAAATATAGAGCCAAGCTATGCACAACCGGTCACGTGACGCTCACGTGATACTAAGACTACTCGCTGAAAACAAAAATGGACGCTGACGCTAGTATCTTCTAAGTTGGGTGTACATCGTCACGTGACAGGCACTTGACAGCCCACGTGACATAACAAATTACCATATAGCTGTTGTAACATACAGAAGTCGAGGCCGTGGGTTTTTTTCGTCAATTTCTTCATTTATACCACGATTTCGGCGATGTATTTCAATGAATATATGTTGGAAGCATACCTGAATACCATACGCAAATTCTATTTTTAACCTATATATATTTTGTGTATGACGTCCAGGATCTTTAAATCACACAAACCCACTTGGGTTTAAATCCTTGCAGTGGTTGCTATAAAAATATACGAGGTGTAGTCTCCTGTCTTACAAAAAACCTGCAGTCCCGAGTCTGCTTCCTAAATCATAACGAGTACTCGCGCCGAGTGTGGATTAATGAAAGGTCGCAATGTGAAGCTCGTTTCTCACGGGATTCGAACCCACGACCTTCGTGTCTGGAGACCGATGCTCCTCCGCAGGACTACTGCCCCACTGACTACACCATACAAAGAGTTTCACATTTTTACATGGATTCTTTTTATTTATATCTATATCGAAAGATAGATAAATGCACGGAATTTGTCTAAATCGCTGGTAGAAATACGCCGGAAAAAGGCAGACGAACTTGATGGGCAGTAAATCAGTGAATATGACAGGGTTTATGAGCCATTTATAATATAGCTCAGCTGAGGAAATAGCTTAGGCATAATAATATATCACAGAATGACCGGCACCCTTATCTCAGTGTGTCTGTTACTTAGCCCTTTACCAAACGCCAAATTGTTGACTGTCCCAAATTGAAAGAGTTTGCAGACGACATTTCAAAATGTGATGAAAATGAGAAGTAACCTCTTATAAGGCAGAAAACACTGTGGGAAAATGAGAAATTGAGCGTTAAGATCATTTCCTCCTTTTCCCACAATCTTTTTTTGAGTCGTCTGCAACAAACTGGTCAAATATCGTTATTGTTTGGTATTGAACACGGTCATCTGGCGGGATTCGAAAACGTCGCGGGAAATTGAGACTTTGCTCGTTACGAGAAATGTCTCATTTTCCCTCGACGTTTTCTTCATGGCAAAAATGTCCTGTCTAGTTTATACATAACCTTCTAAACTGCTTTAATTCCTTCTTGAATAGGAATGATTATTACATGTAAGGTGTTTATTGAAAGAAAGGGTTCACTGATGGAATTAGATGGGTATAAAAACTTCTTATCCAGATTGACTTTGTGCATCTGTCGTGATTTATTAGTGTGAAACTCTTGTCGCGAGAAAAATGCACGTTTCTTTCTATTTTCGGGCAGAAAAACATCGTTCTTTGCAAATAATATTTTATCTACTCAACACCATGTTGGCTCAACTGCAAAATAATGATCTATAGTTTTATTTCCTTTCACTATTTCAGAAAGATTGTGCACCTCACTTACAGATTTTTATTAATTGCTTTTGTTCACCTATTGTTCAAAGGTCTGGATATATTTCTCATTCTAGATTTATTTTGCTCCATTTGCCCCGATGACGTGGGTAATTATAAGAATCGTCTCACCCCATCAAGTTAATTATCGAGAGTAAATTTGATTTTAGAACTCTGCATATGATTTTAAAATGCAAATAAAATACCATTCATGTGAGAGGAGAGAGAAGGTTTATACTTATTCAAATTTGAATATGAACGCAAAACTAGGTGAGTGAGGTCAAGCTAACAGAGTGCTTCATTGACTGATTTTGCTGACATTTAGAAAAAGGTCAAAGCTTTAGATGTTCCTTATGCATGCCACCTTAATGCTTGGATTAAACTGTGTTTAACGAGAAAAAAATCGAAGGCCTACAGAATCCGTCTGGTTAATCATGGTAAGAATTGTTTAACTTCTTTCTCTTTTCAACCTTTTTTAAGTATACAACATATCAAGGGTTCAATGCATAGACTAAAGCAAAAGACTTACTGTAGTATAGCACTGAAAAACCGATATGTCATTGAATGTCAAACTGATGAATAGATACTTACGCAAATTCTAAAAAGAAAGCAGAATTTAATAAACGAATTCCGATGACATATATTCAAGTATAACAAAAAGTCTTTTCGACTCTTTTTTTGTGTTCACTTATAAACAACAGAAATTAACATATACCCTTACAGACTGTAAATTTCTCCCTCGATTCATATTTAAATGCACCCTTTTTTCGTATGTCTCGGCGTTTTTAATACAGTTTAGCTTGACTTATTGCTTTATGAATTGGGTTCATAACCTTATCTGTCAGAAAAAAGGGAAATTTATCTTCCCCTCTTTGAGAGCGCTCCATGCTTAATTAACACAATCTGTAATTTTAGACGGTGCACCTTGCATGCAGCCCAACACCTGCTGCAGTAAATTTCAATATCACCAATGCTCTTTGTCTATGTGTATGTGGGAAAGCAGTCGGTGTTTTGGAAAAAATGATATGAGTTTGTGAAACGCAAACCCTTCTATATACTCAACTTGCACATCTTACTATTGTTCAGGGGTCCATGTGGCTAAAAGGCTGGAGTACTGAATGAAAAGTCATGCGACCAAGACCAACGAGGGGGGTCAAATCAGGCTGGCGAATCTTTCGAATTGAAACAACGGGCACAATCATTGCTATGGACGAGGCTTTTAACTTTCTTGGTATAAGCAAGTATGGGATGTAAATTAAGGGGTTTTCGTGCATCAAAAGAGGCCCATGCATCGCAATACTTTATAACTAAACAATTTTGGACGCAAAGTTAACGTCATTTCAGACAAACAATACAAATAAGTGACACAAGGATACATATATCACTGCTTTCAGAATTGCGTTATTTTCGAAAAGGAATTGTTATGCCTTTTTAATGTTTAGCAATACGTTTGGTCTAAACAGCTGTATCATTCTTTCTTATGATAATTTTGATGTATGTAATTGCTCGCAGCAATTCTATATAACGTCTTTTGATGAGAAATTTAAGCTACCCTATGACGTTGTGGGTCGTGCTCGTTTTGAAACCATTGACAACCACTCTATACGAGTTCTATGGTGAAACATGATAAAGCTTTAATGTGACAAAAGTAAAGAAGTTTTTTTTTATTACTTATTATGAGAATTTCTCCTCGTGTCGTAATGACATTAATTGATGGTGACATGTGTTTAAATGTCATCAATTAACACACATATAATAAACAGTTACACAATACAAAACAAGCTTTTTAGAATGAATTACGTTTAATTAACGTTAAATGATAAACAAAGAAAACAGATGGCAACTTCCCATAGTAATTAAGGGTGCTTGATACAGAAGACAGGTTTTACATAAATCAATTCCAAACCATGTGTTGGCACTTCCTTCCAATTAAATTCCAATGGTTCAGTTGAAGCATGCGATGTCAATATCTGATTGCGTCATGTAAAGGTGGGCGTAAAGGGGTATGCTTTCAATTGTGTCAAGAATCTATTTAAAGATGGTAGGGTACCGGTTTACTAAACAACTTATGGAAAATTTTAGTCGAAACTGATAACCATGGGTAGCATCTGTATTGAGAACACACTATCGTCACGTGACACGTCATTGGAAGCGTCTCGGAGAGACAATTCCTATAATGTGTTACAATGCAATTGCTTTTCCCTATATTGAAATAAGAGATTATTGTTATGAGCTTACGCAAACTTTTAGCATAAGATATTTTGTAAAACGGTACCCTTGTCCAAACCCAAACCCGATATCTGCGAAACCTGTTTTGGGAAGACCTCTCTCTATGTGATATTTTGGGAGTTTAAAGCCGTGTATACATGTATTGTATATTAACCTGTTCTATGTTAAGGATTTACAGTGCCTTGGCAAAGGAAACTTCTGCAAAAACAGAGACGCCAGTTGTGCACGAACCCGGTGTTCTAAAATCGCCACCGTAACCATTGAGTTGTCTAGCATTTTCGCCCAACCACCGATAACGGTGATCGAGATAAAATGCCACTTTTGGTCATCTAAAGAATCACCAAAAATATTGCTTGAGTCCTTTCCTTGAAGGAGACATGGCCTTTTTGTTGGAACATTACGAATTTCTTTGGCTATAGATAACTAATCGTCCCATCGTGGATCTGCTTGCGCGTGGCTGTTTTATACACCAAAATTGTGCACATCTTCGTTGTTTTACTAATATGCACCAAAGTGTTGCACATCTTTGTTGTTTTACTAATATACACCAAAATTTTGCACATCTTTGTTGTTTTACTAATATACACCAAGATTTTGCACATCTTTGTTGCTTTACTAATATGCACCAAGATTTTGCACATCTTCGTTTTTTTTCTAATATGCACCAAAGTGTTGCACATCCTTGTTGTTTTACTAATATACACCAAAATTTTGCACATCTTCGTTGTTTTACTAATATGCACCAAAGTGTTGAACATCTTTGTTGTTTTACTAATATACACCAAAACTTTGCACATCTTTGTTGCTTTACTAATATGCACCAAGATTTTGCACATCTTCGTTTTTTTCTAATATGCACCAAAGTGTTGCACATCCTTGTTGTTTTACTAATATACACCAAAATTTTGCACATCTTCGTTGTTTTACTAATATGCACCAAAGTGTTGCACATCTTTGTTGTTTTACTAATATACACCAAAATTTTGCACATCTTTGTTGTTTTGCTAATATACACCAAGATTTTGCACATCTTTGTTGCTTTACTAATATGCACCAAGATTTTGCACATCTTCGTTTTTTTTCTAATATGCACCAAAGTGTTGCACATCCTTGTTGTTTTACTAATATACACCAAAATTTTGCACATCTTCGTTGTTTTACTAATATGCACCAAAGTGTTGAACATCTTTGTTGTTTTACTAATATACACCAAAACTTTGCACATCTTTGTTGCTTTACTAATATGCACCAAGATTTTGCACATCTTCGTTTTTTTTCTAATATGCACCAAAGTGTTGCACATCCTTGTTGTTTTACTAATATACACCAAAATTTTGCACATCTTCGTTGTTTTACTAATATGCACCAAAGTGTTGTTGAACATCTTTGTTGGTTTACTAATATACACCAAAATTTTGCACATCTTTGTTGTTTTACTAATATGCACCAAAGTGTTGCACATCTTTGTTGTTTTACTAATATGCACCAAAGTGTTGCACATCTTCTTTTTTTTTTTTTACTAATGTACACCAAAACTTTGCACATCTTTGTTGTTTTACTAATATACACCAACATTTTGCACATCTTTGTTGTTTTACTAATATGCACCAAAGTGTTGCACATCTTTGTTGTTTTACAAATATGCATCAAAGTGTTGCACATCTTCGTTGTTTTACTAATATACACCAAAATTTTGCACATCTTTGTCTCAATGTTTGATATCAATGTATGATAACAGTGAGAGATAATTTCATTTATAGGCATTATTATACTGGCATAGTCTTTTCAATCGTTGGCATGTGATTCAAGGTTCCTTTATATAACAGCGTTTGTTCCAATTGGGTTGTTAAAACGTCATTCGTTTAAAATAACAAACGTTCAGATCTCATATCAACCTATGTCTTTTCTTTAATTCTGTTTATCTATACACACAAGCTTAGCTTTGTTAAGTCTAACTTGCAGAGTTAATATCTTACTATTCGATTGTGTTTTCGGGTATAAATTAATCTTTGTTGGTGTAAGGGAGAAACCTTTTACCTACCATTGTGTGTACATATGCATGTATCGCTAGATCTTATCAATTGTGTTCATTCTACAATATGTTCATTAGTTGCACCTTTCCTATTTGACCAGTCGCAGTAGTCTGGTTTCCTCTCTGTCTCTTTTTGGAAAGGAAAGTAACCCAGACTACACTCACAGCTGCCCTTTCTAAAATAGGAAAGAAACACATACGAACAGGGAAGAAGCTAATAAATGTAGATATTGACGATTCCATCCTGGCTGGAACGTTTTTAGCCAATGGGACGTTTATTTATATGTTCTTTCTACTGATCTTTATTTCTCGTGATAAGCTTGGTTATACATTCTTCAGTGAAACATTGCAGCTGTAGACATAAATGTGCCTTCATTCCATTACTTTGTCCTATGCGTTTTCAAGGTTTGAAGTAAGACAAAATCAAAATAGTTACCAAAGTGGCAAAAACTGGTTGGACTGCTAATATTCGGTCAAAACGTTATTTAAATGTATGTGGTAAAGGATTGTAGGTCCTTGATGAGGAAGACTTTATCACTTAATATCCGACCCGTTGCAAAACGTTCAAACGGTGCTAATCTTTGGTACGAACATCGTTTTGGAATCATAGACGAGCCTTTCTTTCTAATGGCTCATGCTGGTTATGTTTTCAAGATTCATAGTATGTTTTCCTAAATCTCTGTCCTTTCTTTTCACATCTTTTAACCAAAGATGTACCATTGTTTTAAACAAGCTGTTTTGTAGAGTGGTAAGTGACGGATCTTTGCATGCTGTTCTGGTTTGATACTCTCATCATTGCTGCCATTTTATGCATGTGCATGTTTGCAAGCCACTACTTGACAAAAGGCTTTTGCACGATATCCCCACAAAATTTACTTACACTACTAGATTCAATATAACTGATCTAGTATTATCATACCATGTGAACATAACTTAACACTTTGTAGTTCTTTTAATATAAACCAAATTTGGCACTTTTATTATAAATGTCAATCAGGAAGGAATACATCTCTGCCATATTCATTCCTAATTTATATGTGAAAACTTAACACAAAGGAACGGATATGGATTACTGAAGATAACTAAAACTCGAATCCAGTATACTACATAGCCCTCGCTATCTACTGCCCCACGATAAAATGTATTGAATTCCCCTCACCCCCACCGTATCATACCGTAGCGTACATTATAAAGATAACCCGTGTAACTTAGCCTACGACCGGGCTTGACCCTTCGCTGATGGTCCAGGGTTTGAATAGCCGACTCAGCCATTCTCACGGGGTATAGGGTAACTGACACCTGGACAGGGTGGTACGTGATGGTATGGGCTCGGCCCGATCTCATCTGTTCCACATTTCGAGGGTTCAAGGCAAGACTAAAGTAAGTGTTTTATAAACATGATGCGCTTCCATTGCAATGAACCCTCGATTTCCCTACCTCCTTTTGGAGCTGTCACATAAAATAAAACGATGCTCCTGTGTTCAGCTTTAGAAATTACATAGAAGAATGTGTTCGTTAAATCGATTGATCTCAATGTGTTTCGTTTTACAGCAGTAACCATTTCGTTATGTGTATGCTAAACACGCTGGTTTAACATGTTTCTAATGCAGGAAATCGTTCTTTGAACAATGTATATTTTTGTTTATCATATATATGATAGTGTCATTGTGTCTACTAATGTTGATTTTATATGACCTTACAGTTATGTATGATATAAATATATTCACATTGTGTAACAAGTAACTTTGTAAATCTTGAAAATGGTGTAATGTCTTCCCCCCGCCTTTCCCCCAGCCCAAAAAAAAAACATGTTTAACGCTCAGCAGGTCTTACTCAACATGAATCGTTTTTAATGAAGAAAGATTGTGAAAGATTATTTCAGTTAATTAAAAACATTCACATAAATATCATGAAGTAATCCTATAACATCAAAGTTGGATCATCTTATAATACGAACACCACGACTCTCTTTTTGTAACCGGTTGGGAAGCTTGCTTCAGAATACGCAAAATTTGTTTCAGGAATTAAACAAAGTACCAACAACAATAAAGAGTCGGGAACTGATTTTATTTGACGATGCCTCTCGATAGACTGCATGGAAAATGAATGCATGCCATTGGAAAATAACAAAATATTGAATATCGAATCAAAGGACAGATGAATTGCTACAGAAGAAGTGCAGCAAATGTGACAAAAGAAAATGGTGTTAATTCATATCCTCTTAAGACATGTCGTGGGTTCAGCGCAATACTATAGTAAGTGCTTCATGTTTATGAAGCACTTACTATAGTCTTGCATTGAACCCTCGTCTTTTGACTGAAGTATTTAAAAACATCAAAATGGCTTAAATGTCCCTTGCCTATCGTAACCGGGTTATTGAAGCTGTCTGGTTGATAATCCATGGTAATTAGTACGTCCTCTCGAAGGATTAATGACTTAATCCACATACCTTTAAATGAGGGTAAATTAAAAGGGAGTTGAAAGCTTAAACCGCTACATATACTAATCGAATCAATCTGTGCACTACTCTAGTAATCAAACACTTCCTTTTATGTTGACGACTTATGGACGTGTTTGGTTAGTCTGTTTGTGTTGATTTCATTGATATGCCTGTTGTTGCTGGTGGTGGTGTTGTTGTTGATGTAAATGGAATAGTTGTTCTTAATGGTGTTCTTGCTGTTGTTGTTGTTTAATGTTGCTATATGTAAAACGCGATAACATTTAATGTTAAGTTAGCCTGTTGGTTGGATTTGGGATTTTGCGCTGATCTCAACCCAATTAAAGTCATATCGCGACAGCCCTCGCACTTGAACCACACAATATCTTTCAAGGCGGCCTACTGTTCTCCCACAAGACCTTAATTGATCAGTAGTGAGAGACGAATAAATCGTAAAGAGTTATGGACATGCTGTGGCTCGGACTCAAGACCACTTGGATTCCGGTTTACTCGCTATATACTGAGATAATAAAGCAGGGTACCACAATGATCATATCTTCAATATGAGGTCTTTTGATAAAGTATTCAGTGGAATTCTACGGTAAGACTTAGTAACGGGGCTTGATGAATAGCAGCTTATAATTTAGTGGACACAAAGGTGAAAGACGCTACGCAGCATTGCACAGGACCTTCGATATCAACATCTTCTCTACATATGAAACTAGACAATGTAATACAAGTGGGCTTCTGTTATACATTAATGAATTGGGCTTATTTCCGGAACCACACAATTATCTTAACAGAATGTCAGTAAGCATGTTTTGGAAAATAGATTTACTAGATTTACACTTATCGGTGGTGTATAACGTAAACCCTGAATAAAAGAACTTTAGTGAGAAAATTGATTAAATTGAAATAATAGACACAAATAAAAGAATACTATGATATAATAATAAACGCATGATGATTGAATTAATGCACAAAATGCAAATGGAAGAATGCACAATTGAATAAACCTTTCTGACGTGCTTAGGTATTATCGGTCTTGCAACCATTTCCTATTCCCCTAATCTGTACAATATTCAAGTAAATAGTTTTTATCACAGATTGGATCTGTCACATTCCCTTCTTTGGTGCATATATGCTTATAGTTAATAGCTGAAAGGAGGAGTACGTCAATAGCCTGAAAGAATTCTCCTCAAATGGAGCTCAAAACATATTCAAACTAACAACTTTAAGGTTGAGGAGCAAACGTCAAAGCAAGAAACCCGTTACGTAAAAAACAAACCTCCGATTTCACTTACGGAATCGGCCGAGAGCGTACGTACGTAACATCTACGGCATCGTCCGGAAAAGCGTCGTCCATAAATCAATTATGATATAAGATTACCCGCGCGTCAATGGGGGCCCCGGAGGTGGGTCGGTACTGTCACATGACCGATGCAATTCCCCGGCCCCGTCCTCGGGAGTAAGAATTCGAGGAAACGGATCTATTATTTAACGGCACCGCCGATTAAGGTGTAAGGTTGGCTCCGTAAAGTACATTAATGCTTAGTTTCACCCTTAGAATGCCGGGTAATTTTCTATAAACATATTTTGTGTCGTTTGCTTTCCAAATAATATCTATTTAATTTTGTTAAGGAAAGATACTCAGAGTAGCAAACATAACAGATCACAGGCCAGCCGACAATTTACTTGGCGGCTGACCTGGATCCTGCCTGTTTTCATAAGCATTAATTGGTTCCAGCACTATGAGGGTTGAAAATATTCCACTTTTAATGAAAATTCGTAAGTTGTCCAAATTAAAAACAGTAGCAGCCAGCATAAAAGCATTTATGCAAGTCTTTATTTTAGAGGAATGGTCATTATGGATATGATATATTAAGAGTATCAACGGATAGATAGAAACTTTTGAAAGAAAAAGAGTAATTGCTTGTAAAATCGATTTCTGTCATTCCATCCAAGTAACATTTGGTTCTGAACAATCGTTTTGTTAATGATATAAATCTTGTACAAAACGTCTAAAGAATGCCTTAAAATGCAAAGTATATGATATGAGTAACAAACTCATACAGAACGCCAGCCATACAAAACGCTTCAATAGGAAACTAAATTATGATTTGCGTTCTTTTTAAACATGATCTCATAGTTATATCTAATGATACAGTTCAAAACATAGGTCGCTTGAAAAACTTAATTCAGTATATTTTTTCTATTGCACCGTCTTAACTCCGATTTCTGACCTTGATGAAACTTCTAACCTTGATCATTCCTTTAAAAACAATTATCTAAAAATACCTAAATTGTCGATGATGAAGTAACAAACCTCAGGCAATAAAAAGTCATCTTACTGGTCAATCAAATAAATTGCTCTATTGATAAATAATATTTCTGTTTAATATCTACAAATGTATACAAGCCTCGTGTCATACATGTGTCAATAAGATAGCATCTGTTCTGAAAGGAACTTTGTTCGTATTCTCGAGATGATAAGACGGTAAACTTAATATAACGAATTTACAAAACACAACTTAGCGCATGTCACATAGCTTTGAGCATTTTGAATGGACTTTTTTCTTTTTCTATTGCTGTTTTTCTTCTATTGTATCTTTCTGTTCATTTTGTTGCCCAAGAGCTCACACTAAAACTCAAAAATTGTTGTTTCCCTGAGTTCTTCTAAAATTCTTTCGAAAAGAAAGTCGTCAAATATCGATAATGAGGAAATTGTGACGTTAGAAATACACGAAATACGTTGATTGCCTTTTCAAAATCGCATTCAATTCACTCTTCTTGAAAGGCATATACCCAAAGGTGCTTGTCAGACAAAAACGTGCCATATTATATAGGTTAGAAAAAATGGCGAAGCATACTGTATACTTTATTTACCCGGCATAATACCAAGTATTGAAGTATTTCATAGAACAGTTAGCTTTGATTAAGACGAAAGCGTATTCGCATTAAAATGCATCGATCCAGATCACATTATGCGAATAGCGCAGGACGATCTAAATCGATCGTTTTTTAATGAAACGGTATATTCATTTTACCAATGACGCAGGCCGACAGGAACTGGTATGTATACCAAGGAGTGAAAATCAGGCGACGTCTTAGAAATAAGGGAATCCATATATTCTCCAGGGGCCCGTTTAACTAAACAACTTACGGAAAATGTGTGCGTAAGTCATAATTGATTAACATGGATAATATCTTCAATGAAAGTACAATATTGCAATGTGACACGTCATTGGAAGCGTCTCGGAGAGACGATTCCAATGATGTGTTACTTTGCAATATTGCTTTGCCAAATATTGAAATAAAAGGACTTGTTGTTTTAGACTTACGCAAATCTTAAGCGTAAACTGTTTAGTAAAACGGGCCCCAGGGATTTTAATGTCAAAGTCCGTGCAATGCATTGTGGTTGATTCGTTGCTTTACCTTTGTAAATTTTAAGATAATTTCCATTCGAAAATGTACCCAAATTGTGAAAGGAAGCCTTAATATGAGCAGGTGTTCGTTTATATCGCTTGATTGGACCACTAGATTGATCTTTTCTTCTACTTTTTAACGGATACAATTCATGAGCAAAACATGAAATAGTGTTAAAAAAATGAAAGTGAAATATTAAACAAAAAAGTAAGGTTTTACAGACGACAACTAGAATCGAAACAATATGGAAAACTATCAATTGGTAGAACATCATTTTATTTGAAATAAAAGTGAAAATAAACCCCGGTACTTCCAATGTGATCAATGACTTGTTCTCTTCCCAGCACTATCAATTATCAACAACAGCCCCCAGTTGAAAACTTACATGGGGGTTTAACGTAATTTTCCGATTGAGCACGGCTTTCCTAAGATTCACAAGTACAATACTAAGGCTCCGAAGCGTCTTGCTCAAAGGATACTCCCACGGAACTAGCAGCTCTCAGAAATCAAACCAAAGACCCATTTGTCAGAAATTTCACAACCTTAACCACTGATAGCCAGACATGGTCCTTCTCCAGTTGAAATGCTGCGTGTTATTTGAGTAAACGGAAAATTTCCATTTACATGACTAGGTTCCATACTATTGAAGCTTAAGTAATAGAATCGTATACTTATATCCTGTGAAATTCGATTTTTGGCTTGAAGAACACACTAGTTAGGAAGTTCACAATTCTCCAATGATTTGAAATCATTTCAGATGCGGTTTCGTGTGAAAACGGGGTAATCAGAACTTAACATTGAGAAAATTTCTAACGTAACAAAAGACGAATCTAGCAACGAAAAATATGTATAGCGAGAATATGTTTATAAATCAGTCATTAATTTGATTTTGTATCAAAGGAACTCTTGCCATCAGAAATTCTTGAACAATCTTGAAAAATGGTCTGTCAACATGTATGTTTTCCTCATAAGAAAATAAAAGAACATCCAGTGTCATTTGTCATATTTTGTATATTTCCTTAGTTATTTGTGCTTTTTTATAGTGTAGATGAAGTACTGCGTACAAGTCTAAATAAACATTTGTTCGGTTCTTTTTTGGTTCTGCAGCGGGTATGATGACCCATATTGCTCACCATACTCTTCATAAAATACCTTCGTACCTTATTAACATTCCCGTCTATCATCTCAGTGGGTTGGCTAGTTTGCTAAAAGGACGTCAAGTATGTGTTTTGGGAAAACAAACTCATGGAAATGTTTCGTTTCAGTTCAAAATCAACAAGGTAAACCAAAAGGTCAACCATTGAAATGTATATTTGACGACAATTTTACTTTGTCAATGGTGTTGCGACCCGTATGACACACCATATTCCATGTAAAGCACCGATGTATTTAATCAACATTCCCGCCTCCCATGTCAATCGGTCGGGTGGGTTAAATGCCGGCACCTGTGTTCGTATGAAGCAAACATTATCAATAATTTCCACCTCGATTTCAGGTAGTTGTGCATCTCCGATCACCTGGAAAATGACAGATTATTAGGCTTGTCGTGAATAAAACGGGCCCGAGGGTTATAAAATGTTTTGCATGCTTTGGGAGTACGCTTTCATCGATAGTCGCTTTGGCTTTTGTTGGTATAGGTTTCTATGTTATTCTTATAAATAGTTGAATGAATGACATCTATCAATAATGAGCAGGGCATCAAAATATAGCAGAATACTGTTAGCAAGATGTCAAAACCTAATAAGAAAAAACAAGGATTGGCCAGCTTGTTTAGCATGTATTGATCAGAAAGAGATACATAATTGCTTCATTGAAAAGTGCATGTCTATGACCTTGAGAGTAACAGAATACCCGAATAAAGATGGACAGCAAAAATGTCAATACGCCAGTATTGATTGCTCACATGAATGAGTCAATGGAGGTCGTTGTTCAATACCCTAGCTGGGTCAAACCAAAGACATGAACATTCTATGACTGGCTGCCCTTCGTGGCATTTTGGGTAATAGGGATGGGATTACTACATCGAAAATCAGTTGCAGTCAAAGCAAAGGCTTGTTCTCGTATGGGCCAATCAAAACTGATATATCAAACAGATAATAAATAATGTTGAAAATGAGCTAAAACAGTAATAAAAAAAATTAACAAAACCTATTATCATATTGAATGAGTGGTATAAACCTCTATCTACAAGTTTACAAAAGGAAGAATACTTCGGAACGACTAACTTGTCGTTTTGGCATTAGGGTTTCTTGATTAATCATAACATGATGAAAAATCGTCGCAACTTATACATGCAATAGTCTGGCATGAAAACTGTATAAAGAAGGAAATAAACTTGCAAGCTTTAAAAGACATTTGGTTGAATGATTTGTATATGATAATGCGTTCGGCGCATTTCTCTTCATTGGAATAAAAGCAAAGACTCGCTGCACAAACGAAAGCCTTCAGACACTTTTCGAATTACCATTCAAGAATCCTTTGTTTAGTTAATGTCTATAATTCTTTTTATAATTATGGACAATTACAAGTTTGCATTTCGGAACAATTTGAAATTGTGCATCATCCTTTCAAGGAAAAGCCCCCATGTGTCTCACAAGTCAGACATGATAGGTTTTGTTTCAGGTGCAGTTCAGAGGAAGTCTGGTCTAGCCAATTTACATAATCAACATTGTCAGACCAGTCGAATTGGACAAACAATAGCAGTCGACAACTGTACCTATCTAACACATGTTGTCATATTTCTTCAGAAAGGGAAATTTTTTTTGTGTGTGTTTTTTTTTGTTTCAACTCTGTATTGGGTATTTGAGCAACGTTTGATGTTATAAATGTATGTAAATTTCTTTCTCAATAAATTTCAATGCAATGTTCAACGAATATTGACTATAAAGCGAGTTCTGGAGGAAAGGTGAAACAACCCGTTATGTAATAAAGTTGCATAATGTAATACTTATTACAAAACGGGTTGAAGTTTATTACAGTTTGCGTTTTCGATGCCAACCCGTTATGTAATAAAGTTGCATAATGTAATAATTATTACAAAACGGGTTGAGATGTGTTACATTTTGCCTTTTTCGATGCCAACCCGTTATGTAATAAAGTTTATCCTGTCACTAGTGTCATTTTGGGACCGATAACAAGGGGCCGTACAACATTTGTGATATCCGGCACTAACCATATAACACATTCACGCGACAAATAATGACGTCATAAGAAAGAAATGACGTCATGTTTACATCATTCTCTACTTATTGTTTCCTTTTTTCTCGTGTTTTATTTACATCTTGTTTGTTTGAAAGAATACATAAAGGTAACAGGATAAATAGAATAGATGGTTGGTGTCTTTGAATGGGAAAAGTTATCGGGCTCGGCATCGGAATATTATCCGTTTCGCCTTCGGCTCACCGGATAATATTCCTAAGCCTTGTCCGATAACATTTCCGATTCACGACACCAACCATCTATTCTCCATATCACTATGTAATAATTATTACGAAACGGGTTGATCAATTTTTTTAAACATTTCAAACACAATTTCGGAGACGATATTGTTTTTATTTCACTTGCAGGATTTATGTATTCCGTTTTTGCCTAAAATGACACCTTTGTAACAACCCGTTATGTAATGAAGTTGCATAATGTAATAATTATTACAAAACGGGTTGAGATGTGTTACATTTTGCCTTTTTCGATGCCAACCCTTTATATAATAAAGTTGCAATATGTAATAATTATTACAAAACGGGTTGAGATGTGTTACATTTTGCCTTTTTCGATGCATACCCGTTATGTAATAAAGTATCACTATGTAATTATCATTATGAAACGGGTTGATTTTTTTTTTCAAAGTGATTTTTTTCTTTACAAACCCGATATGTAGCGATATTCATAATGGTAACATGGTGATATTTTCAAGCAAATTGTAATCGTTCCCAAGCCAAAACAGGCTTATAAGTAGAAGCCACATGTTTTAAAAATCTTTGTTTGAGCAATTGTCAAGCAAAGAAACCATTTCAAATGACTAAACGTACCAAAAAAGGTCAAAGTAAGTAACTAAGGATGCCGAAATGGGCTTATCAGCAAATTACATAAACATGTACCAACAAAAGGCAATCAGAGATGCTTGAAAGCCAACATGGGCATATCAGCATTCTGAGAAAATATTAGAACACTTGATTGTTTGCGATAAATATTTCAGATATGGCACACATGTATAGCAGAAGCTTTCAAACCGAGACAATAAAAGTTATTTCGGCCAGATAAGGCTTATCAGTGATATTGAAATGGACTAACATAATCTTTTTTCTTTCCTAAGTCAAACACGAAATCGATTGAATACGACCAACATATGACGAGAACCGTTGATGAACAGTACATATTGGCTTATGAGCAATAAGATCAATTGGCTGTTCTAGTTATATGATAATTAGGTTTAGCACAGTGATAAATGCTACGAACATACCAAAGTTAGCAAATATCGTATTAGGAATGTGCGTTGACAAACTGAAATTATGTCTTCAAAATGGGTAACTCTTAGGTTTTATTTCAAAATGCAATTCTCTAAGTAAATCCGTTTTCTTATAACGTTGCATTGTGTAATAATTATTACAAAACGGGTTAAGTTTTATTACATTTTGCGTTTTTCGGTGCGAACCCGTTATGCAATAAAGTTGCATTATGTCATAAAATATACGAAAAAGATTTATATTCTACATGACATTTTCACACAAAAGGTAACCTCTTCCAAGCCAAAGAGGCTTGTGAACAAAGGTCAGACGTTATCAGAAAACTTGTTTGAGCAATTTTCAAACTAGGATACCGTTCTAAATGACTCAATTTACTGAAAAGGTTTAACAAAGTATCTAAGAAAGCCGAAGCGGGCTTATCAGCAACAAAGGCAATTTAATCTATCTTTTCTAGTGCTTATATGGTGGGAAATCTTCACAAATAGCAGAACGTACCAAATTGCAATTCTCTAAGTAGAGCTGTTTCTATTACATTTTGCGATTTTCCGTAATAAAGTTGCACTATGTAATAATTATAACGAATCGGTTTGTTTTAGTGAATTTGTCTATGTAAACCACGAATGAAATAAAATTCATATTTATTACATGGTGATATTCCACAAATAGGAAACTTGTAAGTCAAATCATTTTACAAAGCAAAGCAGAAAAGTAATGAAATTTGGACTGTAGATTATGACCCTGAACACATGTGTAAAGTAGTAACCCATTCCATACAGAAGTTCATGAGATAGAAACTTGTATGTAAATACTTAACCAATGTGTGACGCCGACGACAACGCCGACGCCCAGGTGAGTAGTATAGCTCTCGTTATTCTTCGAATAATCGAGCTTAAAAGTGATAAATGAATCCATTTTTTTTTAAATGATAAAACGACTGTTTCGGTCACCAAACAGTGGTTTGTCTCTATTTTTTCAAGGCTTATTCAAAACTGAACAATTTTCAAACTTAATGTTGCCTCTATTGGCTTGGGAAAGGTTATCTTTTGTGTGTAAATATTGGTATGTGACCGTTATAGATTTTTATTACATAAGTGATTTGCATCGGATGATGCAAAGTGGAATAATACACAACCTATTTTGTAACAATTATTACGTAGTTCAACGTTATAAGAGACAATCTTCACTTAAAGCGCTGTCATTGGGAAGTTTTTCTCACCATTTAAGCTCTAAATAGATAAATACAATCGCGATTGTAATTTGTTATTCGGTTTAACTTTTTTCGGTACATTTAGTCATTTTAAAGGTATCCTCGCTTGAAAATAGCTCAAACAAAGATCTTTATAATTTCTAAAATCTGATCGTAAGCCTCCTTTGGCTTTGAAGAGATTACGTTTTGCGTGAAAATGTCACCATGTAACCAATGTGAACATAATTACATAAAGTAGGCATCTAAAAATTCACTTTCTAGAATATCAATCTTTTTAACATATTTTATTAAATAATGCAACTTTATTACATAACGGGTTGGCACCGAAAAATGCAAAATGTAACACATCTCAACCCGTTTTGTAATAATTATTACATTATGCAACTTTATTACATAACGGGTTGGCATCGAAAACGCAAAATGTAATAAACTTCAACCCGTTTTGTAATAATTATTACATTATGCAACTTTATTATATACTGGGTTGTTACAAAGGTGTCATTTTAGGCAAAAACGGAATACATAAATCCTGCAAGTGAAATAAAAACAATATCGTCTCCGAAATTGTGTTTGAAATAACGAACATTGTTTTTAAAAGCAGTACACGCTTAATTGTTCAATTGAAGGAATTTGTCCTTTCGTCATAGTGGTTACTAAAGACTTCAGCGGCAGGTGCAATAAGGTGAGATAAGGTCAGATATCATGAAGCAAAGTAAGATAGCAAATTGTTGGAATGTCAAATTTACCTCTCACATGTCTGAAATCTGGAACGCGACACACCAAAACTCGAACCTATATGATGAGAGGCGAGCGATTGCATATCGAAGTCCCTTACCACTTGATAAAGGTATAGCCAGAACAGATTTGTTGGTAACAAATATTGCGTAGAAGCCATAGTGATAACAGGACAATTTGCTCATTTTGAGTAATTTGTCTTTTTAACAGAATGGCTTGTAAAGGCTGCAGCAAAGTTTGCATAGTGACATGGGGGAAGGGTTAAGGGTTACAGGGGTCCTTTTAAGACCGCGATTTACTGTTGATTGGTAGTTCCACGTGGCTGCGTAAACAACAATAGCTGTCCCCACGACATCTTTTATACTAGAAACGGTCACCACAAGATCGATGCCTTTAACATACTACAAATCTAGGCCGGTACTCTAGAACAGGAGACATCGCCTTTCTTTTACACTCGTTTTATTAACTCATAATCTCTCTAAAATAGCAAGAGTTTCCAATTTGTTACACACAAAAATAAAAGAAACGCAGACTTTGGCATACATGTTTTTGAAAACTTTGTGTGTCCATATTTGATCTGGTTGATTTATTACAGCCAGAAGGGAACACGGTGTGATGGCATATGCTTGAAGGATGGCTTTTCGCATGATCATTCCTAAAATATAATTACATTTTGCATTATCCTGCATGTCAACCAATTTTCATTGCCTACAGTAATGCGTATACATGTGTATCCATCTTTTTTTTATAGGCCTACAAAAAGTAAATAGATAATAATGACTTAAACGAATGAGGGTCTTACGCTTAAGATCTTTCCTGGACCCGCTCTACTTTATCGTATGACTTTATATCTTGCATAATATCCATGGTTGCAATAACAAGCATATCAAAATAACACAAATTATAAAACATTGTTAAAAAGGGGATCACTTGATTCACTTCCAACGAGTACTATGTTTTTGTTCATAATGTATATTTCTTTCCTTATGGTGTATGTGTGGTAAATGCGGCTATACATTTTGCTATTCAGGAATCAGAAATATTTTTTATAACGCTTCGAAAACACTTATATACAGGGGAAAAACCACACTGTGGTCTTGTTGATTATTTCGGCGCGTTCCTTTGAGACAATTAAAGTCATTGCGTTGCGTGTTTTTTGCACGATTCCATTCCGTTCATTGCTGTACCCAGCATGACACCTTGCTTTCGTCGTGGATGAAAATGAGATTAATTGAACGTGCGTAAGAGGGGTGATTATTTCGGAGGATTAAGGCATATTGAAAAGAAGAGAAAAATTCGCGTTTTCATCGACAAATGAATGAAGTCATTAACTCTATCGCCAGCGTGAAATTCAATCCTTTTACTTCATGATGCCTATCCAAACCCATTACCAAGCGATAACGATACTTGATCAGTTTGTTGCAGACGACTCTGGAAAACATTGTGGGAAAAGGAGAAATTGCTCTTACCGAGCAATTCCTCCTTTTCCCACAATGTTTTCTGCCCTATCAGAAGATTATTTTTCAATTTCATCACATCTTGAAATGTCGTCTACAACCTTTTCCAATTTGGTACAGTCGAAATTTTGGTGTTTGGTAAAGGGTTAAAGCGTATATCAACAACATCACAAACGTTAACCTTGTCAATATGGCATGTATTATTAACAGAAGGAAACACTTGAAAGAAAAATTTGCCAATCCCGAACGCAGTTTCAATAAGCACGTTTTTCTATTAGTTTCCATGGTATTAACGAAACATTTGCAGTTTATCATACATAGGTGGTTGTTAGTTTTCATGAATTTGTTTTCAAAAAAGCTATTGTCTCTAAAATACAACTATACGTCCTCATAAAGCTTAGCTAAGAAAGGAACAAGAATTACGGTTTGATGTTGGGTTGTATGCGAAAGCTAATTTTGAGCTTACTGAATGGCTTGCGTCCTGTATTAAGAAATTCTCAGACTAAATAACATTCTGTTTGAGAGTGGCCGCTTAAAACAAGATTGACCATACAAGGAAAAATGAACACTATAATCCATTGCCTCTCTTTGCTTCGTACTCCGATCGTTACAGATATACGGCGGCCGTCTGTCGATTACAAGTTAATTAACAATTTTATCCCAGAGCTGCGGCAATACGGGATTGTATCGTCTGATCACGAGGCGAGATAAGTTTATGGGAAAAGGAGGAGTAATAATGATTAATTGCGCACTTTTATATGCTTCTTATACTTTTCGAACAGTACTGCTAACTATTCTTGACAAGCAGTATGATGCTTTCCCACATGAAGAGATGAGAGACCAATAAACTATGTCACATTGACATCATGAACCGTCTCATTGACTGAATACCGAGCCTGGGCTCGTACTCAAGACGCATGTTTCCTGGTCAGACATGCAATCTAACTATCTGATGAGACTGAAAGCCAAACCGAGGTTCAAGCTCAAAACTCCTCAACTCACAATCGAAGTGGCTACCACATTTGTAAGAAACTTCTACGTAAACAGGAATTTGTGTAGCTCTAAAAGAAGCACACTTTACCTACATTGTTCCATTGTTTTTTGTGTTGTTCTATATTGCCATTTTGGTTTCTAACTGAAACAGTCTTGACAATATGAACCGTCACCCTAAAGGTTCATATTAATACATAGAATGCAAGGAATTGTTAATGATAACCAATTTTTCCGTGGTGCGCTCATGCTATACAAAACAATTCAATAATTTCATTTGCGATATAATACAAAGTCATTTGCATGTTACAAATTACAAAATTGATCTTAAATAGTTGTGATGTATAAATGTCACACAAACAACCAATATAAGGGAATGTGTAAGTGAAAGTGTTACCTTACCGGTCACCGCAATAGTGTGAACTGTGAATAGTGTGAACTGTGAATAGTGTGAACTGTGAATAGTGTGATCTACTATCGCTATAAGGCTATTCTCCCTATCTTATCAATCAATCAAGGCGAGGGGCGAATTGTCAGGGATTTGAATGGGTTATTAGGCTGATAGGCATCGATTGTACTCATCGAACACAGGCGAGGTCCTTACGCTTTTGTAGGCACGACGAGGCTGCGAAATTTGTGATGATGAGATAACTAAGAAGCAAGGGAAGAAAAGAAGACATGGCTGTCAAACTGTCTTTCTATGTATTGTTTCACAACTTCCTGTATGCATTGTTTCATTCACACCCTTGCCTGGTTAGATGATATGTTAGTACATCATTCCATTCCTCAGTCTGTGCCAAAGATTTCGATCGTCAAATTTTGTCTGTCACTCAGTCTCCATTCCTTCATCAATGCATGATTTGCGTTCTATTCCTTATTACTCGATACCCTCAAAGTTCTGTCTTCCAAATTATGTACTCCTTCAGCTGCTTTTCTACGTTTCTGTATGTTTTCTAGTTTCTGTAAACCGACCTTTATTGTTTGCTCAAAATACTTTATTATTATGCCTTTCTCCTTTCCCCAATGATTCCATGCCGCTAACTCCATCGGGACCCATCTAAAAAGGACAAGGACTTTTTCTTACCTAAAAAATATCCCTATGAAAAATATTAACCTTCGAGATTTGATGCACAGCGTGAAGCAATACATGACCAGTTAGTAAGAAAGGTTAGTTTCTCGTCAAGATGACAGTCCTTCAATGATATCAAATTCTGTTTTATTGCCTATTCCAGGACAATTCCTATAAATTGTATGAACACACACATACTGGTACTCCTCTAAGACCTAACATTTTTGTAATGAAATTCAGTTTTTATCTTAAGTTTTCCCCTTTAAGATTCTGGTAGCGTTTTACCTAACATCTTATGCTAAGAATTCGTGTAAGTTCAAAACAACATTCCCTCTGATTTCAATATGGGGAAAAGCAACTTTGCAAAGTAACACATCATTGTAGTCGTCTCATCGAGATGTCCAATGCTTTTGTACCTGGTTCTATTGTTCCTTTTTGAATATGATACCCGTGTATATGGGTTTTGACTGAGACAAATACTTGTTCCAGGGTCATTTAGTAACCCACTACCCTGACCCTCCATTCATTTCCAATTCCAAGAGATAACGGAATATACATTCCATTTCTCCAAGCCTAGCATGTAAATGACCTGAAATGGCATGCCCCTGCATATCTTTTAAACTTTTTAACATTCACCGCAACCTGTCTGTTAATGGCTTAATTAAAATCCGGTGAAAATCACAGTGACAGTATGCCGATGGCTGTCAGTGACTCTTCCTTAACAACAATGGCATGGAAACCGTCAACTGACGGAAATAAGCAATGCCTTGCGATTTAAAACGTCACACGGTTTTGGGGAATTATGGGTCGGCCTATGTGAAAGAATTCTAATTAGATGTACCAATTAAATGAGTTTGATAAGTTCGTTTAAGGAGTTACAAAAAAGGACGGAATCTACATTTTATTTGACGAGTACAGTAGATAGATATTTTATTATGGTACAAAGGCCTCAGGCCCACAAGTACAGGCATATTTCATTTTAAATTACAAAAACATGTATATGGTCATGTTTACATACAAAAAGAAGTTTGATTCAATATCTTTTTTAATGAATATATTGGTTGAGATGCGTTTTGAAAATCAGTTTGCTCATTTCTAATTGTTAGATGGATGTTTCATTTATTGGCGTGTCCTTCCTTACTAGAAGCATACCTGATACTTTAATAAATGAAGTTTGATATCGTAAAAGGAAATAAAAATGTGTGTCTATGAGTTTCTTGGTGCTTTCCTTTCAGGTATTATCAAGCAGTGTGATCCTACGCGTACACAGAATAACTTCAGTAATTGTATGTATCGTCTCGAATGCGCATGCGTATGTTATGCGCATGCGCGTCCGCACCGGTACCATCCCGATGGTTGAAACCGTAAGATGCCGTAGTCCGACGTAGATTTTCCGTTCTACCCTAACACAAATACAGCTTGGATCATCCGCATAAGTTGCATTAGCGCTTTGACTCGATTACGCGGACCGAAAAGGTCAGGAGAAATTAACACACGGCCCTATCCTATGATACACAATGTCTCTAATTATCTTGTACGAACCGTTTTGAATACTGATGCAATTTATTGTCGGAGTCGTGATTTAAACGTCCCTCCTCTCTTCGAGAGTTTTAAGGGTCGGTCTAATTCAAACCAAGAGTTCCCGTGGTCGTAATTTCCAAGATATCATTCTGCTGATATCGCTCAACTGTGATTTTGCTGATATCGCACATTTGTATTGTTGTCTTCATAAATAGTTGGATTTGAGGTAAACAATATTTCAAACAATATGACAGTCGTATCATGGAGACCAATGCAAGTATCCATGCCCCCTAAATACTGTTTAACTAAACAACTTAACCCTTTACCAAACAATAACGACATTTGACCAGTATGTTGCAGACGACTCTGGAAATCGTTGTGGGAAAAGGGACTATTGCTCTTAACGAGCAATTCCTCCTTTTTCCACAATGTCTTCTGCCCTATCTAGAAAGGTTTTTTTTTCAATTTCATCAAGTTTTGTTGTCTGCAAACTATTTCAATTTGGGACAGTCGAAAGTTTGGTGTTTGGTAAAGGGTTAAGGAAGATATTTGCGTAAGTCGTAACTGATAAACATGGATAGTACTTTAAATTAAAACACAACATGGCTATGTGACACATCATTGAAAGCGTCACGGAGAGGTTATTTCAATTATGTGTTACTATGTTAAAGTGCTTAACTCACTATTGAAATAAGAGGGAATAATGTTTTGAACTTTTTCAATGCAAATTCTTAGCATTATATGCTGATATCTGGTATTACCTCACCAGAACTTCACAAGATTCTTTCCGTGCCGCCTTACTTATATCCCATATGAACTTGATTGGTCACTGGTAAAAGACGAATACACCATGTCCATCGACTTCATTAAACGCTGGAAAAAAATGTTCTCATAGCCAAGTATTCAGACACACTGCGTACAGAGCCAATGATACACGGTCTTGTGGTCCTTGTTTATGCATTTGTTGAAGATCCTTTTATGTTATTTTTTTGTTTTCGATTCATTTAAGTTTAAGTCATTTATAATGTTAAACTGTCTACAATTGTGTTGTAGTTACCCAATGATATTTTATTTTGGTGCTGCAGAATGAAATGTCCGCTGTGGCATTGATCTATTTCGATGTTAGTTTTGTTACTTTGTATCGTTTTTTTTGGCAATTGAATACATGTACGTTGCCAATTTTCTACCATTTAAGCTTAGTGAATGTTTTTTTTAAACACCTCTTCGCTCTCTCTTTTAATCTTTAATTCTTTCTAAACATTAGATTGTGTGTACATGTATACGAGACGCAGCCATTGACAAGGCACACTGCAACATTTTACTTTCGTTTTTGATTATATCCATGTATATCGGTTTTGACTTACACAAATTTAATATTTTCATTTGTTGTCGGATAAGACGCTATATTTGTCCTTAATAGAATATATATATAAATATGTATGTGGACTACAGAGGTTCTGCATCTTTGTCTCATAGACGCGTCTCAGATGAAGGCCCTCTCGCACCGATGAAAAACAAGTAATTACAGGTCTATTCAATCAACTAATAAATCCGGACAATCCAATCATCCATTCCGCCGGGGTTATACGCCTTCCTCACCCTTAAACCAGCCTTTAGTTACCTCGAACATTTCCATACCTTATATTCATTTGGCACTTGAATGCAGAAAGATATCCATCGACGGGTGCGCATGTTCAAAACAGTTGGTTTTTGGCTGCGATTTCTCTGTCGAGTGTTAGAAACAACGCCGTAATAAAGCATTAGCTATCACATACCACAAGAACCGTTGGAAGTTGATGGTCAACTCATACGGGGTACAGAATATGGCTATCATTGGCAAAAGTAGGTGTAAAAGGGCAAAAGATATCTGGCAGCGGCCATTTTGTTCGGACATAATATCGTAAACATTGGTCACGTGATTCCGCTACCACCTGTATTGACCGTAAGAAAAACTTGAAATACTAACACAATTGATGACCAAATTTGTTATTGAAACTTAAAAGCATACTAGCGCTCAGAGAAAAACTGCAAAACTGGGTAAGATGAGTTATAAATTATGATAGAATACGTTGAAACATAACGAAACACCAATGATCATGACAATATAATGCCTGCACTATTTGTTATCTATTTTCAAAGTGCTAATTTACTAAATTTGGTACCCACCAACTTAACTTAATTGTTAACATTCGAGGAACATCTAAAATAGCAAGAAGCGCTCGGATTTACGAGTGACGATCACCTGGTTAGAAATATCACATGAAACACATGAAAATACTGTCATTTATCTAATACCAACAATGTGAACACTCAAAATGAAAAATTTCCCGGGTTTCATTGGTTCCCAAGGTTTCTCGGCTGACCTAATTTTATTGCTAATTGTAAACAAACCTTATCGTAATCACCTTTTAAAAAGCATCACGTGAACATGCTACTGTCTCGGTTCCTCTGTAAATGGGGATTTAAAGTACTTTAAGTAAATTGTCAATTATTCTAGAACTTTCACAATTTTAGTGTAAATGAGCGCAAATATGGCTTTAATTTTGTTATTTCAAAGGAAAAAATAAATTCTCCCTTGAAACACATATTTATAAAGATTAAACAAACTACTTTCTTTGACACATTATCTAACAATTACGAAATTTGACCAGTTTCTTGCAGACCACTCTGAAAAACATTGTAGGAAAAGGAGAAATTGCTCGTAACAAGCAATTCCTTCTTTTCCCACAATCTTTTCTCCCCTATCAGAAGATTACTTTCCAATTTCATCATATTTCTAAATGTCGTCTGCAAAATCTTTCAATTTAGGACAGTCCAAATTTTGCGTTTGGTAAAGGGTTAAGGGCTTCATTGGGCTATTCAAATTCCAAAGTTTCACGTTTATCTAAATTCTCGTAAAGCCTTGCATATGGTTTCTTTCACACTTCTTAATTGCGCTTCGCATTCCAGATTCATTTGTTTTTTCAATAGGTATTATTTTTCTAAACAATCTAATCAATTTAAACAATTAAACATTGAACAGTTTAATTAGATACCATCCCCGATAGATATTGTTAAAATAAACATGTCATCGAGAAGGTTTATTTGCACTATTAAACTAACAAGAAAAAAGAGCTCAACGAAAATGCCTTATGGCATTTGATTGGAGAAGCGAATTCCAACACATAAACTTTTTAAACGTTCCCAACTTCCATCTCATGTTTTGGACTCAGATTGCAAGGACAATATGCAAATTATGTATGAAAGATATGATAAGTATCAATCTAACTATATGTGGCCGATTATTATACACTGTTAGCATTTTGAAAAAGGTAGGACATTTCCATGAAGAGCTTATCCAATTTATTCCATGTGCTAGGCTAGGAAATAATGCCATACCGTAGGACTTTGTACGTACAAACGCTAAATATCGTAACGCCGCTAGATTTCAACTGATACCTCGCTGTCTACTGCCTCCTCTTTGTTCCACAAGAGATACAACGGACAGCCTACAAAGTTTGAGCTTTTCTATTGGTCGGTCGAAATTCAATACAAACAAAAACTAAACAAACAAACAAACAAAAACGACAGCAACAACATGAGCAACAACGACATCTTTGTATTCCCTGAATCATTGTACAGGACAAAGTCAACACTCCATCTCTTTATTAGACTTTGATTTAGCCACTGATTTGTATTAATAGTTTTGTTAAAACTCATATTTCAAAACATTTTTGCAACCATTTACGTCTAGGAAATCTTGTCTCACGGTCAGCCATTTTGTTTACTTTGCATCGGCAAACGTTCTTACAGTCGTTTACTGATATACGATAAATGGGCTAGTCCATTATTGAGCGGAAGTAGGAATGTATAGGAAATGTGCAGAATATTATCACTATAGCAAAATGTTAAATTTGTAATTTTGACATGATGAGAAACTGTAACAGTTCTTTAAAGTCAATAAAGAACTTTGATTCTTGAGTGTTCTTTTTGGTAACATAAAGGTAGGTAGTTTTAAGGTAAAAAAAGGTACCCATTTTTAGACCGAACCATTCTAATGTGTTTATGTTTATAAAAACTGCCGTGAACTGTTATGGTGTACAGTATGCCGTTTATATTCCTTCCGTTACCAGTAATAATTCTGCCTGGTAGATTTGTACCGTACCGGTCGCCATTTTAGATAGATGAGAGACCGGCTACCAGTCGAGGTTAAAACTTGCAGGCGACAGTAGATGTCGCAAAGCTTACGCTTAATGTCGCAACATACATTAGACGATTGACTTGTAACAATTTCACTTTCATTTATTTGATTCGACAAAATCAGCACCAACATGCGTTTGGCCATAACATTTCAATAGACTATGCAACGTTGGTGTTGCAATAGCGATTCTGTATTTTTTGCGAAGTTAAATGTTACCTGTGTGACATTTATCGTAGGGTTGTTTTTTACATTACGTGTAAGCCTGGCGAAATGTTGCATTGCTACCGACTGTCCACATTACCAGGTCTATGGTATGGCTCTGTACTGCCATGCCAAATGACACTACCAAGGAACCAACAAGTGTCACAGGGGATCGAATCCGGAACCTTGGGTTACAAGTCAACCGCCTTGGTCATACAGCACCCATCGGTACTTCTGTAACGAATGCATCGTTTGTACAAAAGTAAAAAGAGAGTTGAACGAACTAGTTTGACATTGATGAAGACAATATTGGAATAAACGTTGTGAAATTTATTGTCTTATTTCATGCATGATACCTTTTCGACAGACAGTGTGAAACATACGAACTTATCAGATATATAGAGGTGACAGCTGAATTAACCAACCGCTATAGAAATAGACAGGTTGATAAATAAAGTTGTTGAAACAATGACATCTTGAGTAGAAACCTGGAGCTGGTATGTCAGAATAAAAATCCAAGATAAAGACACAAACATCTTGTTTCAATCATTTTCATCTTGTTTCAATATATGTTTTATTTAAAAGACAATTCGGATTGAAAGAAACAACAGACAAAACATAGTTTATGAATATATGAAAGTCACATCGAAAATATCATTTGTTTGTAGTGTTCGAGAGACACCATTTTAATGATAAAAAAACATATCGGTAACAATTTCCCTTTCTTACAAGTTTTGTCACTGTGGTTTTTCTACCCTATCTTGCATTAGAAGTATTATACGCTGGATTCGTTTGGGGTTTAATTCCTTGCTATAGGGCACTTTCACAAAATCAATCGGGCTCAAGACCTGGGTACCGTTTTACTAAACAACTTAAGGAAACTATTTACGTAAGTCATAACTGATTCACATGGATAGTATCTTCAATGAAAGTACAATATTGCAATGTGACACGTCATTGGAAGCGTCTCGGAGAGACGATTCCAATGATGTGTTACTTTGCAAAATTGCTTAGCCTATTATTGATAAAAGGAAATGTTGTTTTAGAATTACGCAAATCTTAAGCGTAAACTGTTTAGTAAAACGGTACCCTTGACCCAAAGCTCCAAGTTCATCTCATGAACCAAGGGTCACAAACCGGTTTATCTCTTAACATGAAGTATTGAATTGAAATAGGTCTAGTGATAAGGGTTTTCGATATGCTACCACAAAGACTCGGCACGTTTTGGTTTGATTCTGAGTCCGTCCCTGGTTGGGATTACATTGGGTATATTTTGTTGGTTAGATTGGGTATATTTTGTTGGTTAGATTGGGAATATTTTGTTGGTTAGATTGGGTATATTTTGTTGGTTAGATTGGGTATATTTTGTTGGTTAGATTGGGTATATTTTGTTGGTTAGATTGGGTATATTTTGTTGGATTACATTGGGTATATTTTGTTGGTTAGATTGGGGTTTCGACTGTTTCCAGTTATTTCACGACGGTCGGCGTATGTACTCATGCTCCTTGTGTTCCTTTGTCAGTGCTTAACAATTTGCTTTGAAAGCTGTTGACGTCTTTTCCATGTGACCCTATGAATCAGTGAGAAGACACAAATAAACCATGTCGCAATTTCTTTATATACCACCGGAAAAGGTCCTAAACGAAGAGCCCGCTTTTCCAAGTCGGCATCTGGTACTGAGGGTCCTGGGATCGATTTGTACATCTAATAAGCATCATGAGTGAATTTAATAAGCTTGAAGCAATCGTGGCAATTTATGTAAAACAAACAAGTTAAAAACTTAAAACCAACATAGACGCTTACAGGATTTAGTGAATGGGGTTCTTAACCATGTGAGGAAAGTCATTTGTTTGTATAAGTTCATCTTTTAATAAACCGTATTAACTAGTTATCAACCCCATTTAGAGTCGCTAATGCAATGATGTAGAGTATAATGAGTGGAGAAATGCTTACAATATTTCTTGGACTCGTCGACATTCTTTCGAAAAGCGAAACTTAATTAACATGCAATGAGACCCCTATGTTAAAACCTCGCTTTATTGAGTAATTCCAACCCGATTCCATGACATAAACGGAATTATCTGACTGACGTATTTACTTGAATGCAGGTCACGTGTCTTGTCTCCATTTCGTTCTAACCAATCAGTGTCGAGTTAATGAACGACAATACTTTTACGACAACGAAGCTGAACCGCCGCTGGTTTACGACACGTCGTTATTCCAAATGCTCTCGCACATGCAATTATACATCTTACTGTAATACGTCAAGGGTTTTTTTTTTATCATGAATGAACAATTTAAGATATCGAGACAAAAAGAAATGTCGTTCCACATGGTTTGAAAACAAACAAAAAACATATTTTCCCGTTATTGTAAGGATAAGCTTCTCAGATTGTCGAATTGATTATAACCAAAACGACAGTCACAATAGCTGATGTGACTCAATCGGTCAAGACAATGATGGTATAACAGTTTAATACCAATAAAAAACTGCAATAGATGGAAAACAACAATGTTATTCATACAATCGTTTGGATCAGTCCTTATGACCATAGTCGAATCAAGGGTATTTACGTAAATAGACGTAGTTCGGATATCAGGTATGGTGATAACAACATTCACATTCTTGAAATAGGATGGACGAAGGAAAGTTCTATATACTTTTTAATAAGCCACTGCAGACCTACCTTACACGTCAAGGTAAACGCTCTATTTTGGTGAAACATATAGCTACAGTAATTCTTGTTTTAAGCGACAAAAAAGGAAGAAAAAAAACCAGACAAAATCCTGGTGTACAGTACAACCAATTGCTTCATTCATACGAACGCCAATAATTCGAAAATCTCTAGTAAAAGCATCCTAAAATGTTCGTCACCATTTAAAAATCAGAATCGAAAATAGGTAAGTTCTTGGTCTTTCAAAATTTTTATAACCCTATTGCGTTGACTAGCACGTGTAAAGCCTTTAGTTTGAGACAGCACATGGACAAACCCCGTTTTAAAGATACTAAATGTTTGAGTTGAAAACCCTAAAACTACTTGATCAAGTCTTTAATTATTCATATTACGAGTTTGCGAAGTAGTTATGTATTCAGGCTGTAGAACTGGGCGTAAAACGTAATAACTTTTGTATCAAAGACGATGTTTCTTAAATATGTAATAAAACTATCAATCTGAATATACCTCTATTGCATTCGGAACACCTCGGCCGTTTCTTACAATAACCTCGGAGATAATGGGGAGCCATTTTGAAAGTAGGCCAGCAACGAAGGGTATGTCCGTTTGCAATCGTATCTACTCGGAACATTGCCGAAAAGATATGATTTTCAAAATATGAAACAAAAATGTGTTGATATGATAATCTTTAATGAAAAGAGTAAAAAAAATAACATTCAATTGTGATATATAACCAATTTGTGTGTATTTAAATACATGTTTAGTGCCTGTGTGCAGGTTGTAATCATGTGCGTTATCCGCCGGAAATAAGGCGAATTACCCCAGGATTTTTGGTGTATTCATGAACTGCTTACGAGGTATATCTACCGACTTATGACGGGGATTGCCGAGTAGATGCGATTGACCTCTATTGCCACATGACTGAGTGGAGTTTAACCCTTATAGTGCTGGAAGAGTCTCCATGCTTATGCAAACAGGTAAGATCCAGGCACGCCGCCATGTAAATTGGCGGCTGACCGGTGATCTAACCTGTTTGCTTCTCTGAGTATCTTTCCTCATCAAAATTAAGCAGATGTATAAGGTTTCGGAAAGCAGACGACACAAAAACCTATTTTTAGAAAATTACCTAGCATTTTAAGGGTTAAAGATGTAGGGTTAAAGATGTACTGTCTCACCGAACCATATGACAAAGTGACATTCGAATCTATACCATCCTACTAAACATGCCATGAATCATTGGATAAGCAGCAACAAGCATGCACCAACAACGATTTTCTGGTACGCTTGAATGTAACGGTATGTTCAAGGCCGATGTAATAAAGACATGGTCCCCGATATCAAGCCAAGATGGTGCCTACATTGGCATTTACCAGGGCTGATATCTCGTTCATTGATAGCATTGTTATCTATTATTTAGATACGTCTCTGCATACTCTTACTATAACAACCAACATTCTCCAAGAATGAACCCTAGCTTCATAATATCTGTGGAGTGGACATGTTATTCCTATTGAAAAGAAAGAAAGTTAGGTTTTGTACGAGTATTTGATATTCCATCAAACAATAGGTTCAAAATCGTTGTCACCAATGTTTTATTTATTTCGTGATATCACGCTTATAAAAGACAAAAAAACATGCATCTAAAACAAACATGACTTCCTAACGAGAATGGTACATCTTACATATGAAAAGCAGAAACACTTCCCAATCTAGGTCTCTCTCATAAGCAAACGACAATACACCCGGATTTCTATTACAAAAGCCGCGAAACTGTCATCTGCTACCAATATCAGGAGGGAAATTGGTCAATGTATGCCGGAGTGATTTAATTACAGATTCTTTCAGGGCCCCTGTTTTTGAGCGCTAATGATCAGATTATTACATTTCCCCATTCCGTGATACAAATACTCTCTCTGTGATGACGGGCGAGGCACGGAGAAGGGCTGGTGTTTCCGCATGCGTGTATGGTTTATTCGTGGTCCTACGTGGACTAATAGCTACGGTACTGCACTCGTAATCATACGGCCCAACGCAATCGGAACACCTCGGCCATTTCTTAAAATAACCTCGGAGGCAATGGGGAGCCATTTTGGAAAGTAGGTCAGCAACGAAGGGCATGTCCGTTTGCAATCGTATCTACTCGGAAATCCCCGGCACAAGCCGGGGATTACCGAGAAGAGCCGATTGACAAAATATGAAACAAAGATGTGTTGATATGACCATCTTTAATGAAAAGGGTAAAAACAACATTCAATGGTGATATATAGCCAATTTGTGTGTATCTAAAATACATATTTAGTGCCTGTGTGCATTTTGAGTTATCCGCCGGAAATAAGGCGAATTACCCCAGGATTTCTGGTGTATTCATGTACTGCCTACGAGGTATATCTACCGACTTGTTACGGGGATTGCCGAGTAGATACGATTGGGCCCAACGCGGTAGAGCTATATGAAGACTTGTGTTTTCATGAGAGGTAGTCTACTGGCTAATTGATATAATGTAAATTGTTCTAAAAACTGATAAACTAACAAATAGATGTATTAATAAGCAGGGTCTCAGTCAAATCATTGTGTGTTTGACCAATAAAAGGCAATAACGTGCATTGTTCCATAGAAATCAAGTGATAATAACTTCGCCTATGTGTGACTAATTTAAATTAAAAGCAAAGGCTGAAATTTAAATTATCATGAAAAAAAAATTAACATATTCGTTATGTTATAAGGCAGAAAGCATTGTAGCAAAAGAACAGCATGCTCTTGATGAGAAACGCATCATTTTGTCCCAGAGGTTTCTAAAGCAATCTTTGCAATACTCGGTAAGATGTAAAAAGGGATTCTTCAATTATAGTAGATACATGTATAATGCTATGGAGGGAATTCCATTGACCGTATGACATCTTTGCTCAGAGCCTCAGCCGGAAGAACATCTTTTAATTCTCACAAACTAAAAACAGCGGTTCTACGTTAAAAACTTGAGGATCTTACATTCAAAAGCATTTTGGCAAATATGTTCATGAATTCACAGCAACATTCACTCTTACGGCGCATTTCATAACAATGGTGTATGTTTGTTTCAGTGCCTATTCATGCATACCTGTTAGACATACACACATTCCTTAAGTCGTTAATCAAAAAGCTACTCTAGAACATGTTATTTCAGCCGTAAAAAGTCCTATAAGAAGACTGAAATCTTCAATCTGTAAGATGGTTCTTTTAAAAAAGTCAGGGGTCTTGTTTTCCACAGTATTAGGCCGCTCTTGACTCTAACCAAAAAGGGTCGTATTTTACGTAATGAGTTACAGACCTTAAGGAAAGGGGATGAATATTTAATACCTTTTTATCGGGTCCAAGGATTTGATTGGCAAGTCATAGACAAGGCTGATTAAATTCACCAGGTTTCCTCGGGAGGGGGGTTTATTATACGTCGACCCTTTACATCGCGGTTAACTCGAACTACGAGTAGGTGAAAGCGGCACAGAGATGGAGCGTATTCTCATTTCACGGAAATAACCGAGTAGTTACGATTGGTGCGTAGGTTTCTGGGTAATTTTAACAGAGAAAAAAAAACGGTATGTTTGTGAACACGCGATATAATGCTTAACAAAGGCAGAATAGTATGGATATATTTTCTCTTGGGCGACAATATCTGATTACAGGGCGCTATAGGAAAATGAGATAATTAAATCAAATGGTATTATTTGATAAAGGGCTGCTAACTCAAAATGAGATTGATATGTCTGGTGATGGTATTACACCTTTAGCTACCAGGCACACAATCATATACACACTCATATACTTGTTGTAGATCTGGATTTTTCAACTTTTAACATAGTTCATATTCATGCCGAGCCTTAAACAGTCCACGCCAACACTCCAACATTCCATCATTCAAAAACAAAATGTCTTACTTCTTTTTTCTTATCTAATCAATGTGTAACTTTTGATATTTTCTTTATAGTATTTTCATTTCATCATAAATACATGCAACGTCGCGTATCCGCTTAGGGTACTGGAAAAGAACCTAATAAGCGTTTGCTTTCGTTCTTATTCATTTCATCTGTGTTGTATTTCTTGATATTTATGTATATTGTGTATAAATTGATGAATAAACTATGTTTAAACTAAACTCATATACGATGTATTGCCAGGTAGCTTCTAATAAAAATAAGCGGTTATCAATTATCAAATAACCTCAATGCCTCTTTGGTCTGGCCTTTTGTAGGGGCTAGTAGTTTACGTGGCCGACTTAGTACGCAGAGGTTTAGGGTTCGAGTCGACATCAGTACATTAGGTTTCGTGGGAGGGTTTTTTGGGAAGACACTCTAGAGACCTGGCCTTGTCCTAGTGAACCCGGGAAAGCTGTATCATATCGGAAACATTGTAGACACGGCGTTAAATCAATATGAACAAACAAACACTGGCCTTTTCTAGCATATCCTGTAGTGATAGAATTTCTTCCCTTCATTGCAGGAGTTTTTTTTTTATGATAGATGTTTTTGTCGTCTACTTTTCAAAACCTTAAATATCTGCATAATTTTGTTGAGGAAAGGTGGCGGCTGACCTTGATCTTACCTGTTTGTATAAGCATGAATTCGGTTCCATCACTATTAGACTTAAGATATAGACATTTACATGTAATTAATTCAAACAAAACAGAACCGTATACATGTGTAAATACGCAACCTGGCTCAAACCATGAAAATCTTTGACGCGGATTTGATGCATATTTTATACGTATTCATTCTTGTCTATATTTGTAATCTAACGTTTGTATATCTGAGTGAATATGTGGTGCGTTGTCTTCTTCAGGCCGAAACTAGTTGTAAGGCTTCCTTCATCGTGACACTATTCGATTAAGGATTCCAATCTGATAGAAAGAAAACAGCACACCAACTATGGAAATAATACATGGGCCGCGTCAAACGAAAAGGGGCATTCGGACATAAATAAAAACCGCTGACTCAGCTCTTTCTTAGCGCTATTATTCCAGCATCTAGTCACGCCAGTTATCCTTTGTATTTATTTAAAGGTAGAACTTGATGTCCTCTAAGATGGCAAACAGTGTAACCCCAGACCAGCTGCCACGTCAGTGACGTGGCGGCTGGTCTGGGGCTACACTGTTTGCTATGTCCGAGTGCCCCTTTTCCCGTGACGTGGCCCATTAATACATGTCAGCAGATGTTATAAGATACAAGGTCGTTCTAGGAAAAGTCAGATAGATAATGTAAAGGACAATATGTGACAATGGATTGCTTAAAAAAATAACGTTTTATTACAAATGAATTAGTTCGACTTATATCTTTGTAACAAATGATAATGTTATGGTACGTGCATTGACCACAAAGCCGCGAATATGATGTTTTAAACAAAAGTACTATCAATTCCCATTAGGCTTTGCAACTCTCTTATTATAACCGCTGATTGTCCAGATTTCTGATCTTAGCCCTAACCCCTTGCTTACTTAAGTAACCAAGGTTTTGAAAATCAATGTCTTATTTTGTCGCTCAACGACACGTATGTTTAAATTATCTTGTAGAGAATCAATCGTGGAAGTTGCATACCATAGTCGTTTAACCTTATATTATATCTTATATATCTTTTTAATCTAAATGAATGTGATCTGGTGGACAGCGAACTTCATGCTGATGAGGAAAGGTACTTGCTTATCATCCCTTATCGAAATGTTTCACGGGTCCAAATTTAAAACAACAGCAGACGACAGATAATTAGATGAATTAAAACATAATCTTTGTAGTAGAAATTATTGTGCCCAAATCATACATTAATCGAAATAAATTCCAAAGCAGTCTTCAATGGATGCAATGAGGTGAGGTGTGATGAAGTAAGTGGCTACGAAATTGTTTATGACACTGTTGCGATTATTTTCTATTTTTCCGCGAATATTAATCATTTTTGTCTATAAGAGAGGCTCCTTAATTCCTTAAATGAACTCATTTGGAATTTGTTCCATAATGTCTAAAGTCTTAAGACTAATGAGTAGTATGGAACAAACGTAAAATTTTGACCGATTTTTTGGTGTGCAAATTCGACAAGCTTTTACATTTTGTTATATGCCGGATAGTATTGGGTTCTCAAATCACGAAAATTTGGGCATCCAAGTGAAAATGGTTTTTGATTTCTCAGTATTACGCTTGCATATTTTGCGTTTCCTTTATCCTGTTCTTCTATGTGTGTATCATTATAGCATTTCAATTTGAAACACAAGTTTAAGGCAAAATTGGGAAAAGCTTGATTGGGTCATGAAAAGCTTGAGAGCTTTTTTGTATTTTTTTTTTTTAATTCATCCTCATGATATGTATCTTTTTTGTACACCATGTGATATATTTGTTTTTTATGCTATGTATGTATGATGATGTACTATGTACAAGTCGTGAAATAAAAATCTGTTCTGTTCTGTTCTAAAACTTGTTTAAACAGGTGTTCGATGGTTGAGTAATGTGCACGTTTGCACATTAATTTCATAAACTTTCTAAAGCAGATTTGCAAAATTTCCTATTTATTTGATGAAGGCCTATACAATCTTATTCAAAGGTTCGTTTCATTCGGTAGTACATTTTCTGATCTAGATTAAATTTAATATCGAATTTCGCGTGATAATTTGCATAACGTCTCTTCAAGGCAGAAATAAATTTGTATAAATCAAGACAAATAATGTGACAATATGGACGTTTAGATAGATTTGTGTTCATTGAGAAATACATTGTGTAACTTATACTGGAACGAATAGTCTAACATCTTTTAATCCTTTAGCAAGCACCTTTTTTTTTGCTGTCCCAATTTTAAAGAGTATGCAGCCGACATTTCCAAATGTGATGAAATTGGAAAAAAATCTTCCGATAGGGCAGAAAACATTGTGGGAAAAGGAAAAATTGCTCGTTACGAGCAATTTCTCCTTTTCCCACAATATTTTCCAGAGTAGTCTGCAACAAAGGGGTTAAATGTCGTTATTTTTTTGTAATGAGTTAAAGGTGCTTGTTCACAGAAAGGAACATTTGAAAAAGCATAATAAGATGTCGATGAAACTATACAGTCTTGTATACTTGTTTGATATACAATTGAAGTAGTTATTGAAACCGTAATTTATTCAGGAAAAGTCGATTTATCTTAGTATGTAGAGTAAATATGCGAAAGATCTCAAAAGCGATGTCACGCTTTTGGATTAAAACATGCTAATTTACTGTATACACGCCTTATAGAATTAAAACGATCTGATTTTGCTTCCAATGACGATTCTTCAGTGCGTATCATATAACAGTACAGCTGTTGTGCCTATCTTCTATGCAGAGTTATCGTTCGTTCCTCACATACATAAATATGGAAGCGTAGCGAGAACCAATTTACTCGAGTAGAGATTACTGTTGTGCAGTTACAAAGAAATTGATTTTTTACTCTCAAATTGCCTTACATCTGTGAACAAACACCTTTAACACGAGAGCACGACCCTCTCTTTCAGTTATCAAGATTTCCTTAAAGCAGATGACTTAAGAATTTAGTCAATTAGATCACTTGAAAGCATTGCGATAAATTAAATGTTCTCAAGATGTTATCATGGAAGTCACTGTGTTCCTGTCATGTTTTTAATGGTCACGGAAATCCCTTATGTTACGCACAACATATAATGCATTAAGGTAGAATACCTATGAATACATTTTGAAACTCTTTGTTTCGTTCTCGGTATAAATCGGTCTGGTCCGGAACTATTCGCTTAAACACGAATATTTCCGGTCACGACCAATATATACCGAATGCTACCAAAGTTACCTGACGAAAGGAAAAATTTCTAAATGGCGGATTATGGATATTCTACCTTAAGTCCAATTAAAAGGATGTGAAACGAGGGCCGGTTCCAGTAACATATTACTTTGCAACATTGCTCATTCCCATCTCGAATTAAGAGGAACTGCTGATTTCAACAAAATGTTTAGTATAATGCGATACGATGTCACCATAGTAGAATTAAAGTGTACTTAAGTGTAATAGCCATAACAACACATTATTATGCGCCATATCAAATTTGTCATTAAATGTACTTTGTTTGTTTTAACATGTATGTATATGGGCCGGTGGCCTTAAGTACAATAAAAGAATTTGAATTTGAATGCTACCATGGTCAACACATGCTAGAGAGGTCCTAATTTACCAGAAGTAATATCACAAACACAGCGATAAAACTCAATTCAAAACGGCAAATACTGTCCCAGAGCTACCTTCTTTCGCACAGTTTGATTCGGTAAAAGTATTCCTGCAGAGGCACGAATTATCCCGAGGCATAACTTATTGTAGCATGTATTTTATCAAGGTACAGTATCTCCTATATATGATGCTGAAACTAGACACAACTTAGAGAAACTTGTTTTAAATGTTAAATGACGAAAATGTGTCCCAGATTAACCTTTTCTTTTCGCACAGAATGATCCGTGACAACCTGTGATAGATAACGCTTCGGAGATGCGCAAGTTGACACGTTATTTAAATTGAACAAACTTTTGAAATCGTAAAAAACGCGTTACAAAAGATGTGATACGTTCTCCGACATTCTGATTTAGCGGAGTTTGAAACGCGTGGTTTGAGGCAGGATAAAAAGGGACGCGCCTTTAGAATTGGCTTGGTATAAAACAAAACCTCAGATCGGAATACGACGATCGAGAGAGCATGTCCAGAACAGCATTTTTGTTGATTTCATCAAGCTGTCAATCACGGCATTTTTAACCTCTTTCAAAACGTTTACGCAATTTTTGATTGGCCAGTTCTGGCCAATAATATGGCCCGAAGTAGGTTTTTACTCTCTCTCTCTCAGAAATATCGCTTCTTTTTTCTTATAGATGGACACATAATAGAGAAGACTTTTTTCAACATCAACCAAATATTCATGCCTAACTGGTCGTCATCATTATCAATGGAAGCATAGTGCATTAAGAAAATGCAATAAAACGAAAATATAATCATTTTTTAAGAGAATTGTTTGTTTTCGGAGAAAGTATTCCAATGACGTGTTACTTTGCAGTATTGCTTGGCCCTTTTTAGAAATAAGAGGGAATATTGTTTCGAATTTTTAGCATAAAATGTTTAGTAAAACGCTACCCAGGACCCCAGACTTCGATCGATGCATTATCAACATATTTCTTTTGCCGTTATTCATACCTCTACCCCTTCATAACCTCGCTTTGCCGCATCCGTTGCGGAAGACGTTAGAACCAATTTTGATTAAAGAAAAAATTACTCATAATAAGTTTCTCATTATTTTGTCACATTATTATTCTTATCATAGGAATGTTTTTATAACTTGTGGCCTAATCCATTTGCAACTAATGGTTCCCATTTCACATCATCTTTAAATACATGTATATCTGGTGTTGTAAATATGTCGTGTACCTCATATATAATGAATGCAAAAAAAATATGATTAAATTAATTTTTTGTTCTTATCTCTATATTCTTGAGTCTGTTGCTACTTTTATTTTGGAACTGTCTCAAAGTCTTATAATGGGAGAAATGGGAAAGACCCCTGTTGTTTCCTCGGCTTTTTCAAATCGAAATCTATAAGGCCGCGAGCGTTATTTAGATTGATACTTTATGATTATTGTAACAAGACATTTTCGATTAAGCAAGGCGGGGCGATAACTCGAATCGACATGTGGTAAAGTGGCGATAATTCGTAAAATATGCAATTTACAGTGTGGCGCGATTCAATTTAAAACGGAACATACATTTGCCCGCGGAGACCTAATGAATTCACATGTTCCGTGGTACTTCCGTAATAAAATAACACCGCCCCTACACCGGCGGTGTAAAATGTAAACCTTGTGTATAAAATTGAATTACGTCGCTCCGTCGGAAAAGGGATTCGTTGGACGGAGGGATTCGTTGGACGGAGGGATTCGTTGGACGGAATGGAAGTTAATGTATGTTGTAGGGTAATAACGCCATTCATTACAATATCATAATTCATTTCGAACAATATAGGTTCCATCATACATTATGTGTAACAAAAACCGGTGGAATAGAATTATCACAATAGAAAACTAGGAATCCATAATTTTGATTATATGAAATTACTTTAACTTTTAAACATATTAGCTCGGGTACCTATCCATGCATCTTTTTCAAACCAATGACTGGTTTCAAATATACTTCTGAAAGTATACATATATATCTACTGTTTTTTTTTTAAATAAAATTTCTTTCATTTAAAAGAGCATTTCTAAACATGTTGATATATTTAAAGACAGTGCAATATCATGCCTTTAATTAGTCCATAAAGTACGAGTTTCTGTCCCTTAGAGAGTAAATGCTCTCTAAAGCCGTCCAAGAGCAATATGGCACATTCTTTAGGGCACACAAATCATTTGCATCCCTGCAGGCAACTTCGGGTATCTTTGTTGGACACAATAAAATTAGCATTTGTAAATATGTTAACTAAAATAGGCTGGTTTAAGAAGAAATAAAGGACATTATAAAGGATAAGAGGACACATGTAGCATCGGGAAACGAAAACATCGAGGAATTCTGTACAGAAATACGATATTGTACATACTTGAAATGTACAATCTGTTATGACCCAATGTTTGCTTCATTCTATGATTCCGCTAGATAAAAAAACTACGAAGGCAAGAAAAACTATAAAAAAAAACATAACCTGCTTTGAAAATATGGATTGGGACATATATATCATTATTTGTTCTGCTTCTTCTATCAAGGCTTCTAATAAATAACTTTGAAAGGCTAAATGAGAAAACAATATAGATATGATATAGAATATCCTTGGTATGAAAATTGAACATAAACAATCAATCAAGGATTCCTCGCGAATCTTATTCCCATTTGAATGCCTAAAGGTAATTATTTCACTGAAAGGAAGTGTGTTTTTCTTTGCTCAAGCTGTCTCATTTAAAAACTAAGGATATGTGCACCATATGTAAATCTATTTATTGCAAATTCGTTTTTCTTCCAAAATTTAATATATTTGTTCAATTTTCCGTAAGTATATCAAATTCGTTGCAAAAGATATAATACCATTTATTTTGCGATATATTTTTAATGTAATATGAAGAAAAAGAAGGTGGTTTTTTTTGCAATTTTGCTTCCCAATATTACTGACTAAATACGCTTTTGAATAAGTTTTATATTTTTTCAAACGAACAATGGATGAAGATAGTATTAGGTAAGAAAAAGCTAACGATCGATTTCTTTTATTTTTGCAGTTTAGTTGTCCCTTTTTATCTATTCACTTAGAAGTTCACCAAATAGCTTACTAATTTACAATTATTTTACGGATGAGTCTACCTGCCTTGACCTGTGCATATTATGTCCATTTGACTTCAGGAAGGGATGGCCATGTTGAAAGGTAAACATACAATATGTAATACTATCTATTTTTTTAGCACAGTGGTTTCTTAGATTTTCTGCTACAGATCATGTAAAGACTTGTTATCATGAAGGAAGTGCAAAAATACAACGGATTAATACGAGTTTTAGTGCATTGCATCAATGGATTTCCACATTTGTTTTCCATATGGTCTTTACACGGAGCAAGAATTTATTTCGCTATTCAATGAGCAACGCGCAAATAAAATAAATGTACAGTACGATCTTCTTGAACACGTGGTGACGAGACTAATACGCATAACCTCTATATCTAATATAACATAATCAAACTTATGAAAACTTTACAGAAAATTTAAAAGTCAAATAGGATATTGTTGAAACAATACAGGTTTTGTTTATTGTTGTTTGAAATACAATCAAAAGTAGCTTTTGAAAGCATGATTAATTCAGGAAGTGTCAACTTATCTAAATGTGTACAGTTAATATGCGGTAGATCTCAAAAGCGATTCACGGTTCATCCAATATCTGGTTACTGGTTGCTTCCTGGTTAAACAAGCAGTACTTACACCAAATGCGAATCAATGAAAGGTCACGAATTTGACCTCACTACTCACCTGATTTGAAGCCGGGACCCTCGTGTCCCGAGGCCGACGCTCTACCCCAATCTGAACACATCGGGTTTATCCAATAGAAAACACCTCTGAAATAATAGGGGTGACGCCATATTGTTTCCCGCGAGAATGACGTCACTTTCTTTCGTTTCTAAAAATAGATCTTGAATGTAAACTCAAAAAAGTCGTTAAATTTGATTGCGGAAACAAGTATACATGTCAAAACAACAAGTTCGCCATTTGGTATGAGTTACTGATCAAAAGTGATTAAAAAGGATGTCCAACACTTCCATACACATTGAACTACTTAACGTGCACTCTTAGAAAATGTGTTAATTGGCGGATGCCGATTTACCCGAAAAATTGTGACCCTACACTTATATCCGAGGTGTATTTCACAGCTCACGGAAATACCCGAGTAGTTCCGATTGGCTCTACCCCAGGATCACCGTAATGTGGTACTCATTTATACGACGCTGTGTCTAATGGGTGTGAAATCCCGTGCTTTATGGGTGGTTAATGGCGGGAAAACATGCTCCTGTGGACTTTTTGAGTGTTGGTGTCTAAGCCGCGGATTATAAGGACGATAGCCTTAATGTGTTCGTAACTCATTAACACCCGTCTTTCAGTAAAATCTTGAGACTGGCTTACTTAGCTGCATGAGTTTAGCCCAATCAGGGTGAAAATTGAAGAAATAGAGTACATTTGAAACACGTAGTCTTGTTTAACAATAAAATCTCACTTTGATACATATGCTGCAAAACACTACCGTGGCAGTTACATATACTTGTTCACAGAAGAGAAGGTTTGAAAGTCAAATTAAAATGCTGTTGAAACAATACAGATTTTGTACCGATGTATGATTTGCAATATACAGAAGCAACTGAACGCAAAATCAATTCAGGAAGCGTAAACATATATAAATATGTCGGGTCGTTATGCAGTAGACATCAAAGCCTTTGCAACGCTTTTGTATTTTAATGTATATTGATTCACTGTGTACATGCTCTAAACACTTGAAAACGAACAAATCCTCCTTCCAAGCTATTCTCCGTTGCGTATCATATAACAGTTCAGCTGTTGCACAGTCCCAAAGAAGTTTTGTTTTTACTTCCGAATCTCCACGTCTGTGATTAAATAGCTTTAAGGCAAGTACACACAATATTTTTTTTATATATGTTTTTGTTTTCCTGACCAGTTAATTAAAGTTCTTAGATAATATGTATGTTTATATGTTTGCATGTATGTATATGTATATAAGTATATATGCATAGATGTATATGAATTAACATTTGAAACTTTCTTTAAGACATTTCCACCTAAATACATTAAGTATTGTTGTGTGTATGTGTGAGCGTGTGTATGTAGGGGTGGGTGTGTGGGGGTGGGGGTGGGGTGGGTGGGTGGGATGGTGTTGGGAATGTGTGGGTGTGGGGGTGCGTGTGTGTGTGTGTGTGTGTGTGTGTGTGCGTATGTATGTCTACCATTCCTATAAGTGTATTCGAAGATGAATTTATTGTTATATTCCTTGTCAACCATGAGCTGTATATGCTTCAGTTGAAATAAAATGTTCTTCTTCTTCTATAATATATGGGTGTCAAACCTCTGACATATCGGCCGGTGGGGAGATATATTGAGGTATTCTGATTACCCCATCAGTGACAATTACCCATTATGAAATGGAGCCAAATCCATCGCTCTCTTGCCAACTTTCCCATTATATTCGTATCTCATAGATAACTTTTAGCCGTAAATAAAGAATAAAGAGCACAGGACAAATGGCAACTATCTATATTCACCCAGTTAGATGAGTAATATACTCTCACACACAAAAAAAGAAATGGTTATTTTCCAAATTTAACACCGTTTTGAACCTTTGGTCAGTCATATCACGCCATTGTACCTCTATTTCGAGTGTTCAATGCAATGCAATAATATGTGATTCATATTAGTGAAAAACTTATTAATTCTTATACTGAATTTTAAAAAAAAACTTGGTTTAGTTTTTTCATCAGTACAAAACATTTTTTTCTCAAGTCACAGGCTGCTATCTTACACGAATTCGATGAAGAGGGTCGAGTACGTTATGCCAAAAAAATTCGTTAGAAGGTCGCGGAAAGGGGGAAATAACTGACCTGGTGACTCGTATTTTGGGACCTGGAATTTTCAATCACTGCTTCCATCATACATTGAGTTAATTCAATTCACATCGTTTGTAAAGAAAGCTCTTATAACTCACGACAATCGTTCCTTTGGACGATTCTATTTCCTGGATACACAACCAGTACTCGCGCCGAATGTGGATTAATGAAACGTCGCGGAGTGGAACCTTCTTCCCCCTTCCCCCTCCACTTGCGTCCAAAGGCCGAAAAGTTCTACCCCCGGACCATTGTCCTCCTCCTACTGTCATAAAAGCCAAATGTATGCGGAAACAAACCTATTACTCCCACCTCTAAAGAGGTATCAGTCAAGTGTGTACCTGCTGTTGTTTGTACTATTTCGTGGGCTTTAAAAGGTCATTATGTACTTACTTATTATATTAGAACGTATTAAACAAAGAGACAAAAAGTCCGAACCCATAAACCCATACGGAAACTTGTAACTGGTCCATATTGAAACCTACAATGCACCACAAAAAAAAATATATGCTATGGTATTGCTTAGAGTCCGCTGTAACAAAATGATAGATAACTTGCTAGGAGTGAGTTATCCTATTGGAAAAGCGATTGATGAAGTATTTGGCAACAGATTGTCTGAAATGATGTATGTTTAATGGAGTAAAGGGTAAATGAGCCGGATTTGAATCTTGGACGCACCGGCTGTAAGTCTCCCGCAAAGCCTTATATTTTGCGAAAAAAACTTTTCCTACGCCTAAAAGGATGAACAGTTAGTACGAATATAAAATGCATGTGTTTCTCATCTTCTAACCTGTATTAAGTATAACAATAAAATAAACATATTCAATGCGTTGTTCATTAAACGCAGTGGTTATAAAGCGCATGCCAACACGTAGGAATCAAACTTAGCCTCCATGAGGCATTGCTCGAAGTAAATCTTTTTTTTTATTTTATTTTATTTTTTGAGACGACGGTAACATGTTATGAAAAGTAATTGTAAATATGTATTTTGTATATGACTAGAAGCTGTACTAGCTTATGTCAATAAAATTTGTCTATGGCTATGTCTATACCGAAAAGAAGGGTGGGAAAATTGATGATAATATTCAGCGAATATGAAACAGCATGTGTTTAGTCATCCAAAAAAGTAACAAGATTAAAATGAATACCGTCTTGGTTTCAGATGATATAAATTTGCTTTTACAGTACTATTTCGAAGTGAGAAAGGCCAGCATGCTTTCTTATGGCAATAGAAAAATGAGGGAAATGGGGAAACAGCAACATCTTGGTGTGATCATATCCCTCTTATAGAAACATATTTCCTTATTAAAAGCAATTTCACCTTCATCGCACTGCAAAACCTCGAGGCTAGGGGAAACATATGCCTACTTTAACCCATTACCAAACAATAACGACATTTAACCACTTTGTTGCAAACGGCTCTGGAAAATATTGTGGGAAAAGAAGAAATTGTGCGTAATGAGCAATTTTTCCTTTTCCCACAGTGTTTTCTGCCGTATCAGAAGATTATGATCGCATTTCATCACATTTTGAAATGTCTGCAAACTCTTTCAATTTTGGACAGTCGAAAATTTGGCGTTTGGTAAAGGGTTAAGAGGATTCAGGATAACTTGAAAGCCTAAGCAAACGTATGAATAGTAGTAGGAATTTCGGATTCATTTCGAAACTGCGTAGAAGGTATGATTTCTTGAAATCAGCTTTTCTTTATTCTACTTTAAGCATATTTTAAAAATGAACAAGTAAGGGAATAGGCGTGGAAAAGAAACCGAATGGGCCAAGACACCGAATGGGCCAAGACAAGGGTTAGACACAATGTCGGGGGCACGTGCATTCATTTACGAACCAATCATAACATCAGCCCACTGGTTGTTCAGGAAATAATGCAATTTGGAATTCCAACATCTTGTAGGCATCAGCTAATGGACAAACAGTTATATGTGCCGTGGATGAATGAGTGAGAGACCGATGGTCAGAGACCGATGGTCAGTTACCCTTACCTTTGAAAATCAAAAAGTTAGCACAAACTAAGGAGTATTTTATCAACCTCGATTTTTCAGTAGTGATTTTACTTTACACTATCATTTATTTATTCATTTCTTTGTTGTTGTCGTTTGTTGTTGTTGTTGTTCTTCTTCTTGGTGGTGGTGGTTATTGTTGTTGATGGGGCTTTCTCGGGGGATGAGTTACATCGTCATGTCAACTGTTTTTTGGTAATACAGTATAACAATACCCAGTTCACAATTAATGGAGTAAAACCTCGAAGCTTATCGGCCATAAATTCTGGTCAAGCCAGGTAATCCAATTGGCATTCTGCACATCAACCGGGAGACAACTCAAGTTTATCCTTACAGTGACTTGAACCCATACAGAGAAGGGTTATGATTTCAAATTTTAGACTCTAACAATGAGGGCAGGAAGGCCCTATAGAGTGCTTGGCCCCCGTGTTAGGATGCAGGTTCAATATCCGGCTGCTTCATACAATATACCAAATAATAAGCGGGAATTGCTCTTTAAGAGCGACTTCTGTTTCTTTTTGCATTGTCTTTCTGGTTTTTATACTACATTTTCTCCAATTTATGGGTAAACATTCCAAGCTCCTCGGATTTCTCCACCAATTCTGGACTACATTCTGTCCGTGCAGCTGCCTGTTTTCCCACATACAAATTATCTATCAGTCTTAATGTCGTGTGATTTCACGTTCCATACTCGAACAACAAGGATAGGAAGGTCCTATTCGAGTGGTCGGCTCTCGTGGCAGGATGCCGGTTCAATACCCGTCCATGTTCTATAGTGTACCAATAAAAAGCGGGAACTGCTTTTTTCGAGCATTTACCACTTTTGCTAGCATTTACTTCCAAAGATTTCCTCCACGTGATCGCCAATATTAGAGACTATTTAAAAAGGGGGTTCCGAGGAACCGTGTTTTAATTACGACTATTAATTATAAACGAATGTCAGAAACAGACTGAAACAATTAATAGGATAGTTTTGATAATTTCTCCACTCATTAACCGTTTTTCTGCGGGCTATTTGCATTATCAAAACCTTGGGATCCTAAACACAATTCCTTAACGCCATAATCTTAAGTTCCACACACCAATAAAAACTACCCTTGATAGTGTTTTTACAAAACAGTTTAAGGAAAATATATGTGTATTTCAAACGGATGTTCATGAATATAATCTTAAATAACAGTGAAATATTGTAACGTAACACATCATTGGAAGCGCCTCGGAGAGAAGAATCCGGTGATGTGTTACTTTGCATTATTGCTTTCTCAATATTGAAATAAAAGTGAGGGTTATTTTCAACAAACGTAATTATAAGCAACAGACATTTTGTAAAACGCTATGGTTTCGAGTTTTTAAAAACCTTTTTTAAAGAAAAAAAGCAGAATTTTCTCATGGACTTTTTTCTTATTGTAAAATGATAAGATGATAATACACCTATCATATATTAAATCTTTAATTAAATCTTTATTTCCTCCAAAAATGAAGATTACAAAAAGATTACAAAATATTACAAAAGATTATACAAAATGTTACAATGACAAAAAAGAAATAAAATATACATTGGTGAAATGTGAAGATAAACAAGGATGAAAGGAGAAGAGAAAAAAAAATAGATTTCTAACTGCAAACATACGTTATATAGCATGCATTGTCATTAAGCATTATGCCTAGTTACTTGAATCAAGTTTAATGTCCTACATAAGCCAAAATCAGGCATAAACTGATACAAGTAATTTATTCATTGTCGTCATTCTATTTGTACTATGTCTTGGGTACGCAAAATAATACATACACGTGGTATGAGAATTAAATGAAAATGGTTTGCTTTAGAAATTTCACTTAAAACAGATCGTGGGAACGATTTAAGATATAAGGCTGTCGCTCAATTCAAATGTTGGCAGTCATTAGAATAACAAATATATACAGTAACATAAGATAAAGAGGATGCAAAACATTTTCTTACTATTAATTCTATTTGAAATATACATAATCTCCCTTTTTTGTTAGGGAGACGTTTTTGCCCTTTCCCAAATAAAAACGACCACTTTGTTGCAGATGACTTTAGAAAACATTGTGGGGTAATGAGAAATTGCTCGTGACGAGCAATTTCTCCTTTTCCCACAATGTTTTCTGCCCTGTTAGAAGATCATTTTCCAATTTCATCACATTTTGAAATGTCGTCAGCAAACCCTTTCAATTTGGGACAGTCGAACATTTGTTTTTTGGGAAAGGGTTAAATCCGTGCATGATTCACTTTCTCTTGTGCTTAGATGATACATGGGTATCACCAGAAAAGGCATTACAAGCATTCTAGGCAATGGTTCTAAAGTGAACCATAAACATTTTGTCTAGTACACTGCGGTTGCTTTGGTATATGCTTTATTATCAACTAAATATTCGCTTCAAAGTTAATGGTATTTATATGCATATGTTGTACAATACGAACGGAAAAATAAAGAAACGCATATGTTGGAAAATGCGTTAGTGCCGTCAGAAAGAACGCGCGAACCATTTTATAAGGGGCATTCTAATTTGAATGTTGTTTGAATGTTCAACTATTTGATTACTATTATTTTATGATTCCAATGGTTAATAATGCCATTAACTCGATTTCGTACAGGCAACATTGAGTTAAGCAAATAATTAAGAATTGAAACAATGTCCCCATAAGTATTTTAGACTAGCGTTTATATAATCTTTTCTGAATCGCGTCAACATTATTTCAGATATGTTGCGTTGCCCGACCAATAAAAATGGGGGAGTACCTTAAACTTGACTATCTATAAGAGCTTATCAATAGAGGTACAACCATCGACATTCAGTAGGTCAGTCAGGAGAAATCAGAATATCGTCACCTGGATTACAACCCACATGTAAAAGGGCCATGTGATTCTAGGTTCTGTACGCTAACCACTAGCACGGCTGATGAACGCCCTGCCGCACCACCGCGGTGCTGACGACGAAATCGGTTGCACAACTTCCGGTTTAGCGAATTTAGGGTATGTTTTTGCTATTTTCCTACATTTTCAGACAAGTAATCGAAAATCTAAAAATATGATTCGACCGTAATCGAATCCAACCGCCTATGGGTAATGTTTCAGTTTTGAACTCGAGGAATTGGCTGAGATTCCGTAATTTTCGACGTCGATGCAATTCAGAATTGCAATTCGAAAGTCTGCAACCGCACCACCAGGTAAACATTGTGATATTCTATCTAAACAAACCTAAATTGCAGCAAATTTTACAAACTTGGTAGTTTTGAGTATCATTATTGTTCGAACGTCCATTCAAATTGACATAAAATGGCTTATTGAATGATATCTTACTGGTTTTGCGAACGGGGTATCAGAAGGATGTATTTTCGCGTTTCATCGGCGAGGAAAGATTACGAAATCTCAGCCAATTCCACGAGTTTAAAACTGAGACTTTTAAGTAAAAGCCATTGCACACGACAAAAAGAAAGTAAGAAAAAGGTGGGAATTTCTTTGACATGCGTAGACACATTTAGACAGAATGGGATATATTTCTCATAAGTGTCAGTTCATCTTTCATTACAACAATTTTTACAAAAACCGTCTGTAGCCATTGCGGCGATGTGAGGAACAGAACAATTCAGAATAGAACAGACTTATGTTTAGAATAGTACCAAATACATCATCTACAATATGTATAAAGTAAACCTAGATGTCAACGTGACAAACATATACTTATTGTTACAAACATGTTTGTGCGACAATATCCAAGAGAAAATGCCTTGTTGCAAGAGCTTCTTCGATATACAAACATAGCTTAACCAGTTCATCTCTCTGTCAGGTCTGTAAAACAGTAAACTCTATCAACACTTTACCAAATGCCAAATTTTGGACTGCCTCGAATTGAAAAAGTTTGCAGAAAACATTGCAAAATGTGATGAAGTTGAAATTTTTCTTCTGGTATGGTAAAAAATATTGTGGAAAAAGGTGAAATTGCTCGTTAAGAGCAATTTCTCCTTTTCCCACGTTTTCAATGAGTCGTCTGCAACGAACTGGTCAAATGACGGTCATATGTGGTGGTTTCCCTTGGTATGTTTTGTCTGGTGCTTGCAAAGCGATGTTTTATCATAGAAAAGGGTTTTAAATGCTTTTTCTCAATCACCCACTTGGCGTACCTTGATCCTAATCTACCTGAAGGGGGTGTTAACGAAGCCCGGGTGTAAAACACAAGCAATTAATCACTGTCAACACGTTTGATTAATTCTCCCAACTCTGAAACTGACGGCTCAATTAAAACGAAATTCGAATCAAAGTACGAGGGTAGTGCTCCGATTTATCAGAATCCCCTAGCGAATGCAGACATGTTTTGGGGATTATGTTTTCAAGATAATGTTGCGAAATTGAAAGGCGAATTCACCGCGGAGTATGCTATCTATCCAACCATGTTTTGTTCGATGCCAATGTAGAAAAGCGCGTTGACTCTTAACTCAACTTTACGCCTCTTAGCCAGGTAGCTAAGCAGTGTTAAATTATGGGAAACCCGTAATATAAGTCAGTAGAGCATTGTTGGCATTGTGTTAAACAACATACGAATTGGGAGACGGGGGAGGGGCGGTAAAGAAAAATGTTGGTCGCGGTTTTCATCCGTTTTTCAAATATAGCCTAACAGTTAGCAGACCTTTTCACGCTCTTAGCATTTGTCACCAGTTCTGTACTTTATTGTGTCCATACAGCGGACTCTTTTCCCACATGCTCATAACCAGTCAGCGACGAATAAATGATGTTGTCATGCCTTCATAAATGTGTTAGAAAGAATATGGGCTAGGCCAGATCTCGAACTAAAGACCCCCAGTGTTGCAAGTCGGACGGACACGCTTCACCTAGTCTTTTTTGGACTCAGCTTTTGAGATATCACTATAATTAGAACACTTGTAAAAGGCGTAAGAAGGCATATCGTCGGTTGGAAACAAGGGAATATGGCTTTGCGAAATATTGTTGCGATACGAGCGACAAGTTGTTGAAATTTAACTTCTAATAAACTAAGAAATTCACGACAACTTCCATATCAAAAAGAAAGATAACAATCTTCGAGCTGTATATGATATTCAGGCCGGAACAATTTGGTGCGGTTATGCTTGAGTTGATGATTCGCGATATCTCAGTTCAAAATCTTTAAAAAGAAATCCGAATCTAGCGAAAAATTATGACATATCAGGCTGTTGATGTAGCAAGGCTGTTTGTTTATTGTACTTGAGGGTGGGAGATATTTAGTCTAATGGACTTAATCCCAGCACATGTATCTCGGGAATTCCATGGGAATTTCCAAGTTCTATAAATAAACAACGAGCAGCCAGTCGTGACTGTATTCAAAGATTAAAATTTGCCGATTTTTCATTTGGATGGGACTGGTAGGGGATGAGATTCTCCCATTAATTGATGATCATATGTAGAATGTAGATTGCTTTTGTTGTCTGTGTTATGTTGAACATACACGTTTAGCAAAGGCACCGCACCGTGTGAATATCATATTCTATCGCACTCATGAATAATAGGGACGGAGGTTACATGTAAAATTTCTTCTTTTCCTTCTACGTTTTCCGTTCAATGTATGCACACTTCCTTTTGTCCAGAAATGAGCACATGGATATATCTCACCGATCCTTAGTGTACGTCAATAAACTTTCAAAAGTAAGTAAATATATTATTATGGTGATATGTGTACAAAAGAAGCCAAATGATTGTCATAACACAATTTATATCACCCTTTCTATTGGTCTATACGTCAATTGCTATAATAGTAATAACATCTATTGATACCTTTAATTTCGATCTTTCATTAAATGTTTTCTTTTTTAAATACGTTTAAGATTTTTATCTTTTCAATAGATCTAAATGTGACTTGTTGAAAATAACATTGAAATATGTATGTATATGTTTATCCAAATCATATTTTGACTTCATATTTATTATATGTCAAAAGGCAATGTTTGTTGAATATGCCAATACATGAAACGAAAAACAATTCTTTTCACATCTTCATGTTCCTTCAATTCTTCACTAGAGCTGCATGATATTTACAGAGCTCAAACTTCTGCATTCAGTTGTTAGACATGGATAAACCATGCTGCAATGAAATAATGAAACATCAACAAAAACACATGGTGACCATGGATGCAAACGTGGAATCCCTGATTTTTTTATTATTATTATTTTTTTATTTTCATATTTTTATCATTTCTTTTTTTATTCAAATTATATTTGCTACCGACTGATTTATTAAGGTAAGTCTTATTTACAGACACCAGAGCTGCATTAGGCGGGTTTTGAATGTGAAGGGTGTTGTTATTAGAGGAAGGGTCCGAACATATGTCTAAAATCCCTCATCATCTCGAATTGCAAGCATATCTTTACATTTTCAACCGCGCCACCATAAAATATAGTCATTAACCCATTACCAAACCATGACGACATTTGACCAGTTTGTTGGAGACAACTCTGGAAAACGTTATGGGAAAAGAAGAAATTGCTCTTAATGAGTAATTTCTCCTTTTCCCACAATGTTTGCTGTCCTATCAGATCTTTTAAATTTTTATCACAAGTGTCGTATGCCAACTCTTCCAGTTTGAGACACTCGAAAATTTGGCGCTTGGTAAGGGGTTAAAGTTGATCGCTCACGTGTAATTGTTCTGCACTATTTCGGACAAATATTCGCCTACGAAGTTTGAAGAGGTGTCCGAAATACATTCGGACACCTCTGCAAACGTCATTAGCGATTGTAAGTCTAATACACCGTGGTAACATAGAGCGGATGTTAGCTTGATAGAATAATGAATAAGATGTGTCCTCGTAACTTTGCGAGAATGTGCTTTGAGGCTACAATAAACTGCAGTACAGATGCATCTTTTTAACCCTTATAATGCTGGAACCGTCATCATGCTTATACAAATAGGTTAGATATAAGCCAGCCGCCAAGTAATTTGGCCGCTGGCCTATGACCTAACCTGTTTGCTTCTCAGAGTATCTTTCATCAACAAAAATAAGCAGATATTGAATGTTTTGGAAAGCAAGCGACACAAAAATCCATTTTTAGACCATTACCCAGCAATATAAGGGATAAACACGCTGTGCCTAGTACTGGTGAAATCCAGGGAAGCCATGAAATAACTGAAATAATGTTGGTATGGCGTTAAACCCATTAAGAAATAATCAAACTGTTACAGGACAGGAAAATAGAGCAGATTTGAAAGGTGCCGTTCAAGACTGACTTCCGCGATTTATGAATCCCATTTAAGGGACAACAGTCTACGCGAGATGATATATTTTTCAATGCCCCGGCTCGTTTTTGCAGCATCACAATCTAGCACGAGGGTTTGCTTTCAACAACATACTTGATCAACATTACTCTAAACACGGCGTTAGTAAAACATTCCAAGTGTCTACGAGTACAATAATGGACTCACGAAAACAACAAGGCCCATTTCATTCGATTCGAGTCGTTCTTGTTCATCAACCCGTTTACCCATTTATTATTCCATCATCCTTTTGTTACAGTAAAAGTATTCTACAGAAGGTGCACCAAAAAAGGCATTATGGAGTGATCACGGGATTAAAATCAACATTAGAAATATGTGTATTTCAAAGAAAATTAAAGAGTTTCTGTACACTGCTTTTAATAAGTGAGTTTCAACTTTTAGAACAAAAATTCAATAACTCTTTTTATCTTTTTCTTATTCTCTTCAATATTGTTCGTCTCTTTTCAAAAATAACTGCTATGTAATTGGTGCCTATTGTGTTCACTATTTAATTTCAAAATGTGTTTTAATGTTAGAACGTCAATAGCAGATGTATAACAGAATTGAAGCTGTTCTGTAACTTAATGTATGAAGATATTTTTTCCAACTTTTTGGTTTTTTTCCCCAAACTCCTTCAATTATCAACTTTCTCAAATTGTTCTTAACAGGAGGAATTCGGATATGGTGAGTGGAATCTTAATTCCGTGAACAATTTGCCTCGGGTATGTTGTTTGAAAAAGTAAATAATTCAGACGAAAAAGAAAATCTTTCTTTTGACGAATCCCAGGAATTGTTTGGTAAAGCTAAAAACTAAAGTCCCCGAAGAAGTGTCGATGACATACAGCTTCTTTCAAACCCATTCGTTTTCCTCTTTTTGTAACGTTTATTAGAGCGGCGTGCAATCCGTCACCTAAATGTTTTGATTTTTTGAAAAAAAAAGAAAAAAAAAACTGATTAAAAAAATCCATATAATTTACATCGAGTACTTGTAATGTATTTAGGAAGCAGAAGAGATAGTGGTCAATGTAAGTTTAAAAAAACTTTCACAATCGATGCAAATATGACTGCACAAAATAAATTTGACTAGCTTTAACTAAAAAAACTGCAAATGTTAAATCATCCTTTTAGTTATCATCTGTAACAAAAATTCAAAGAGTCGATATTGAACCAGATGCATCGTATGTGTATGAGTAAATGAACCAGAATAAAAAGCATCGTGTTGACATGAACCTTGCAGAATACGATCATTTTCATAAGGTACAAATAAACATATTCCTGCTTCAATACTTGCTTCAATATTTGGCTGGAGGAATAGTTCATTCACATAACAACTTGACAGGGGAAATTCTAAAAGCATTGGAATCATCCTTCACAGACAAAGGCTTTGTCTTTCGGGTTAATCACTCCCCTTGATTAATTGACTAGAAAATACAAGTACGTTTGGTTTCGCGATTCATGTTTCCCATTCGCTTAACAAGGCTATTTTTCAATAATAAATATTCCGGCCGCGACACGGGGAAATCTACATTGATTCGTATTCAATTTCAAGAAATAACAATCCGACCGACTCATACTCTCGGACAAACTTATACACATACAGAAGAGCGAGACATTCTCATATTTGATTAAAACTCTTCTATTAGAATTTCTGTATAAAAATATCCATCAAAAGCCGAAAGATTCGCCCTGGATCTACCCATGCAATATTGCTGATCCGAAGCGAAACTTCACGGTTTTGTTCTTAGCCGTGATTTCACATCAACCCGTGGGTCGCTTAGATCATTCGGATGCGATACCCCGCGATGACATATCTCAGGTGCCTAAGCGGCTTACACTTCATTAGACCCGACAGGTGAAATACGAAGACAAAGTATTTTATAATATATCCAGTAAAACCCTCTCGATTGCCTTAATGAATGGCGGCGGTGCGGCGGTGGGAAATGGGTGACTGATAGAACGGCCTCCCTTCATGTCACTCATGGTGAAGGGTATAACAACATAAAAGAACAACATATAGATGGTAAAACACGAACATAGAACAGTGTCATATTTAATACAATTTGTATGAAATATGATATAAAACGGTTTCTGAGGAATGTTGTGATTTATACGAATATCAATATTTGATATTAAAAAGTGGAGAAATTATTCAAACAAGAAAATCAAGATTGCTGTATTTGATTTTGAACAGTTATGGATAATTGAGAAGCATCCGATGATGTTTTTAATGTATTTAGTTAAATTAATTAACAATGTTTCATCATTGGTTTATAGAAGAGCATTGAACTTAGAAATAGACGGCCTTCTATAGTAACATCATGACTGGAGATTGGAAAGGCAGTTTTAGATAAAGAATATAAGAACTTAAGTTTGATTTACATCCTGGCACTATGGATTTGTGAGGAGTGGCGCCGCAATTAATTGTGTGTTGGAAATAACGCTCTCCCACTAGCACACATGAGTAGCATGGTTTGTGATCACAAATCAAGGAAATAATTAAAATAAGAAAATAATTAAAATAGATAAAACACAAAGCTAGACATCTTGAGGTTAAAATATAACGATGAAGACATAAAATTGTTCTATAAGAAAGACACTCCACAATATTTTATTATAAAGCGATGGTCGTTGCATCTTTCAATGTTTCCTTATTTCCTATTGATTAAAGTCAAGAGTCACAGATCAAGAACAAGAAGGAGGAGGAGGAGAAAGAAAAGAAGAAAAAGAAGGAGAAAATGAAAAACAGTATATTGAAGTAAGCTTTTAAAGCTTCTAGCCATGTACATCTATGTTCCTATATATCAATACGTGACAATAAACATAAACGACAATGCACATACTAGTAGAAGCCAAATGACTAGTCAATACCTGGATAGCATAGGCTATGTAAAGCGACTTAAAAGCACTGTGCAAATGATTGTCTAATGTGCGAGCTTCTCATATTGTCCACAATGTGTTAATATCTGAAGCATCCCCTTGATTGGTCGATGCCAAACTCATCTCTCGTAATTCCATCATTTCCACGAATGGTAATGACATGTTTTACCAAAAACGTAGACAGCAATGGTTATAATCATTCATGTTAATAAGGTATAAAAAAAACAAAAACAAAGACGACTCAAACATCAGGCGCGTGCAAAACAGATTCTATATGTGTATTATAGCTCATTCATTGTCTATTCGGTCGGCCGTTTGTAGTATTTATAATCACACCCAACAATCTACATTTCGATATTTTTTCACACAAAACACCATAACTACAACTTTTAAAAGCAAACGGAAATACCGTCGCCGATCAGCAATCATGGATCAGCGATTTACGCGCATGACCTATAAATAGTTTTCTTTTTTTTTTAACTCGCCATGAAATATGAAAGATTAGCAGATAAGTTCTGTCGCTGTCTCTCTTCGCCCGAGTGGAGATTTATTTTCATAGTACTCGCATTTCAAACAGGTGTTTTTCGTATACCATACCATGTAGTGTTCTTCCTCGTTTAACCTATTCCCCTTTCCGGGAATATTGGAGCTTGTCAAAATTGAAAGCAACAGCAGAGGAGATCAAGAAGCATAAAAATCGTAAATTCCCATTCCAATAATGTGATGAAATCATTGTGACAAAATGATGTGTTTCTCATTCGGAGCATTTATTTATTTGACATTATGTTTTCGAAAAAAGATTGTACCAGAAACGTCAAAATGATTTACCATTTTGTACGAGGTCTGAACGAACATTATTCTTTTTTAACAAAACAATTTCTCCTAAAGCTGCTTTCATAAATGGGGTACCTTTACATTTCGATGTAATAGACGATTTGTGTGAATACAAGACCACTTAATGAAATAATGTTTGTGCATAGACAAGATATGCCTTCTGAAAATCAGATACCTTTATGGATAACATCCGACTTTTATTTGGGGGAATCAAAGAATAAAAAGAAAAACAGCGTTTCTTGGACAACTAAAACGCTGTATTTATTGCCAAGTAAAGATGCATAAAAATGCCAAGTAAAGATGCATAAAAATGCCAAGTAAAATACAAAAGGGTATCTCCTCTACTGGTCTTTACGTTTTGGGGAAATTAGCCATGATTTTGAACTTTTGCTTTAACGATTATTTCAGAACTACCTGCTTTAGAGGATGAGCTATTTATGAAGATTAACTCCGGCGACCCCTGGCGTTTGGAAAGTAAAAACAGAGAGTGGTGTAACGAATACGGTTATAAAAATATCAAGATGACCATGCCCTGGTTCTTTTAGTGTTTTAACCCTTTCCCAAACAACAAATTTTCGACTGTCCCAAATTGAAAGAGTTTGCAGATGACATTTCAAAATGTGATGAAATTGAAAAATAATCTTCTGATATGGCAGAAAACATTGTGAAAAAAGGAGAAATTGCTCGCCACGAGCAATTTCTCCTTTTCCCACACTGTTTTCAAGAATCATCTGCAACAAAATGGTCAAATATTGTTATTGTTTGGTAATGGGTTAAAGGACTGTACATGGGCATGGTATGAATGAAGAAATAGTAATTAATGTTTAAACATATCTATTTTACTTCGATAGTGATTGAAGCTTGAAGCTTATTAAATTCACTCTCGATGAATGCTTCCTGGAAACATGACGAGTACTCGCGCCTTTTTGGGGTTAGTCCCGGTATTTTCACTTCGTAACGGTACTGAACCAGGATCTCTCGGGACTAAAGGCTGACGGCCTACCACTGAACCACTGTCGCCAATTAAGGCTGAATATTGTCGCAGAAATCACCATGAAAGAGCCAAGATAAATCTTCTTAAATACAACAAAGAAGGATTATTGAACACCGAGCACACGACGTCCACGCCACACCTTACAAAGGTTACAGACAGAGGGCGTCAGACGTGATGAGCACTGCATAGACGTCCTTCAGACGGACTCGAGTATCTCATTAACGCTTTACCAAACGCCATATTTTCGCCTGCCCCAAATCGAAAGAGTTTGCAGACGATATTTCAAAATGTGATGCAATTAAAAAATAATCCTCTGATAGGGCAGAAAACATTGTGGGAAAAGGAAAAAAATGCTCGTTAAGAGCAATTTCTCCTTTTCCCACAATGTTTTCCAGAATTGTCTGCAACGACGTGGTTAATTTGTCGTAATTGTTTGGTAATGGGTTAACTCGTTACTCCATTGTACATCTTTTTGGAGCGTATGTTACAAACAACTTACTAAAGTATATGATCGGTGAAAGCCAAACTATACTGTGGCAGCATAGCATATTACGTATAATAAGTAATGTATCGTTTTTATCTCACATTTGTTTTACATATATCACACATATAACTTATTATTTAAGTCATGATATGTTGTGTCGTCGGTTTTCGCTTTGAATTTCGTTCCATAACACATTCTCATATGGGGAATAAATTGAAGAAAATTCCAAGTCTCTCTCATACAATTTAGCTGTGTCGAACGAAATAAGATGTTATGATTCATGCGCAAAAACTATCAAATAAAGTATGTTTGTATTGAGTTTAATGCTGTGTCAACATTATTCAATATAACAGCTTCCGTGGTATTCACCAGTACTAGACTAGGACTTTGAAGGGTATAGTCAAAACACATTTTAAAGAAACCAGTTGCGCTGGTCAGAATTGAACCCGGGATCCCTAGGTTGCAGGTCAACCACCCTAAAAACCGGATCATGTAGGACTCAGTAACATTCAGTTCATTATAGCTTTACACTATGTTAGCCTATAGGTAGATTACAAACCTCATTTGTTGACGGTTCTGAGGTCGAGGCCGTATCGTTTGAACTAAAGAATATAACGAAGATAAAATTGAAGCATTATTTTGTCATCCATACCATTTCTCCCTTCATACTTTTGGTATCATAACGATTTTACGGTTAGACAGTTAAGAGTCTTGTTTAGTCCGAATGATCCAGGCATAGATGTTTCATTCCGCAGTTTCAGCTTGAATCATTCGAGTTAATACTTGTTGGGTTTCAAGACTCATTGATACTTCAATTGGCGCTGATTGAAACATCCATATATCGCATATTTTTTGTGATTGGTCATGTGCACTTGGCAATATCCGTGACGATAACTCACTGCAAAACTATTGAAATTTGTTAATTTAGTGAAGCGTTGACTGAATGTATATTCTGAAATAGGGTGGCGAAACGGTTAGCTTCGGGGACAAGAAACCGGTCAACCCGGGTATGATAGCCATCGGTATTTCGTCATGCAATGACCTTTGGCAAGACACGTTTTCTGGCCTAACAATGGTAAGTCACCCATGGAACATTTACTATCACAGTCAAGTGTGAGCCATGTACGTTAATGGATAAAACATCAACAAACAAACAAAACAAAAACAGCAAACATTTTCGGGCTATAATCCCCAACGAGAGACGACAGAAATACTTTGTCGGTACTACTTTGTGTTATTTCAGCGGAAGTAAAGTGTTAAACATATTGTACTTTTCTAGTACTTCAACCACATATCAATGGTTTAAAACTATAGACAAAGGACTCTTGAATTCAGACAACACGCTAAGATTTCCGGTCTATTACCACCCATAAAACAAAGGAATTCTATCTCCTTTTCCAGATAAAATCGTGTTGCACATAACAACGTCTTTGCACAAGTTTTAGTTTCTCTTAATATATTTAAGGTCTTCCTAACCCACTCTAAATATAATCCTCATTTATCGAGGAAGCAGTTAAAAGATAGTTAAGGATGAAAACCCACCCCCCATCTGTTCGCCACTTCGAGGCTTTTGAGAATGTTGAATAGAGTATTATATAGAATTAGGTTTTAATCCCAATCCACTTTGATATCCTTGGAACTGTGTTGTTAACCCTTTTTGTTCATCATAATTGCTGAACTTATATAGTCTTTTTGCCAAATCGATGTGTGAAATATTATTGGAAGAATAAGGATTTGCTCAGAATGAATAAGTTCCCCTCAAGACACCAAGGTTTGAAACATTGTAATAACAGAATGATTTGCTAATTCCTAGAAAATTGTCATTTAGTGACAATGGTTTAAATATGTTGCATTTAAGTTGAATCCCAGTATACGTATGTCTATAACCAGTTGTATGTTAATGAATTTGGAAATTAATGATTCAGTTCTTTTTGTCACGAACTTTACAAATGAACTAAGAGTTTCTCGTCCGCGCAAAACATATAAAGCAGATGTGCTTATAGGCTACCTTGCAAAGTACCAAGGATTTGCTTATTCATTATCTTCACCATTTTTACCGTTTTAAGTGCTTGTGACAAAGATGACTTTTTTCAAGTTGCTATGGGTAGAACACATTTTTTTCTGAAACAATCCATTTGTAACGATAACGAAGAACTTTTAAATTAAACCACAAGAAAGTCTTTGTATATTTTTCTTGGGCATTACATTTACAACTATGGGACTAGTACGAGAATCTGTGCTTCACAAGAAGGTACCCCATGTATCCCAAACAATGCAAACGTCATCAAATTGACCTTCACCTCATTAAAGATAGTAACATTAGAAAGGGATATCCAACAAATCCCAACCATTCTCTTTATTTGGAGGAGATTTTGTTTAACGAGAGTTCGCTGACGTCAGCGATTTTATTTTCTATTTTAAAATTTTACATCAAAATCACTCAAGTTTAGGGTCAAGTGGTTCAAGTCTAGTCGGAAATAAAACACACCGACTGTATTAACCAGCTGCCATGCGCATAACAAGTTTTCAGTGATTCATTCCTTCGAAATGCATTTCGTTGCTCAAGGTACTCTTGCATACTATGTTTGGTAATACAGCCCAATTGCCGCTGGGGTATGTATCTACAAATATGTGGACAGCATTAATGTTGATGTTTATTGTCATGTGATGTACAACCTTGATCGAATGTTTCAATGTACATGTATATGTATTTAATTAAAACATTTTAGTAAAAGCTCCAAAACAGAAAAAATATAACAATCCATTTAACTGTTAAAGGGCATATACATTTCTTGATCCTGGGTTCGCCATGATTTAACTAAAATGCTGACGAAAACGACTTTAAACATTATCCCAAAATGTTTGACATTTTGCAATGAAGAAGTCGTGAAAAACACCGATTCTAGTTGACACTTTAATTCTAAGATGTATAAAACATTAACACCGTCCGGGGCAAATGCTTAAGCTATACATTGGCCGATGGAGTGGCACTCGAGTGGGATAATGAAAGCAATGAAGGTCCTGTAAAAATCAATTAGTCTCTGACCAATCGGGACATCCTTTCTCGACAATAATTGTGTTGTAAAATTCGGAAAGGCGGCACAGCTGCGGTTATTTGAAGACATATGATTATTTTACTTTCCTGTTTTAGCGATATAAGCGAATACCTTACAACTTCAAACAAAGAATATAATACAAATGATAGACGAAGAATTAGTGAAAAGCCTCGGAATGTCGATTGAAGTAACAAATATATCTAAGGTATTCAAAATATACATTTACAAGTGTCATTGACCATCTTGGTGTCTGCAACTTCGAGAGCCAGCTTTCGGTATATACAAGGAGTTGTCAAGGGTTATGTCTGTACTAAACATTCCGTAATAAAAACGTTGTGGACAAATCCATGAAAATTGTTTTCATGAGCTAAATCGTCATGAGAATGTTTACTTCCATCAAAAAAGTCGTACTTTAGGAAAAAGGTGTCTTATTGAACAACAAGTATCGTTAACGATCGCATAAGCCCAGGTTTTCGCACAGGACGTCTCCGACTCAAAATATTTCCATACGTAAGGCGTGAAGTGAATACAATTCTAACACGAGTTTGGAATTAAACTTTAATGAAACCATTGTAATCTGGCGCCTCACGTGACAAATACGCCACCGCAATGCGCGGTAATTTGTAGACAAGGGGGTCACGTGATTCGATATCGGCGCGAAAAGTAAATCGATTCTAGGTACCCGCGCATGCCCACGAGACTCGTTTGCGGCAAATCTTATCGGGGTATCCCTTCTCATCGTGGTTCTTTGACGGGATTGCTGGTGAAAACGCGAGAGATGGAACTTTGTTCTCTTTTAGTAAACAAAAGTGCCAGTTTATTTGTTGAGTTTCAGCCTTTTTAAGTAGTAGTTATTGAATGAAATCAACGATTCCGATACAAAAAGCAACGCAGTGTAACAAATTAAAACACTCCGATATGCAGACACCAATATCATGAACATATTAAATCCATAAGTATCTATTTTCTTGTAAAATATTGCAAACATAGGAACAGTTCAGAAACGTCTTCAGTTATAAATAAGAATCGGTTTTGTTTTAAGTTTTCTTTTGCAAAATTTATTTCTATTGGAGATAACCGAAAGAATCTATTGTCGTTAGCTTGATGTTCGACTTGTTCGGAGTTAGATTTAGGGTTAGGGAAAAAACGATGTAACAACGAGAACATAATCTGAGTAACGTTAAGATCTCTTTCCTATCCACATATACCCGCACCTGTCCTGCCATTAAACAACACATAGGACATGCCTAGGATCATTCATATACGGAACAAAAGGAAAGCGAAGGGCAGAAAAACCATGTAAAAAAAAAAAGAAAACAGATTGAAGTATACCTGAGTCAGATTGACTTTCTTTATTACGGTATTGGACGGGAAAAGGATATCTTTATTTACCTAACACCATAACATATTGGAAGCGGCACCTTTAGAGTATTGCTGCAGTCTTAGATCCGCGAAATGTATCCATTACCATGCAATTTCTATAAGGTTGGGGAATTCCACTCGCACCTTGGGCCTTTGAATATTCATTGGGTAATGGCGCCCAGGCACGATCCCAGCTCCCCCTCCCCCTCCCAAAAAGGGAGAAAGATAATGAGATAATAAAAAGCATCTTAATGTTCACGTCTGTATATTTGGTACTTCCGTTGAAGTTTTTGTATTCAATAAAGAATGCGATGCGTATACACTGTACATATGCACCATTTATTGGACCGCACGTACGAATTTGCGAGCCCAACTCGTCGAAATTTACCGTATAAGCATTTCTTTCGTTTAAACCTTGTTTGTATCAAGACTGATGCAAAACCATATGACTGTGGTGGATCTTGTGAATTGAATATATGTAATCTAAAGCCTGGCTAGATTGCAAACTTACTGGTTCTATAGGTTATTTGAATGAGGTCAAACTCGGCGATCGTCTCTTTGAATAACGACAAACGTAAACTGACGTCCGCAGTACAAACATACATGTATGGTGATAATTATTGCTCGATGCCTATTTTTGTCCATAACAGCAATAGTCATTTCAACCCATCTATAATGTCTGCCTCAGGACCAGTCCGTCTTAGTCCCTATTTTTCTACTTGTGTACTGTCCATGCTGAGTGTTAAAGTGCTAAAGAAACAAGAACGTGATCATCTTGATCTTTTAAATCGCACTTTTCCTTTTATAGTCTTTTTTCAACTACCGAAATACAAAGACCAAGGAAGTTATACAAAGCCATATTTTGTTTATGTTTTAGAGCAAGTAATTCGGAAAGAATCAACATAGTAAATATTTTAAATCCTGGCTCCCACCAACAAATATCAACGCCAGACAATGAGCCACCCCCATTTATCTTATGTAACAATGTTCAGCAAACAATGGTGCATGTAAAATTTGCATAATTCAAACTATTTCTTAGGGTACAACGACCTTTGGAAGTATTTCAAAGATGCGTGTTCACAGATATGAAGACATGTTGAAGTTAAAAAATAAATTTTGCACAAAAAAACTGCACAACCACTGTACTGTTGAATGAAACACACACTGACGAATAGGCATTGGAGGCAAAATTATACTTTTTTAATTCTTTACAGTGTCTAAACAGTGAACTAACATGTATTTTAATGCAAAAGCGTGACATCGCTTCTTTGATCTACCGCATATAAACTACATAATTCGATTAGTTGACGATTCCTGAATAAATCGTGCTTTCAATAGCTACTTTTAATTATATATTTAACAATGCAAAAGTTGTAGTTCATTAACGACCTTTTTCTTTATTTGGGCTTTAATTTGTTCCTTCCTTCTTTGAACATGCAACTTAAACAGTGACGCTATGGACACCGTCTGATTTCTGTGCAATACCAGGTTCGACATACTTAAATGCCTTCATTGAGATTGACAAATTTGGACGACCTTCTAATTCGGAGTGATTTTCTCATTACAGGAAGCTGTTTTCCTCGTGATAAGTGAAGAATGCTATTACCAGACATCTTATTTTCTATCGTTCTAATACGAGAACGACATGCCAAACTTGAAAAGCAGGTGTGGATGAAAACATTGTATCGAAGCCTCTTTCTGTTCATACTAAGAACATTTACCTTTTGTCAAAATATATCAGTATTACACGTTAGAACATCATTTATTTCCGTTAAATACAACACTTGCTTTTTAACAATCTTTATATATCAAGCGATATTCCCGAACAGAGTTGTTTCTTTGAAGATATTTGCTTTATGGGTGTACAAATGATGTAAAAGTTTGGGCCACAATACAGGACGCTCATTGCATAATACTCAAACAAAGGCATCTTTTCTGAGGTTTTCTTAATAATGCTCTCGATAGAATATTCTTCGACAACGACTGAAGGGTTAGCCCTTCCAACCCCCCTTTTTTAAAATCTGCGACTGGTCCAGATTGATATACCAAGTAAAGCATAGGGAATCTGCAATATATTCATACTGAATAAAAAGTTTCTTTTCGAAACCATTTTCACAAAAGGATGAATTGTTCATAATGATGAATATATCCTGCTCACAATTTGATTTCTTAAGTGGTAAAAACGCCAAGGTAAGGAAATACGGAATAAAGGGGTTGCGTTAAGTTGATACCCACTCGTATCTATAAAAGATTTAACATGTTGAAATAGTTAATGAAATCGGTCTCATTTACAGCGACTCGAAATCCCGGGGGCTTAACTAAAGAGAGGGGCCCCAAGAGTGCTGGATTTAAAACCAATTTCAAGTTGGCACTCCAACAAAGTCGGCCTCGGTAAAGCCTAAAAAGCTTTGTGATAGCTATAAAAACATATGGGTGCATCAGATACCGCGGAATATTCCGTACATGTATATTTAAGAGAAAAGATTGGATGTAAAGCATGTAATTTGAAGAACAATCAAGATAAAATACCACGCTACAACGTGGGTGCAGACCGACAGAAGTCCTGTTGCAAAGTACAAGCCCCTGGTCGCGGGTTCAATTTTTGTAAGTAGCGGAGTCTAATCTGCTTATTTTCATGAATTCACATTCGGTACGAATACTGGTAATTTTAACACAGAAGGCTAAGTTGTTATGATTTATGGAAGTTGTAAGAAATTATTCACAATCAGTGTATAGATTGAATAGATAGGTCTAAACTGAATGTGATTTCAGTATACGATTATTTCGATGAGTAATTGTGCACACCATTGAATTTAATTCATACCAGTTTGAACATGTGCATCCGAAATATTTGAAAGATGCAAAACCTGAGATCTGCAAGCTCAGCGCTAATCAACATGCATGGAGCATAAATATCTTCTTCCCATGTAAATTATACCATAGTCAGGTATCTAACACACGACCTTTGTATTCTTTAAACACGTTCTGACAGATAGAGTTTGCAACGTCAAAGGTGATGGAAGGGATAGAGACTTTATTGCACGTTTCGTAATCCTGCGTGTTCCAGAGATTGCGTTGCTAAACCTAAAGTTTGGGGGTTCCTGGTTCGATTTCTATCACTGTCATTCGTTTGTAGTCGTTCCCTTTGGTAGCACTCCGTAACCCTAATCTAATACAGTTGCAGCCAGTCTGTGATTAAGCCTGTAATCAATTCACAGCAGAAAACCTTAAAACGAATATTCGAATTCGTAAAAATATTAATAAACTTTACAAAAAACATCAAGCATTCCATATGGGGATTTTTCTAAATCATGATGACCAAATTTTCTTTTAAATACAACGTTTTAAAAACTCGTCTGTTGCCAAAGTTTCTAATCCCGTGTGAATTAAAGAAACTGGTTAATGAGAACGGGTTTGAAGATACAAGCTGGTTTATTATCCTTACGCTCAACATAAAACGCTGCGGTCGTGGGGATGGTTTCAATTACATTTCACATAATACCAGGGGATGCTTTGTTAACATGCCATTTACATTAAACTTTATAACTTTCCAAAAAGAATATCTTTAATTGAATTATTTTTCAAAATGATTCAACTTCTTATAAACAAGGACTAGTTGTTCTAGGACTCTGGGAAATGGTACAATAGAAACATGGTATCCCTTGACACGACTACAGAGGTTCTGTTGCCAAAGTTTTGACTTCAAATTAGTATGTTAAATTGTAAAATAGAGTATTGTTCTTTTATGTATATTGGTCGGTGTGTGTGAATCAATGTTTTTTTTTAAATTGGAAATATAAAACAAAATGTATGATGACACAGGGCACGTTCGTAGGATAAATCAATCAATTTGGTTATTTGTAATTCATAAATGGTTTACATCAAGTCAACATTATTTCAGTTTCGTTTTGAACCCTGGTTCATGATGAGGGAGGAAGACCCTCAAATAAACTGTTCATAAGAGCTGCTCAAGACAGTATCGTCATTACAATATGAATCAAAGCGCTGATAGCGCTGACGACCTAATGTGCATTGAAAGAAAGATGATTGAGGAAACATTTGAAAATTTCTTTGGGCAACATCTCGAGGAAAAAAACTGCTCCTTTTACCACCATTACTATAATTATTATTTCTGTGAGCAGAGACTATACGATAGTCTATTTTTCGAACATCTGAACATCTTACGATTTCCCATGAGGCAACAGTTATAATAATATAGAGCAAAACAAAGCGAGTACATTCCTAGTTCCAAGAAGGTATTAGTCCGCACGGTGAAGGCGGATGTTTAATGAGTGATTGGGGCCAGACCGCTGTTTGTGTATCGATAAAGTACCGTCCCTCAAATAGTGGTATGTAAATTCAACGTACTAAGGTGCTGACACACCCTTAGTCCAAAAATCCGTGACGAGGAGAAATTTCTTCTTTAATCACAATAATTCCTTAACAATGTCAACAAATATCTGCTATTCTTAGCAAACGAGTTTTATGTTAATGATTCTGATTCCGACATATTCCAATGTTGAATAAATGTGGCAGACGATTGCGTATGTTACCAACAGGTAGATTGTAGCCCCGAATTTGTCTCGTGAGTTTAGGTGAGTTACAGATCCCACTTAACATGCAGTTTCAAACCATCAACATTCAAATTGATGAAACTCTGTTTGGCTAGAGGCCATACTCTTCCTTCATCTCCAATTCAAAATTTACACATTTTCAATGAAATGTGCGAATATTAAGGGATTAGATTTAACAATCGTAAACATGTTTGTGAACTGGATATATTGCTTGATATGTGCAATCGATCAAGTTTTCAAAAATGTTTAATATTGTTGGACGCAAAGAAAATTACTATTTCTTGGGGGATTAATTGTCGACTGCTGACACTTTCAATTTCGAACAGCAGTAAACTATCAAACTCGGGAAAATGGGTCAAAAGCTGTATTTCATCTGCTAACGCTTCATTATCATTTCTGCTCTGGAATAATCCAAGATATGCAACAGATACGATTTTACTATTTATCATAACACAAAATATATAATAAAACCTATCACAATGTTTAATTATTGTAAAAGAAAGATGTGCTTTACAATATATCAGAACATATATAAAAAAAAAATGAAACATAAATTGGAACGGTTTTTTTCTTTTCCTTTTTTTCATTGTTGTTTTATTTGTAATTCTGGTGTCTGCGGTAAGAAATCTTGAACCGCATTAAGGATATCCGGTATCAAATAAAGCTTAGAGAGAATGTGCAAACAAACATTCTCAATAAACGTATTAAGTGATGACGCCTGCATTACATACGATTCTATGTGTTATTTCACAGCCACATCCATCCTTCTAAGAAAAAAAGACTTCATTACGATCTAATATATACGAGCCGATTTATGAAAGAATAACCTTTATCTGCCTAAGCAGAATTAGATATCACATGGCCCCGTAACAACAAAGTTTCAACTTTCGGTGATGGCATTTATATAAAGGTTGTTCGAACCTGACAACGCTTCAAAACATAAACTTGTGTATTGCCTTCATTGAAGCATTGGTGTTTACTCGAAATCAAAATAGAGATTTAACCTTTTGACCTGAAGAGATAATTTTGTTGAGTCAGCAGATCTAAACGTATCTTCATATATTCTTCTGTGGATGTCAGTTTGTTCGAACCCGACAACGCTTTAAAACATAAACGTGAAATGCCTTCATTGAAGCATTGTTGGTCACTCGAAACCAAAATGACCTTTTTGACCTAAAGGGGGTAATTTCGTTGAAACAGCAGATCCAACCGTATCTTCTTGTATATTGACTGCGGATGATAAAGAGCAGCTGATGGACTGTACCGGAAACGGAAATAGTTCTGCTTCAGCATTCGGAGCACACCAATCACAATGCATTCCTACGTATTGAAAATGGCCGATTGAACATATCCAGAGTTTCTTTTTTTTTTGTTGATGCTGCTTGGTGCTACGAATACTTCTTTCTGTGCACTCCTCTTCTTGCTAAAATAGCAAATCGGCTAAAAGGTTAACAACATCCAAGCGCTTGATATGTCAGAGATCTGTAAGAGTTCTGCGGAAGTGGGTTGTAGAATGCATGGCTGATATTTCCGAAATAAACTCTATCGCGCATGCCAAAACATGCTGCATCAGTTGGCAGATAGGTTTCGATCTATTTAGAAACTTGATCGAAAGCAATAAGATTACCTGTCAGGTAATTAATTACGCAATATTTAGCTCGCTGTTTCATCAGTAATCCGACATAGAAGGTGATAATGAAACACTGATTCAACAACCAAAAAAAATGAATCAATTAAACACTTCCTTATCGTAGAAGGTTTTAAAGTTAATGGGGTGGACGCTTGAAAAGTTGATACATACATGCAGGTATTCTGGACTTGAACCACTTGGACTACTAGAGCTGTCTAAATGAATGACTGACTCCCGTAATAAAGGTGCTTCGTCACAGAAAAGAAAATTTGAGAGTCAAAATAAAATGTCGTACAAACAATACTGTTTTTGTATTGTATGACATACAACCGAGCGTAGTTATTTTAAAGCGAAGTTTATTCAGGAAGCGTCAATATATCAAGGTATATACAGTTTATATGAAGTACATCCCAAAAGCGATGTCGCTCTTTTGGATAAAAGCACGTCTTAATTAACCTTATACACACTTACACGAATTCAAAACGGTCCAATTTCACTTCCAATGACTTCTGTGCGTATCATATAACAGTAGAGCTTTTGTGCTGCTTTAAAGATATCAACTTTTTACTTAACATCTGTGAACAAGCTCATTTAAGCCGTTAGTTGTCATATATACCATTATTGTCTCTCACTATACAATGGTCGCTTAAAGCAAGACTTACTGTATAATTTTAGCTAGTTACCGGCAATCGCTGAAGGGTGCATGCCAGACCGTCTGGTTGCGAAGAGTGGCAACAGCACAAAAAGGCATATGAGAGTATTCTTTTTAAAATTAAGATCCGTTCTGTCAGATGTCTATCTCTCGAGTATAAATGTTAAGATACATATGTATCTGTACTTTGATCATGTAACGGAAGCAAAAAATGGTCACGACTTCGTGTCGAATTTAATACCGAAATCATGAATAAAGCATTTTCCCACACTTTTATTAACGTTTAGTTGGGCCATCCTTAAACACTTATGGTGGAGTTTTGTTCATTTTTTTTTCAAACTGTGTCGTAAAGATAAGAGCGGAAAAGAAGTTATATTCTACACTTGTTTTGTTAGATCTTTGTTTAAGTTAAACATGCAAGTTTGTATCTCATTAACAACTGATGGAGACCGACTAAGTCTTCCAACGTGTGTTTGGCGTCATAATGTAACTTTTGTTATGTAAGTTCACTGACAAAGTACCACACCTTTGGATTTAGAGGACTGAGTACATATAAAACCAAGGTTCACTATCAAATCGAATTGTGTAACACATTCTAAGGGAGCAAGAAAAGTTAAACATTTTGAGAGTTTCAACTTAGGACAGTTCATTGTATCGCGAGTCCAATCCGAAGTAACACGACACCAGGATACCGTTTTACTAGACACTTTAATTCTCTCCGAGACGCTTCCAATGACGTGTCACATTGCAATATTGTTCTTTCATTTATGATACTATCCATGTTTGTCAGCTTTGGCTTGCGCAAATGCATTCCTTACGTTGTTTATTAAACTAGTTCGATCCAGAAAAGGTAGGTGTTGGGACTCTTGAGAGGGTTGGGTCCACCAGAAATAAGTCTTTAAACGCTCTCGGGAGACGTATAAAAAGGTACCCGTGATTGACCCGTTTTAAGAATATGTTCATATCACGATACAAGTAGTTTTGAATTTTCATGTGAGCTAGGTACTTCCGCCTGTACCGACCTGGGTATTTAGTTAGTAAGGGATCTTATTCCTTCTTTGTTGATCTTGGCCCGCAATATACCCCATAAGAATGTAGAAAAGGCAGCACGCTTGGCTATTCGATAAAATGTTGGCGAGTGATATTGGGCGGGGGTCAGTTTTTTGTTTTGCTTAACCCATTACCAAACGGCCAAATTTTCGACTGTCCCAAATTGACAGAGTTTGCAGACGACAGAATGTGATAAAATTGGAAAATAATCTTCTGCTAGGACAGAAAACATTGTGGGAAAAGGAGAAATTGCTCGTAACGAGCAATTTCTCCTTTTCCCACAATGTTTTCCAGAGCAGTCTGCAACAAAGTGGTTTAAATGTCGTTATTGTTTGGTAATGGGTTGAACTATACGAAGCTACACGCCAACTTTAAATAAGGTGTTCTAATTACAAAAATGGGCTTAGCATGCTTAAAATAAGAACAGTTTAACGGGACTTGGAACTTATTCAGTGACCTCAGATTGTGACCCGAAGCACACGTGTTAAGTTTCAAACCATTTCTTAATCCCTTTACCAAACGCAAAATGTTCGACTGTCTCTTATTGAAAGAGTTTGCAGACGAAATTTCAAAATGTGATGAAATTTAAAAGTAATCTTCTGAGAGGGCAGACAACATTGTAGGAGAAGGAAAGATGCTCTAAACGAGCAATGTCTCTTTTTTCTACAGTGTTTCCAGTGTCGTCTGCAAAGAAATCTGGACAAATGTCGTTATTGTTTGGTAATGGGTTAAGCAGTTAATGAGATACACCAGGGTGAAACTCGACACTAAGGTGAGTGATAAGGGTGACGCTTGCCTTATTCTTCGCATGGTCGAGCTAAAAACTGTCACATGGTTACAAAGCTATAACCCCATGTTCACGAATATCACTGTCTCAGATCCTCACACGTAGTGTAAAAAATCCACGACTCCATCATCCGGACTGGGATAATGTATTAGTGTTGATCAAAGGGACATAACACCTCAATCAGCGTTTATTTTAAAAGAAACAGTTATTCCCCTTTTATAACTTTTAATAATACATCCAAATATGTCACTATTCTCCTACGCAGTGAGCTCTCTTTTCATTTTGGTTGGGAGCATCGTAGTGTTACAAAGTGAAATATTCGTGCGCGGAGTTTGATACGTCACGAGCCGATTTCGAGTTCATTCCAACATCCGCTTGAACATACATGTGACACAGATCATTTGATGGAAAGTAATCCGGAAAGGATAAATAAATAAACGAAGTAATAACATAATACACTAAACCAGTTTTTTTCATTTAAACAACAATGCGCTATTTCTTCAACATTTTTTCAATCGCATCTACTGATGCTTAATATGTAATTATTGTCCACTTACAGAATGCATCATGTCGAATTCAGTAAACAAAATAATGGCCAAGATCAATTTTGTGTTAGCATTAAACACATAGGTGTCCAAACTATATAATACACTATTCTCCCATGAAAATTACACACCCTCTGGCGTGGATACATTTAACCAAGGTGACACGTGATAAACAATATCAAACTCCTCACGGTAATCTTCCCTTTGCAACGCTGCAACGATCAATGCCGTCACAAGATTTTCATCAAGATTTTGATGATATTTAAACGATTTCTAACGGATATAGTTGTTAATTTGTTTCACAGTTTTAAAGAAATGAAGTTCTTTCTTCCAAATGTCCTCACATCTGTAAACAAGCAGTTTTAGGAACTTCATTTTGTAGAACAAGGCCAGACAATGATTTTGCGTGACGCTGGTTGAAAGTCTGATTTTGGCAGTCATGGGATACATATTTGTACCTGGACATTAGTTAGAAAATGTCACCACTAGTCATTGTGCTATCAACCTTTGCATTCATTTGCGTTTACTGATGAAGTATACTTGCAGCTTATAACCTATTACCAAACGCCAAATCTTCGACTGTCCCAAATTGAAAGAGTTTGCAGACGACATTTCAAAATGTGATGAAATTGAAATATATTCTTCTGATAGGGCAGAAAATATTGTGGGAAAAGGAGACAGTGCTCGATAAGAGCAATTTCTCCTTTTCCCACAATGTTTTCCAGGGCCATCTACAATAAATTGGTAAAATATCGTTACTGTTTGGTAATGGGTTAAACTTATACTAAAGCCGGATGAGGGTAAAACGGGGACAAATATATCTTTAATCAAGATACATTCCACTGCAGAAAAAGTTTCTTAAATCAAAGTTGATGAATTGCAAAGTACCGTTTGAAAAATGCAATACAATCTGATAAGGAGAAAATAAAGCATTTTGAATCATTGAGCACAAGAGAACACATACGAACTGAAATATATAACGTTTTAATCAGTAAACATTACAATTATGAAACAATAATAAAACAACAACAAAAAAGAAACAAACAAAAAAACAAGTAGATTATTTTGTAAATACAAATTTCTTCGACTTTGTAATAAAAACTTTAAATGGCTTGATGCTTAAAAACTAATTCATTAGATGAGCATCGCCTTATTGATAGAAAGTTTGTGCAAAAAATATAGAATCGATGACAAATATAACAACGCAAGTCTACCATGTTGCAGACCTCTTGAGAAAACAGCTCTCGATGTGAAACAAGGAAAAGCTGGATCATCGAAAGCTTTGAGCAAAGTTCTTCATAAAGGTGAAGACAGCTCAATAGATTGATTACGTGTAAGAAGGGCTTGAGGGATGATTCCTTGTGTTCATTTCTTATATCTCTCACATGTCTGAAGCATAATTCTACATAAATGTTCTGCATGTTATATGCTACTTATACAACATCAAGCTTCTATTACCAATAAAAGTATTCGTAATGTACTTTAACAAAAAACATAAACAACAACAACAACAAAAAAAGGGAATAATGCCACTAAAACTCATCTGAGTTAATTCTATTGAATAAGCTTAGTTTCTAGTTCCATGTGCTTAACTTTGGACATAAGTTGCATCTTAATGACTTCTGAAAACAGTAGCATGAATGCAGCCAGAGCATAGACGTTTAAAAATTTGTGTAGTAAGATTTTAATATTACATTACAGCCTTGCTTCATTTCCGAATGCTGTGACTGCAATAGATGTAGTGAAACACATGCAGAAATCCCCGAGCAAAAGAGGTAAATCAATTATCTTCTACCACAAAAAGTTGCATCAAATATGCAGAATGGTATGCAAGCTTTCCCTAAGGCGGATTCCGCCACCAAAGAATTCCAACACATAGCAACAGGATCAGATTCCTTCCTGTCCAGAGACGTTTAAGTATGGTCTGGGATCTTAATACAGACTGTTCTTCCTGCACTAGTTCAAGAAAAGACAAGCCACGGACTCGTAGAGGAGTACTATCTACCGTGGTGTAGATGGGGGAGGAGGAGGGCATTGCAAAGATATACCAACTAAACAGGAACAAAAGTGTTGCAGTTGTAAGCCAGAAAACTGTGTGAGCGAGAGACATGTGGGTAGAACGAATTGACAGAGGATTCAAATATTTTAGTGAAAACTACATCCATGGATTGTCAGGTTAGCAGTTTAATTACTATTAGATATTTACCCTAACTTACTTTCGGTTTCAGGTAAACATGTATCTGGAGTATATTTCATACTATGCTGTCAAGATGGCGACCGCATTGAGTGTCACGCAGTGAGATAGCTCACGCTAGATCAAGGACTGGGGAGCGTTACAGATGTTTTAAGACTGCCATTCTAAAACTGACTTATCAGAAACATTTACTTTATGATTTAACTGAATCAAATTTGGTATGGATGGTGCCAAACAAAAATTATTGTGGAGTTTTTTTAATTTACACTGTGATACATTTAGGCCTGTTAAACATTTTCTACACGGACTTCTTGTTTATACCTGAGCACCACGTGCCTATATCTACTGTGTACTGGTGGTGTGTACTGGTGGTGTGTACTGGTGGTGTGCACTGAAGTGTGTTTGTACTGTTGTGCTAGTATTTCTGTGTTGTTCACGGTCAAGTTCATAAAGGAAGTGTTTTGTCTTGCCGTAAAAAATTAGAGAAACACTGTATCATCAACGTATTTGATCATACTTCATTTCCAGGCTTGCCATGTCAAAAGTTTCATGGGTAATTCATACTCGACAGTCCTAGATAAAGATAATAATGTGGATAGTGCATTCCCATGCCGACAGGGTATGAGAAAAAGTGCTGTCAACTGACAAATATTGTAGATGGAAAGGCTGAGGCAGGTTTGCCCTTGATGACACTACCAGAGCTGAGTAACGCAGTGTAATCAAAAGCATGATATTCTTAATCCATATGCAAAATTAAAAAAATAACAACAAGTGCTTGTGTCGAGTTAAGTCCTTTGAAAAGAAGAAAACTTGTTCATTAATCTCTGGTGTAAAGAAAGAATTAATAAAACAGACAATGAAGAATGTTATAAGTTGCATTTGGTTTAACGGTGCAAGAGTACATGGTTTCAACTTGATATATCTTCTTTTTTTCTTTGAATTGAATTTTGATGAACAAAACTTGCTGTTGTAAAATAAGTAATATTGTAAAGCATACATTATAACGTGTTGCCTGAGAACTTTAATTCTGCCAACATTGATGCAACTGGGAGCATAATATCTAAAGGCAATTAGTCAATGACATCCTAGGCTTTATTCAGTCTTTGTCAAACCAGAAGCATCCACCTCCCCGAAATCCTTCTGGTGAACATGATAAACACAATTTCTAGAAAATGATTTTGTGTTTGTGATTATGTTGACATAAAACATGGATTGGAAGATGGTCTTTAAGTAATAATTGGACGGGAACAAATGGTGGGTAGTCTGTGATTATGCTAACTCCTGTATTTCAGTATATAGCTCGTGGTTCAACATGCTACAACTATGTTTGGGGAATCAAATCGGAACACTAAACAGAGTATATCGCCCAGCAGTAATCCTACTACTTCTGAAAGACACAAAAATGGGCTAAAGAATATTTGTTGGCAACGTAATGGGTAAATGAAAGGTGTTTTAAGGCAATGTAACCATGAGCACGTCTTATATTAATTATAGACTTGAGTAAAAAAAGCCCACAGTTAAAAAACGGCAACAAAACAGTGAAATACTGGAATGTTATAGATTTTTATGACGAAAACATTTATACCATCTGTAGGGAACTTTCCCTCCTTCTCTATATTCTGTATTTACAATATTGTAACACGTGGAATGTTATAGATTTTTATGACGAAAACATTTATACCATCTGTAGGGAACTTTCTCTCCTTCTCTATATTCTATATTTACAATAGTGTAACACGGGGTACTGTTCTTATTCTAGTCAAACAGTCAAAACACTGATTTATTATATGTATGGTAACATTTTTATTTCGGGGCCCACCCAAGGAAACAATTAGGAACTATCACTGTTTGAAACGAGGGATTATACATTTCTTGACAGCTGCTCACTCTCATATCTTGTGACCTTTATTCTTTTTCATAAAATCATTATACGTCATCTCGTTTCAGCGGAACACATGCAATTGACAGTCCTTTGCTCATGATGCCAAGGAAAGACAAAAAATTTCACAATGATTGGAGACCTGCAAGTACAGGTAAGAGCCACACACCCAGACCTTCCCATGCAAAGGGAGAGATTTAATAGGGCAAACGTGTTTGATTTCGCCACAGAATTAAAGAACAGTTGATGGCAGTCATCAAACCATAAGTATATCTGATATAGAATAAAGAGTTTCAACTGCGTAACAAAACGGCATCAAAACAGTGAAACACTGCTTTAGTACAGATTTTTATAACGGCAATATTTATATCATCTGTAGGGAACTTTCTCTCGTTCTCTCAGTTCTGTATATATAATATACATGTATATAGAGGGAAATATGTTCACAACAATCCGCCATCATTTCGTTTTAGTGTTACGAAAATTGGCGACTGGCCTGTTATCTAACCTGTTTGCTACTCTGGGTATCTTTCCTCATCAAAACTAAGTAGGTATTTAAGGTTTTGGAAAGCAGACAACACAAACATTTATTTTTAGAAAATGAACCCGCATTCTAAGGGTTAAACATCTACCTTGATGCAAAAGGGAGATACATATGCAGGGGGTCTATAGTCAAAGCACCCTTAACATTATTCAGGCTTTGCCAAATCAGGGGCAGCATCCCAAAGATATTTCTCTAGCGAACATGATGAAATTCTGCCAAATATTCCGAGGTAATACAGTTTTCGAGCTATGAGAAGAGTAGGTAAGAAAAAAGTAACTGTCAATGTCACAAGTAGAAAGTAACAGTTACACAATGATTCAATACCACTTAAAGACATTCAATACATGTTACCTGATTGAATTTAACCCTTTCCCAAACAATTATGACATTTGACCACTTTGTTGCAGAAGACTTTAGAAAACATTGTGCGAAAAGGAGAAATTGCTCTTGACGAGCAATTTTTCCTTTTCCCCACAATGTTTTCTGGCCTATCAGAAGATTATTTTCAAATTTCATCATCTTTTGAAATGTCGTCTGCAAACTCTTCCAATTTGAAACAGTTGAAAAAAAATTGTTCGGGAAAGGGTTAATATAAAGGTAAACAGCAATGGTAATTGATCATGCATAATGTGATGTAGATAACAGCCATGTAATTTTGATGGAATTAAGTTATAAAGTGTTATTTAATAGGTTATAATGCATTAGGTAAATGTGTATGTAATGAGTGAACTTATAATAAAATATGTTATGTTTTCAATCAATTATAAGGCTAATTAGAACAAAATTCTGAACAAATATATGAATATTGGCAATTAGAGAATGATGATAAATAAATTATGTAATGTTTTCAATGAAATGAGGTCATAAGACATTAACTTGAAATAAAAAGGTTGCTTGCATATTAAAATCATGTTTTAGCTAAATTAGGATTTTCCCATCTTGGTCCCTTAACTTTGAAAAATATCTTCTGGAAGTAAAACACTTTACAATGGTCATTGATGAATGCTTATCACATTTTGACCACATGCTTGATGGCGCATCCTGTTTAAAGTCATGACATGCATGCTTGAAAATAGTATATGGTGTTTTCTTCCCATTTCATTTAAAGAAGCACTGTTTAATCAATGTTAATGGTAAGTAAATAATTTGAGCATTGATAAGTAGGGTTATATTTGCATTATTTTATTGGAAACATTGATTAATCTCTATCTAAAATATATTGCTTAATAAGGAAATGCCATGAATGTTTGTAATATGTCACTGTTGGTTGCCATCTTTGTTTAGTCTGATTTTAGGAGTTAAATAAATGCAAATATATAAAAGAATTGACAATGCGTGTACGATGATAAATAAATGAAACAGTTCCATGGAATATACTTATATTTATATAACTGGAAATACATAAGTTGGTTAAAAAAGGGATAACACATTGACAACCCAGATCATCAGATAATAATGTACGAGATCATACAATGAAGCTAGCAGAAACCATTACTTATAGAGAACAAAATCTGAAAGCTTTATGATGAAGCACTACTAATAACGTTTATATTTGAGAAACCCTTGCAGAGTAATATCAAACTCCATTATAAAGGCATGTTTTATATTTGTTTGCTACAGAATCCATTATTTGATTCATGTTACCTGTATGAATTTACTAAGACATCTTCTAATTAATTATCTTAAGATTCACTAACAGACTTCACTTGTCCTAATTAACAAATTATGTAACTACTAGAGTTTCCAATTTTAAAATGATCCAGAACTGAAAGAGGCACTAAAACAATGTTCAAAGAAACAGAAACTATGTAAATATGATGTGTGTGTGTGTTTGGTTTTTTTCTTCAAATTTATATATATTACAAAAACATATCAAGACTCAAAAGCTTAAACAAAAAAACTTGAAAAAAAATGTTGTGTATGTGTAATGTTTTTAATTACAAAGAATGAATGAATGAATGAATGGTGTTTTAAGGCGCATTGACAGCTAAGGTCATTTAGCGCGCATTATGATGATGTGGATAAATGTATATTAAAACTATTAATAGGTTAAAATGTATTTGTTTAAAAAAAAATAAATAAGACTTTTTAATTCATGAATAAAAGTAGAAAGAAAATTTGTAAAAAATTAATGATTGTTAATAGATTATTTGTAATGAATGTGTGATATTAAATTACAAAGAAAAAGAATCATTAGATCAAATAACAATCTGAATGACTGCATATTTTTTCTTTCTCTTTATGCACTTTTATAATTTTTAAAAGAATGTTTTGATCATGTTCCACTAATATCATAATGCTTTCTTAAGGCTCCCAACTACAAGATACAAAAAGCATCCACTGGAGATACAATATTTTTTTATTCATTTGTTGGTCATAGGAAAAACACCTGCAGATCAAGGACATTTTCTTTGTCCCATTTTACAGTACAGTATTGTATTGTGTCATCGTAAGGACCACATCCAACATAAGAATTGTATTTATCCTCCTAGCATCATTGGACATGCACTATGAGTTGGCAACAAGGTCATACTATTTTGCCCATATATCTAGAATAAATAGCTTGCTAGAATCCGATAAAAAGAAAGTACATGTACCAGAAAAAACATTTAAGTCAATGCTGTTTGAGAGGTGCTTCATTAGGTAAGGTTTTGAGGCAAGTTTCTATATAAACATCCATTACTTAAAAACTTATTTTGTATTGTAATGATTTATCTCAAAATCGGTCTATACTCTTCACATCCTTTCAAAATATGTGAGGCTAAAAGAAAGCATCCGATTTTAAAAAGTATTTTCAATGATAATGTTGTATTTACATACATGTTTCAACTATTGTGAAAAGTCATCTTTTGAAAACCAATTTGAAATAAATTTGGATCAAAAAGAACCAAAGAAAAAAAGTTATCAAACCTTTGGACAAGGCGGTTCACCCCCACTCCCAAGGACTAAGTCTATAGGATGACACCAATCAACACACCATGATGTAATATGATGAAATCTTTGCTCTTCCTAAAATAACTGTAACTTGGTAAGTGAACAGTTCATCAAACGGTCTTGTTTTACCACATAATTACAGCATTTAACAAAAATGGCAGGACGAACATTCCAGATTGAACATGGTGCATTTACCTATATGTTAGGCCAACTCATTGACATTATCTATTAAGCAAAACTGTTTGCAGAAGGTCAGAAAACACTAATGGATAATGAGTAAGGTCTTATATTGACTATAAATTCGAGAAGAAAATCAGTTATGCCAAGCAGCATCAACATAGAGTTTTATGAAGGCAATCTTTATACTATCTGTAGGGAACTTTTTCCAAATACTTCCTGTTTTGTATATTTTCAATGTCTACAAAGGGAGTGGTGGTGTCAATAACCGACCTGATTTCCCTTTGTATTATGATCCTCGATTAACTGCTTCAAATGACAACAAATATGTGTCAGATGCCATAAACAACAGAAACATGTATATCAACAATAAGGTAATTAAACAATAAAAATGGACAATGAATGAATGGTGTTTAAAGGCGCATTGGCTAGTGTGAACCACAAGACCTTCCTCCAGATGTCGTAGAACCCGATCAACATTTATGATCACCTAGCAGAAGTCACGCCTTTGATTGAGGACGAAAGCATCTTCGAACCTCAAGATGCAGAAAGCAGCACCCTGACCGACTGGATGGCAGATGTCGTTGGTCTATCACAGGCCGAACTTCACAAGAAGTCTCCTGTCATGCACCAAACGTCCATTAAATGAGGAACGCTCATACCACTTAGAGCTACACAGAAGACGTTGGCTGACAGAAGAACTAGATTACATAGATGACCTGCAGAAAGAACAGGAATAAGCCAACCCTCAAATAACCCATGAAGATCTAGATGATCTTGACGAGTTCATCAATAGTTTCCCAAAGTGATAATTGGTCTTCCAGAAATTAATATAAAGGCTTCCATGACGTTTCAAGTGCTTGATTCTGTACTAGCAGTTGTTGAGGGGCTGTAGTTGGTTTATGGGAGACAATGGTAAATATGGAATAGTTTGTAACTTGCAGTAGACAATGCTTGTAAGTTAGTTAAACATTTCAAAAATATTATTGAATTTTATAATGTAACACAAGTGGTGAAAGGTCAATTTCTTTTCCGCTGGAATACAAGGCATTTGTCTCTGATAAGTTTAATGAATTAGTGATTCAAGCAAATAGACAACTGAAGATGGAATTAAAATACAAAGAATATATTTATTATTGGAAATTGAAGGGATTGAAATAGGAATCAAACTTTGTGGATGGGGTACATTTAACCAATGAAGAAATGATACAAATGTGGTTTGATAATCCTTTAAAATATTGTTTAATACTTCAACAAGAAATAATGTAAGATGTGTGTTTTTTAAGTATAACAATAAGGACTATTACTTAAAGATGGTCAAATTTATTGCCTCTGAAATAATGCCGGCAGCCAATTGTATCTTCCATATGTGTATTGTTTACTTTGAAGTGAATATTACGTCAAGAAGGTGTATTACCTGAGCTTTCGCAAAAGTTACATAGAGGGAAAAGGCACTTTCAATTCAGTATTTTAAACTAAACATCAATTTTGTGTTCGTTTTTCACCTTTTAATCACTTGATATGCCACGTAAGAGAATAAAGACTGTGTCAGCGGGCAAAAGAAACCCTTACACCAGGTCTAGCCGGAAGACAACGCCAGATGTGGAAGGTGAGGACGAAATTGTGTATCTTTCGTCCGATGAACCTTATGCGGGTAACCCATTTGTGAATTTACTTAACACAGCAATGAGTTAATGAATGTACATAAATAATTTGTAATGAGCGTGTGATATCAAATAAATAATTTGTAAGTAATTAATGATATATGGATAGTTTAAATGAGTAAAGAATCACAATTTATTCATTTGCTTTCAAGCAATGACTTGGCAAGAGATACAGTTATGATGGTAAACACACTTTTGACCAGGACACCATGCGTTGGATCAACCGCCGGATTCTATTGAACAGGAAATTCCTAACCTTCACCCTTCCTCTGCACTGATAAGGCCAAGGCCAAAGAAAACCCAGGTTAATCATTGGAATGCATGACTTTAATTTAATTGACACTTTTAATTATCTTTCTTTTAGAAATGATCTTTTTTCTAAATCTCTTTGTCCCAGCCAGTTTAATTCCTTAACTGACTTCGGAGATCATTCATAATCCGACCTTTCCCCTTCAAATGATCGTGGCCATGACCCGCGGTGAAGGTCACAGCTTTGCCAAGAACAACACAGTGACCCTGAGAGACCTACTTCATTTGATATAGAAATAGATATAAAATAGTAAAATAAAAACAAGTGCCCAATTTACTAATTACCCAACTCTGTTGCAGACATTATTTGACAGCATGTGTGAATCAGTTTGGGAAGTTACATCAAGCTCTTTCCACAGCGTTTCTATGGGCATGTAAACTAGGGCAAACAGCATCAGCAATGTTTTGTTCATACAAAAAACATATAAAGACAATAAATAACATAATCTCTTATTTAGAAAAATACCAGAAAGCATTAATGAAAACCTAGAAGAAAAAGTCAACATGATCATCAAAGAGCACATGAAACTGATTGATGTTAGTGTCTCCAATGTTATACATATTTCTCTACTAAGAATACTTCTCATATTCCAGGAATGGTTGTTGCCACGTTCCCCAACAGTGAAATAAGAATGAAGCAGGGTCTTCCCAAAGCCTTTTGAACGCAGTGGGACCCAGCGCTTGAATTTTGATTAAAACAAGCACTCCTCCAGCATCTTAATTAATTTTCACTATGCTTGAAGTTTCTCCACAGAAAGGGCAAGGCGCATTATTGTCAAAAAGCGTCTGGAAACGACAATACAGAGCATAGCTATTCTTTTAGGACAATGAATTAGCAAAAAGTGAAGCATATGAACAATTTAAGGTCTTATCAAGATGATTTCAAGAAAAACTTTAGAATATAATGTGTTAAAAACTGTAAGCAAGTTCTATATATTCATGTACATTACATGCTTAGGAATTTTGGATTGTTTTTCATTAAATATATTCTTGTAAACATCAAAACCATATTTTTGATTTGCATAAACACCAATGTTTAAGTCTTTTTGGTTTAAATGGAATCAACATTGTGATAGAGAATACTATAAGAATACAGAATACAACAAAGAAATAGAGAACAATTGTTGCCAGTCACGTTACCATGGGTATATCTGATATTGATTCATAAAGTTTAGTTAAAATTCAGCATTTGAACAAAACAGCATCAAAACAGTGAAAAACTGTTATAGTAGAATTCTATGATGGCAGAATCTACACCGTCTGTGGGGTATTTTATCATTCTCTCAGCTCTGTATTTTTAATGTCTAAAGACAACAAAGAAATAGAAAACAATTGTTGGCAGTCACGCTACCATGGGAATATCTAATTTTAATTACAGACTTTAGTTAAGACTTGGCTTCTAAACAAAACAGCAGCTAAGCAGTAATAACTGTTATGGTAGAATTCTATGATGGCAGAATTTACACCATCTGTCGGGAATTTCATCATTCTCTCAGCTTTGTATTTTTAATGTCTGAAGACAACAAAGAAATAGAAAACACTTGTTGGCAGTCACGTTACCATGGGAATATCTAATATTGATTATAGACTTTAGTTAAGACTCAGCTTCTAAACAAAACAGCATCTAAGCAGTAATAACTGTTATGGTAGAACTTTATCTTGTTCTCTCAGTTCTGTATTAATAATGTCTGAAGACAACTGAGAAATAGAAAACACTTGTTGGCAGTCACGTTACCATGGGAATATCTAATATTGATTATAGACTTAAGTTAAGACTCAGCTTCTAAACAATACAGCATCTAAGCAGTAATAACTGTTCTGGTAGATCTTGTTCTCTCAGTTCTGTATTTATAATGTCTGAAGACAACAAAAAAATAGAAAACAAATGTTGGCAGTCTCGTTACCATGGGAATATCTAATCTTGATTACAGACTTTAGTTAAGACTTGGCTTCTAAACAAAACAGCAGCTAAGTAGTAATAACTGTTATGGTAGAATTCTATGATGGCAGAATTTACACCATCTGTCGGGAATTTCATCATTCTCTCAGCTCTGTATTTTTAATGTCTGAAGACAACAAAGAAATAGAAAACACTTGTTGGCAGTCACGTTACCATGGGAATATCTAATATTGATTATAGACTTTAGTTAAGACTCAGCTTCTAAACAAAACAGCATCTAAGCAGTTATAACTGTTATGGTAGAACTTTATCTTGTTCTCTCAGTTCTGTATTAATAATGTCTGAAGACAACTGAGAAATAGAAAACACTTGTTGGCAGTCACGTTACCATGGGAATATCTAATATTGATTATAGACTTTAGTTAAGACTCAGCTTCTAAACAATACAGCATCTAAGCAGTAATAACTGTTGTGGTAGATCTTGTTCTCTCAGTTCTGTATTTATAATGTCTGAAGACAAGTAAGAAATAGAAAACACTTGTTGGCAGTCACGTTACCATGGGAATATCTAATTTTGATTATAGACTTTAGTTAAGACTCGGCTTCTAAACAAAACAGCATCTAAGCAGTAATAACTGTTATGGTAGAACTTTAGCTAGTTCATTCAGTTCTGTAAATATGATGACTGAAGACAACAAAGAAATAGAAAACAATTGTTGGCAGTCACGTTACCATGGGAATATCTAATTTTAATTACAGACTTTAGTTAAGACTTGGCTTCTAAACAAAACAGCAGCTAAGCAGTAATAACTGTTATGGTAGAATTCTATGATGGCAGAATTTACACCATCTGTTGGGAATTTCATCATTCTCTCAGCTCTGTATTTTTAATGTCTGAAGACAACAAAGAAATAGAAAACACTTGTTGGCAGTCACGTTACCATGGGAATATCTAATATTGATTACAGACTTTAGTTAAGACTTGGCTTCTAAACAAAACAGCAGCTAAGCAGTAATAACTGTTATGGTAGAATTCTATGATGGCAGAATTTACACCATCTGTCAGGAATTTCATCATTCTCTCAGCTCTGTATTTTTAATGTCTGAAGACAACAGAGAAATAGAAAACACTTGTTGGCAGTCACGTTACCATGGGAATATCTAATATTGATTATAGACTTTAGTTAAGACTCAGCTTCTAAACAATACAGCATCTAAGCAGTAATAACTGTTGTGGTAGATCTTGTTCTCTCAGTTCTGTATTTATAATGTCTGAAGACAACAAAAAAATAGAAAACAAATGTTGGCAGTCTCGTTACCATGGGAATATCTAATTTTGATTACAGACTTTAGTTAAGACTTGGCTTCTAAACAAAACAGCAGCTAAGCAGTAATAACTGTTATGGTAGAATTCTATGATGGCAGAATTTACACCATCTGTCGGGAATTTCATCATTCTCTCAGCTCTGTATTTTTAATGTCTGAAGACAACAAAGAAATAGAAAACACTTGTTGGCAGTCACGTTACCATGGGAATATCTAATATTGATTATAGACTTTAGTTAAGACTCAGCTTCTAAACAAAACAGCATCTAAGCAGTTATAACTGTTATGGTAGAACTTTATCTTGTTCTCTCAGTTCTGTATTAATAATGTCTGAAGACAACTGAGAAATAGAAAACACTTGCTTGCAGTCACGTTACCATGGGAATATCTAATATTGATTATAGACTTTAGTTAAGACTCAGCTTCTAAACAATACAGCATCTAAGCAGTAATAACTGTTGTGGTAGATCTTGTTCTCTCAGTTCTGTATTTATAATGTCTGAGACAAGTAAGAAATAGAAAACACTTGTTGGCAGTCACGTTACCATGGGAATATCTAATTTTGATTATAGACTTTAGTTAAGACTCGGCTTCTAAACAAAACAGCATCTAAGCAGTAATAACTGTTATGGTAGAACTTTAGCTTGCTCATTCAGTTCTGTAAATATGATGACTGAAGACAACAAAGAAATAGAAAACAATTGTTGGCAGTCACGTTACCATGGGAATATCTAATATTGATTATAGACTTTAGTTAAGACTCAGCTTCTAAACAATACAGCATCTAAGCAGTAATAACTGTTGTGGTAGATCTTGTTCTCTCAGTTCTGTATTTATAATGTCTGAAGACAAGTAAGAAATAGAAAACACTTGTTGGCAGTCACGTTACCATGGGAATATCTAATTTTGATTATAGACTTTAGTTAAGACTCCGCTTCTAAACAAAACAGCATCTAAGCAGTAATAACTGTTATGGTAGAACTTAAGCTTGTTCATTCAGTTCTGTAAATATGATGACTGAAGACAACAAAGAAATAGAAAACAATTGTTGGCAGTCACGTTACCATGGGAATATCTAGTATATATTAAAGACTTTAGTTAAAATTTGGCTCCTACACAAAACAGCATCAAGGCAGTAATAACTGTTATGGCAGAATTCTATGAAGGCAGGTTCTACACAGTCTTAAACGGAACTTTATCTTGTTCTCTCAGTTCTGTATCTATAATGTCTTAAGACAACAAAGAAATAGAAAACAATTGTTGGCAGTCATGTTACCTTGGAAATATCTGATATTGATTAGAGTTTAGTTAAAATTCAGCTTGTAAAGAAAACAGCATCTAAGCAGTAGTAACTGTTATGATAGAATTCTATGATGGCAGGATCTATACCATCTGTGGGGAACTTTATCTTGTTCTCTCAGATCTGTTTTTATAATGTCTGAATACAACAAAGAAATAGAAAACAATTGTTGGCAGTCACGTTACCATGAGAATGTCTGATATTGGTTAGAGTTTAGTTAAAATTCAGCTTGTAAACAAAACAGCATCTTAGCAGTGGTAACTGTTATGGTAGAATTCTATGATGGCAGGATTTATACTGTCTGTGGGAACTATACCTTGTTCATTCAGTTCTGTTTTAATAATGTCTGAATACAACAAAGAAATAGAAAACAATTGTTGGCAGTCACGTTACCATGGGAATGTCTTATATAGATTAAAGAGCATTAAATCAGTGAAAAACTGTTATGGCAGAATTCTATGATGGCAGGATCTACACACTTTATGGAGAACTTTACCTAGTTCTCTCAGTTCTGTATCTATCATGTCTGAATACAACAAAGAAATAGAAAACAATTGTTGGCAGTCACGTTACCATGGGAATATCTAATATAGATTAAAGAGTTCAATTAAAACTCAGATTCTTAACAAAACAGCATCAAAACAGTGAAACACTGTAATGGCAGAATTCTATGATGGCAGGATCTACACAGTTTATGGAGAACTTTACCTAGTTCTCTCAGTTCTGTATCTATCATGTCTGAATACAACAAAGAAATAGAATATAATTGTTGGCAGTCACGTTACCATGGGAATATCTAATATAGATTAAAGAGTTCAATTAAAACTCAGATTCTTAACAAAACAGCATCAAAACAGTGAAACACTGTAATGGCAGAATTCTATGATGGCAGGATCTACACAGTTTATGGAGAACTTTACCTAGTTCTCTCAGTTCTGTATCTATCATGTCTGAATACAACAAAGAAATAGAAAATAATTGTTGGCAGTCACGTTACCATGGGAATATCTAATATAGATTAAAGAGTTCAATTAAAACTCAGATTCTTAACAAAACAGCATCAAAACAGTGAAACACTGTTATGGCAGAATTCTATGATGGCAGGATCTACACAGTTTATGGAGAACTTTACCTAGTTCTCTCAGTTCTGTATCTATCATGTCTGAATACAACAAAGAAATAGAAAATAATTGTTGGCAGTCACGTTACCATGGGAATATCTAATATAGATTAAAGAGTTCAATTAAAACTCAGATTCTTAACAAAACAGCATCAAAACAGTGAAACACTGTTATGGTAGAATTCTATGATGGCAGAATTTACACCATCTGTTGGGAGTTTTATCATTCTCTCAGCTCTGTATTTCTAATGACTGAAGACAATAAAGAAATAGAAAACAATTATTGGCAGTCACGTTACCATGGGAATGTCTAATATAGATTAGAGTTTAGTTAAAACTCAGCTCCTAAACAAAACAGCATTAAAAGCAGTGAAACACTGTTATGGTAGAATTTTATCTTGTTCTCTCAGTTCTGTATCTATAATGTCTGTAGAGGGAGTGGTGTTCACAACAATCTGTCTGATTTACATTTGTATTACAATCCTTGCTTATATGTTAAAAGCAGTGATATGTATGTGCCATATGCAAGTGACAGCAGATTTAGTTCTGTTTCAATGATGAGGGGCGAGTTCATCACAAAATAACAATTGAAGGATCAGAGCCCAAATCAGTATTTTGCTCCACTGAAGAGAAAACAAAGTTTATGTTTGTTCATCAGGCACAACAAGATGTATCAACTGGAGTCACACAACATACATACAGTGAAGCCTCGTTTATCGGGACCCTGATTATCCGGATGTCTCGCAATCAGAATGAAATTGTAAGGGAACGGACTTATTTGACCAGTTTGATACAGACGACTTTTGAAAACATTGTGGGTAAAGGAGAAATTGCTCATGATGAGCAATTTCTCCTTTTTCCACAATGTTTTCTGCCATATCAGGTTATTTTTTAATTCCATCACGTTTTGAAATGTCGTCTGCAAACTCTTTCAATTTGGGACGGTCGACAATTTGGCGTTTGCTAAACGGTTATAAGTATGCACGTGCATACAGACTGTTTATGTCTTAATGTGTATAAGAACATGCTCTGCTTCATTAGTCCGGATGATTCGGTCATCCGGACATTTTGTTGGGAACGGACGTGTTCGGATTAACGAGACATCACTGTATATGGCTTCCACAGGGAATTAATGAGTTGAAAAGAAAGAACTCTTCTTTTGTAAATTGGGGGGCCCACCAAGTGATCCGAATAACTAAGGAGGAAACACTTGCCAACTTTCTACACCAATGCAGAATTTATAGGAAAGTTGGTATATGAGACAAATCAAATACTTCTTCACATTAGAAGGAGAAGGGAAGCCCAAGGACGACGAGGATGACATTAGGAAAATAGAAGGGAAAATAAGGCAGTACAATCTGGACTTTTTGAAAGGAGTGGCAAAAGGTGAAATTCCCAGCTCAATACATTTAAAAAGGCAGACAGATGGACAGACACGGGCTCTCTCAGGATATGCTGAAGATTACTATTAAAGTGAAATTATAAATGTTTATTTCTTAAGTTGGGTTATCTTTAAAAATGTATGTTCATTTTAACTGTGATTATGATAAATATATCTACTGTTTAAATCTTGGCTTTTGTTGTTTTCTTGTCTTAATGTAGTTAGATTGTAAAAAACTTATCAATCTAATGTATGTCATTTGAGTACCTCAATGTTTGCAACGTTAGCTCATGAAAACCCATGAAAATTTGATATTGAGATAATTCAAAAATACTTATTGAAATAAATATCGTCTGAAAAGCTAACACTTTCAACATGGCCAAACCACAGCTTTCCGATCCAAAGCCTTACTTTACCAATCCACTGGTTGTAGAAGATGAGGATTCTGGAGAGAGAAGCCATGCCCTTATGTCCACCTGTAAAGAGGGATTGGACCAGAGGAAACTCTCTAAGATTGAAGACAGTTGACAGGAAATCGTATGGCCCCAAGCCAACTGGAGATCTATGTCACCAGATCAAAAACTAATGGCACATGAATACATGAGGGTATTCCTAGAAAAGCGAAGGAGTCAGTGACGAGTTTCCATGTACTAGCAGAAAATCTCTCCTTGACAAGTACAACTTCCTCACCTTAGAAGGAGAATGTAAGCCCAAGGACAACGAGGATGACATTGGAAAAATAGAAGGGAAAATAAGACAGTACAATCTGTACTTTTTGAAAGGAGTGGCAAAAGGTGAAATTCCCAGCTCAAGGACTTTATGGAGCATCGTCAATACATTAGAAAAGGCCGACAGATGGACAGACACGGACTCTATCACGGATATGCCGAAGATTAAAAATCAAAGGGAAATTATAAATGTCCATTTCTTAAGTTGTGTTATCTTTGCAAATATATGTTTGTTTATTGTGATTATAATATGTATATATCTTATGTTTAAATCGTGTACTCTAATGTTCCCAAAGACTGGCATTGAAGAAATTATTATAAACAGACATTAACCCTCTTATAAGACGTATAGTGAAGTTGTAATAGTTCTTTTCCTAAAGAATTACTTCTTAAGTTCCTTGTTGCGGAGGAAGATCTATATCCCTAAGAACCCTAGAAACCCCCTGATTGGATAAGGAGGATGTTGCTTATGAATGCTTAAACCTGATTGGTTGGAATGGAAGTGACAACACGAGACGCTGAACTACATATCATGAGGCAGGATATAAATACTATGCGCGTTAAAGGAACGCCAGCTTTTTCTCTTTCGGACTTGTGACCCAAAGGAAACCAACGGAAACTCCTAACTTGGAAACCATGTAATTATACTTTTACTCGAGAATAGCTCACTTTCGGAAAAACCTATCTAAATTTCTTTTAACTTGATCATAAATAATTGTACTGTCCTAAAACTTGAAATCTTGTCTGAAGTCTATTTTTAATTTCTCTTTCTCACAAATAATAAATTACAACCAAATTTTGTCCATGGCAAATTCTACCCGCCTCTCCCTGTTCCTATTACAACACAATAAGCAATTCTATTAACATGATTGGAAACTATGAACCCTTGGACACCATACCAAGCTGTTTTAAACAAGCTGCATGCTTAAATAAACACGGATGACCCCTTATTAGGTGGGTAGTTTTCAATGTTATTTTGTTTTTGTTTTACGCTAGCGATAAAATTGCTCACTGCTTTTATCATATTGTGTGATTTGGTCTGTAAGATCAATATATGCTTATTTTACCTTCAGTTTAATTTCAAAAACTGAACACTAGTCAATAATAATTGACTATATCATACTTAGAAAGTTCGTATTTTGACATGATTCATACCCTAATAATTTTGTATCCGGTTATTCTAACAGGAATGAGTGTGTACTTTAGAGACTGATTAGAAACAAAGAAACATGGAACATTCCTTCACAGTAAGATGAGTCAAATTGACTTTGAGGACTAAGATGTAAATTGACATTGAGGACTACTAAGTATCAAAGAAGTTACAAAAGCAGTAATGATAAAAAATGATGTTGAACTAAAGGGTTCAGTATCAAAGACAAGGCTAAAATTGTAATAAACACTTCTGAAACTATGTTTCGCTAAATAACTATTAGTAAACTAAGATAGAACTTGGAATAAAATTTGAGAGGATGACCATACAGAGAAGCAAATGCATGATTTTGACACTCTACCAATACAAGCATAGGAATGCTCATCCATAGCTTATAAGCCACCTGCCTGCTTTAAATGTTCTGATTTGAGAAGACTGCCACAGAGCTTATTAAAATATCAATTAAAAAGATGAATGTGTTACCATTTCATCCGTTGTATTTGTATGTATTTGCCTGACTGAAGCAATGAAGATATAATCATTGTTTATCCTTTATAATGGTATGTATTTGCCTGACTGCAGCAATAAAACTTAAGCCATTGTTTATCTGGTGTATTTGTATGTATTTACCTGACTAAAGCAATGAAGATATAATCATTTCTATCTGTTGCATTTGTAAGTATTTGATTGCTATGTGTTGTCAAGAAGACACACACATGTTCCTGGATAAACTTATGCACCATGAAATCTCCATACATTTCCCTACAATTTTAACATTTTACCAAGTGACTTTGAGCTTGTCCTTTGAGCAAGTAAACTAATGTATTGTTGTGTGCCAGTGCAAAAGTATATTGTTTGCAAGTTTTTTTAACAACATGAATGATGACTTGGGACGTTTTTTCTTTTTTATTGTAACTGATAAAACAATATGTGGCATCAACTTAGTCTTAAGACAGTAACTAGGTCAGGTTTAAACATAGTGTGTAGCTTTTTTTTCTTTTTCGACATTTGTAACCGGAGTTGCTAGAAAATGCAAACAACGAAACCAAATAAAGTCCTAACATGGTTAAAAATGTTTCCTATACTACATTTCCATCCAATATCAAAAGAAGGTATAATACATGTTACCATGTCAGGTTTAGATGATGTACACCACTTTGTTCTCCTTTCCAACAGTTCTAATCCCTTTTGTTAGTCTATCCCTAGTGTTCATCAATAAGTAAGGGGTCTTCAAGTTTCTAGACCATCTGTGTGTGAATCCATGCGTTACTGTATACCTCAATAATCGTCGTAATCTTCATCATCATCATCATCTACTTCATCATAGTTGTCCTCAGCTTGATCACCATCCCATCTCTTCTTCACTGAAACACATCACAAACAGATATGATTTCTGTATTCATTCTAATATATTTAAATCAATTGAATGCCCTAACTGTTTCTTTCACATACATGTACATAAATGTTTTAAAGCACTTATATCAGAACACTAGGGAGACAATTGTGACAAAAGAAGAATTTGCTAACAATTTCTCCTTTGATCACACTGGCTTCTTCTACTAGATAATCACAAATCAAATGCTTTTCATAACAATGTCTTGCGCAAAACACTATTTCAAAGCCTTGTACCGATAGGACGCCATGGAAGCATACATACAGGAGAAAGAAAGACTATATTTGATATGCATGTGTTAATGCTGGCTTTTAGGTAAAACATTTTGGCATTCAGAGCGCAAATCCATGCACTGTCGTTATTTCCTAAGCAACGTAACCTTCCTTTTAGAAAAATAAATTTCTTACATTTTTGTTACTAGTGAAAAGTGAATGAGTACCATAGCATTAACTCAACAAAATACAGGGAACATTTTGATCAATATGAAAAAGCATCCATTATTTTATCACACAGCAAAATGATGATTTTTTCCAATAATCTGCTTACCTTTTAACAAACTATAGTATTAATAGTATTTATATTTCAATCTTAATAGTGTTACACATTGTGTCAACAGTTTTTCTATCATTTTGTAAAACATGGCTCATAATGGATGAATGATGATCCAAAGCTTTAATGCAAGGGCTTAGTAAAGCTTGGTAAAATCAAATGAATGAATGAATGAATGGTGTTTTAAGGCGCATCGACAGCTAAGGTCATTTAGCGCGCATTATGATGATGTGGATGAATGGATATTTAAAATATTAACAGGTTAAAATGTATTTGTTTAAAGAAAAAATAAATAAGAATTTGTATTTAATGAACAAAAGTAGATAGAAAATTTGTAAAAAATTAATGATTGTTCATAGATTGTTTGTAATGAATGTGTGATATGAAATAAATAGTGTGTGATGAAAAAATGATAATGATGAATGAATAAATAATATATATTTAGAATGTGTAAGGAATCACAATTTATTGTAAATCCCAACCTCTTTGAGAAAGGAAAGAATTAATTCAATCCTGACAATCTCAAAAAGCTCAAAAATAGTGTTGACATTGAAATATTTTGCACGAATTCTTTGAAAATCAATGCAATCTAGCAATATATGTTTGATGGTAAAGGGTGCATTGCATGGAATGCATTCAGGTGCATCTTCCTTAGCCAAGAGCCAGGAGGTGTAATGTATGAATGACCAATTCGGATTCGTGCAATTGTAACTTCCTCTCTTCGTACGGACCTGTAAGAAGGGTACCATTCTCCCAGGGTAGGCTTAATTGAATGCAATTTATTAAAAACATCATCATTCCATTTTGATTGCCAGACGGATGTGATGTAAGTTAAAATAGAAGGTTTAAAATCCGTATATGGTACTTTAAAATCTGAAATGGGAAGGTTAAGAGCCGATTTAGCGGATCTATCCGCATGTTCATTACCCATGATACCAGTGTGGCTTGGAAGCCAACAGAACACAAGTCTGTTTGAAGACAAAATATGAGAGATCCTTTGAATAATTTGGCATACCAAAGGGTTCTCCAACTTTTGATTTGATAAGGCTTGCAGTACTGATAGAGAATCAGAAAATATAATAAATCGGGTGGAATTTGCATTTTCCACCAGGTTAAGGGCTAGATCAATAGCCCTTATCTCTGCAGAGAAGATAGAAGACTTGTCTGGAAGGCGGCATTTCTTAACCCTTTCTCCATATACAGTTGCAGCTGCAACGAAATCACCGTCCTTGGATCCATCAGTGTATATAGGTTTGTAGGAAGAATATTGTTCTTTTATCTCTCTATATTTACTGTGAAAGATAGCTCTATCGGTTTCTGATTTCTTATCAGAGGTAAGATCAAATAAAAAGTTTGCTGTGTCCAGTGTCCATGGAGGTATGTCAGATAACTTGTACTGGGCTATGGAATCAGTGTCTACCCCAAGATTATCTATAATGGGCTCCATGCGAATACCAAATGGGGCAATAGCATTTGGTTTCTGTTGAAAAAGGCGTTTGTATTGGGGGTTAAAAACTACTCGATGAGTAGGGTTAAAAGGATTGGATTTCAATTTTAAAAAGTACTGAAGAGATAGTTTTTCCCTTCTGTAATATAGAGAAGGTTCATTAGCCTCTGCATAGAGGCTGTTAACAGGAGATGTTCTAAAGGCGCCTAGGGCAAGCCTTAAACATTGGTTTTGTATTGGATCTAGCTGCTGGAGATAGGATTTACGGGCTGATCCATACACTATAGAACCATAGTCAAGTTTTGATCGAATAAGGGATCGATATAGCCTTAGGAGGACCTTCTTATCGGCTCCCCAATCTGAGTGTGCAATAACTCTAAGAATGTTCATTGCTTTTTGGCATTTCTTTTTAAGAGATTTAATATGAGGTATGAAAGAAAGCTTTTTGTCAAAAATGACTCCAAGAAATTTGAACTCTGGCACAACTTCTAGTTTAGTATTGCCTAGAGTCAGATCGGGGTCTGGATGCAATCTACGAAGATTGCAAAAATGCATACATTTGGTTTTCGTTTTGGAAAACTTGAACCCATTTTCATCTGACCATATTTGCAATTTATTAAGGCACTGCTGTAGTTGGCGTTCAATAATATCCATGTTTCTGGAACAGAAACAAATAACAAAGTTGTCTACATAAAGGGAGCAGTCCACTCCAGGGTTTATAGCTTTAACAATGCTATTTATCTTAATGCTAAAAAGTGTAACAGACAAAATACACCCCTGGGGAACCCCCATTTCCTGCTCGCGAGCACCTGACAAGGTGTTCCCAACACGAACGCGGAAGAGCCGTTCATCCAGGAATGCTGCAATGAATATAGGAAGGCGGCCTCTGAGCCCAAAATCGTGTAAATCTTTAAGTATACCATGTTTCCAAGTGGTATCATATGCACTTTCCAAGTCAAAAATACAGATACTACATGCTGCTTTTTAATAAAAGCTTCTCGAAGATACGTTTCGAACCGAACAAGATGGTCTAACGTACTTCGTTGTCGGCGGAAGCCACTTTGAACAGATACAATAAGGTTGTTCGATTCAAGAAACCAAACAAGCCTATCGTTAACCATCCGCTCAAGAGTTTTACAGATGCAACTTGTCAAGGCAATCGGTCGGTAGCTGTTTGGATCTTTTGCATCCTTTCCTGGTTTCGCAATTGGAATGACCAAAGCCTCTCGCCAGCTGGATGGAAATTCACCAGTCTGCCAAACATTATTAAAAATATCGAGTAAAATAGAAAGGGATGAATGTGGTAAGTGCTTGAGGGATTGATAGTGAATTTGGTCCTGACCTGGAGAAGTGTCATGGGATTTCTTCAAGGCAGATTGAAGTTCTTTAAGAGTGAAGAGTTTGTTGTAATGCTCTTCATTTTTAGAAGTAAAATTGAGCTTTGTTTTCTCCGCTCTCGTTTTAAAGGTCTGAAATTTTGTAGAGTAGTTCTCAGCAGAGGATTTTATCGAGAAAGTCTCTGCCAAGGTATCTGCTATGTCCTGAGGGTTATCTATTTCTTGGTTGTTTGAAGTGAGGTGATTAATATGAGATGGACCTTTGCCATTCATTTTACGAATCATGTCCCAAGTCTTTTTGGTTGAGGTGCGACTATTAAGTCTAGAGACATAATCTCTCCAGGACTTGCGCTTACTTGTTTTAATTGTGCATCTTGCCTTTGCACGGCGGATACGGAAGTCGTTTAGGTTTTCTTGTGTTGGTCTCAGGTTAAATTTCCTGAGAGAGGCCTTTCGTTCCCTAATGGCTTCCTTACATTCAGAAGTGAACCAAGGTTTATCTGGACGCTTGGGATTTGTCGAGGTCTGAGGTATAGACTGTTTGGCTGCATCAAACAATAAAGAAGAAAAAAGGAAGGAAGGGTCCTCACAGTCCTCAAACGCATGGTGAACAATATTCTGTTCACAAAGCATCTGGAATTTACTCCAGTTTGCTTTGGACAACTTCCATTTTTGAGGACGATTAAGGACTGAAGGTTTATTTTCATTTAAAATAATAGGGAAGTGATCACTTCCACAAGTGTCTTCTAAACATCTCCATGAAAAATCAGGGAGAAGAACTGGACTGCAAAAAGAAAGGTCAATAGAAGAATATGATCCTGAAGCAGGATGCAAATATGTTTTTGCACTTGGATCGTTCAAGAACGAAAGAGAATTTACAGACATAAAATTCTCTATTTGATCACCACGGCGGTTTGTATCTGTACAACCCCATATGGTGTTATGTGCATTAAAATCACCAACAAGTAAAATGGTTGAGGTAGTTGAGATATCAAATCATCAAGACTACCTTGGTGTATAGGTTTATTTGGTGGAAGATACAAAGAGCACAGGGTAATAGTGTTATGTAAAGATAATCTCACAGCTACAGCTTGAAGGGAAGTATCAAGCTGTATGTGCCTGTGAGGAACACTGTTATTAACAATGACAGATACTCCACCTTGGGCTTTATTGCCTTCAGTGTAAATCTTGTTGTATATAGAATGAAATTTGAGGGAGATAGTGTCATCCTCTTTCAAGAATGTCTCTTGAAGACAAAGTGCAGCAGGTTTGTGTTTATTAATCAGAAGTGACAACTCATCAAAGTTGGCCTTCAGACCTCGACAATTCCATTGGATAATTGGATTAGCCATTGCGCTAAAAAGTAAAATTAAAAAAGTATAAAAAAGCATTCTATAATTCATTGCAGCAGATTAAAAGGTTAAGAAGCAGGTGACTTGGGGTCCTTGGTATTTGGGTTTTTCCCCCCATCATCCAAAGGACCACCCCATATGGACTGCTCGACATCTGAAGAGTCGCCTTCAAGGACCTCTTCAGTGTCCATTGCATCCAGAACTTCAAAATTGTTAGAAGTTGCAATGGGGGTTCTTGCGACAGAACTTGTCGCAGCACCTGAATGTTCATCATTTGAACAAAGAGATTTGTTTTTGAAGGTTTTTCCTTTCTTTCTTAGAAAGAGAAGGGTTTGCCTTTGATCCAGAAGATGGACCATTGGAAGAAGAAATAGATTTTTGTTGTTGTTTAGACTTTGATTCAGAGGCAGGTTGTTTAGCTTTAGATGTTGATGCAGGTGTTGGTGTAGAAGTATCTTTTGGTGTAGTTGCAGGTTTTGGTGTGGCAGTAGGTTTTGGTGCTGATTGAGGTTTGGGTGCAGAAGTAGATGGTTTGGGTGCAGTTGCAGGTTTTGGTGTAGGAGGTGGCTGTTTTGCTATGTATGATGATAGAAGTGGTGCTGGGACCTTGCCCTTTAGCTCCTCCGCCATTTCTGGAAACTTCCCCAAAAGCAGTTTGAGGAGAAGATCGCAGGTATGGCAGTCTTGCTTCGGGGAGGCTACTGCTGAGTAGCTGTTCCCACTGACAAGTCTTTCCTTGTCTTGCTTTTGTTGCAAGACAAGTTTGCGTGCTTCTGCAAAGGAAATGCCTTCCTTGTACTTGATGGTCAGGATATCCTTCTCATCTTTCCAAGTTTGACACTCCTTCGCATAGGCAACGTGACCAGACTTGCAGTTGAAACAGCATGCAGGTGCGGTGCAGTGTTCAGTGCTGTGATCTGCGCCTACAAATGCGCATTTAGCACAGACTGGTGTATTGGTGCATTTTGTGGTGTGGTGACCAAATCGTTGACATTTGAAACAACGAAGAGGGTTAGGAATGTATGTGTCTACTTTTAAGGATTCAAATCCAATTTTAAGTGTAGGTGGAACTGTGGGACATGAGAAAGTGATTATGTATGTGTTGGTGTTTTTCAACACTCCATCTCTTTTGACACTGATGCGTCTGATATCTGTAACAGACTGTGACTTTAAGTTGTCCTTGATGTCATCAAGAGAGGAGCAGTAATGGAGGTCCTTGCAACGGATGACTCCTTTACATGAGTTGAGTGATGGATGTGGGTATACTTTGACTGCTTGTTTGAATAGTGTTTTATGTTTGAGGATGTTGATTGTTTGTTGCTTTGTGAAGCATTCAATGAGTATGGTGTTGTTTTTGAGTTTTTTACTGATTTTGGTGTACCGAGAATACTTTTGATTGTTTTCTCGATAACAAATGGTGATATGTGTGTAATTGGTTTGATTGAATCTTCTGCTTCAACCACAATAAATCGTGGAAAATTTAGTGGTGACGGAGAAGATTCTGCCTCTGAATCGCTGTCAGAAAGGGTACGCTTGGCAGCTTTTTTATGGGATTCCATATTAGTTTAAAAAGTTCACCATCCTTGGTCCCCGCCCACCATGGAGCCCAACAAGGGGACTTAATCTGGGGAAACCCATCGCAGATCAAGTCAGGGTTACAAGGATGGTATACTCAGGGTGAAAGGGCTAGACTGGACAAATGTGTCCCAAAAGATGTCATTCCAAGCAAGCGACATAAATTTGGGATGATACAGGATGTCAATCAAACACCAAATCTTTCATCTGATTGACCCATGGGCCACCGTCATGGGGTACTAAAGGTGAAGAAATTTCAAATAAATTTGAAAATATGTTGTATGGTGGAAGTTTGATGAAAAAACAAGTTGCCCATGACAAGGCATGACCAGCCGATTGATCAGGTCGGGCCTTCCTGACCTCTCGTTTAGCCCAAATTCAGGCCAAAGTGGTGTATTGAAAAAACAGGGTATTAACTAGCCTAACCCTGGATTCTCTCAACCACCAGGATCCCTGCATCAGGCGACACGAGTCGCAGCCCACAGCAAACGGGCAGGCACTTGGTGGGGTTCTACCACTCAGCAGCGCAGTGACAGGACAATTTCTAACCCCCCGCCCTGCCATGGGGGGTTGGTAAAATCAAAGACACTATTCTTCAGTGTAACATATAACAGTACAGATGTAAATATATTACAGGTCCAGATATAGGGGCTTTCAAATCTTTTAAATGCAGCATTTTAAATATCTAATTAGTAGACCATGCTGAATAGTATATGCTTACTAGAATAGTCAAGATAAGACATCACTTTAAAAGTACCAGCAAGAAGCAACGCAAGTTCTCTCAACTTAGATAGCAATATGAGAACAAATTAAACGAATGTCTTACTTTTTTCCAGGAGTTTTACGGGATCGTATTTCAATTCTCTCTCTTCCTCTGGATGATCTTTGAGATATTCCTGTTTGGCTTGTTCTGCTGCTTCCAACATCTCGTCCTTGTGCAGAGCGAAAATATCTGAGTCTATAGGGCATCTTTATAAATCAAAAAGAAAGAGGATACCTCAATAACATTCAAGTTTGGAGTCTTGATAAGCAATTTTTTTCTCTTTGTTCATTTCCAAATTGATTCTCTAAAACTAATCATATACATGTACTGTAAGAACTTTTTAGAATTGTCATGTTCTACTGATTTTAATGAGCACCAATCAATGTTTTAGTTCTGTTAAAAATATGAAATATTGTAAACAGTACTACTCAAATTAGAACCTCAGAGTTTAGAATGATCTCGGTTAAAAAGTGTTCAATCAGCCTTTTAACCCTTTCCAAAACAATACAATTTTGACTGTCCCAAATTCAAAGAGTTTGCAGACGACATTTCAAAATGTGATGAAATTGGAAAATAATCTGCATATAAAGCAGAAAACCTTGTGGGAAAAGGGAAAATTGCTTGTTGAGATCAATTTCTCCTTTTCCCACAATGTTTTCTAAAGTCGTCTGCAACAAAGTAGTCAAATGTCGTTATTGTTTGGGAAAGGGTTAAAGTAATCATCATCTTAAGCTTTATTCAATAAAGTTGTCATCTCTCTAGCATCAAATCTAAATGCTTTTCAGATAAAAAAATTTTCAAAAAGTGTCTTCCAGATAATTGTTTTAAACAAAATGTACTTTGGAAAAAGAGGAAGTTTCTTTTCAAAGCAATTTCTCTTTTTACCACAAGCATTTTAACTTCCTTTAGCAGTAGACCTGGGAATCCAGAGTTCAATGCTTTGCAAGATTATACTGAGTCCTTCACTTTTGTGAAAGATTTGCTATCACATGGTCTGACTTATATAGAAAGGCTTATAATCTGAAAGTATAATGGCTCATCAGCTACTACAATATATCATTATGAACGAGCAATTTCTTGTTTTTGTCATAATCAATGCTTAAGACTCCTGCAGGAGCATTTAACCCATAACCAAACAATAAAGTTTGACCAGTTTGTGTAGATGACTCTGGAGAACATTCTGGGAAAAGGAGAAATTGCTCTTAATGAGCAATTTCCCCTTTTCCCACAATGTTTTCTGCCCTATCAGATTTTTTTTCAATTTTATCACATTTTAAAATCTCTTCTGCAAACTCTTTCATTTTGGGACAGTCCAAAATTTGGCAATTGGTAAAGGATAAAACAATTAAAGGTGAATGAAAGGATTACATCATGAATCTATCCCAAGCATTTAATGCAAAGCACATTAGTAACAAATGTGACAAACTATAGGTCAATCACGAATCTCATGCGATGTTTACTTACATTTTCTTTATGGGTTTTACAATATATGAACATTATTTCAGTTATGTAGCGATGCCCAACTCTTAATGATGGAGGAAGACCCCATACTCAACTGCCCATAAGGGCTGGTCAAGGCGGGAAGAACCATCGGCATTCCGTAAGTCAGTCGGGAGACTGCCTCTCATGAAAATCCATATCCCTCTCAGGGTTCGAACCGACGCGGAGAGGGGCCATGTGATTTATTAGTTCTGTACTCTAACCACTAGGCCACGGAGGCCCTGTTTACTTACTTATGCTCATGGAAATGACTGTAGTCAACGTTGGGTTCCCTGCAAACATAACACATAGATGCACCACATGTACAAGTCATCTTATTACAGCCTGACTCCTTGTAAAATCTGAAATACAGAATTCATTTATTATAGTTTAATCTTCATAGGGTTAATGTGCATTCACATGTGTTGATGGGGCTTCACATTTTTGTTCATTGCTCCATGAACAGCAAAATCATTGAAACCACTTTTTTAGTATTTGGCAATATCCAGCTGTTGAAAATATTGAAAACTATTACCAAACGATTAAGACATGTTACCACTTTGTTGCAGACGACTCTGGACAACACTGTGGAGCCAGGATAAATTGCTCATGACGAGCAATTTCTCCTTTTCCCACAATGTTTTCTACTCTATCAGAAGATAACTTACCAATATCATCACATTTTGAATTGTCGTCTGAAAACTCATTCAATTTGGAAAAGTAAAAAATTTGGTGTTGGTAAAGGGTTTAAAGAATGACAAACCTCTTGTGACAGCTTGCACATGTCCTGAGCATCGCCTCCGACATCTTTGTTTCGATGAACGCTCTCATATTTGTCTCCCCTTGTTTCTCAACCTCATCACAGTGCAATGGTATGTGACTGGGCTCTTTGCATAGTCTTTATTAAAAAGAAATCATATATCAATTAGTTGACTTAATACTTAACTTGCCCTTCACTACATTTGTTTTCACGTAAAGAGGCAAAGAAGATTTTTTTTGCAATCAATTCATCCTTTTGGTTCCTTCCCAATGTAAAAACGATAATATCTTGATTAAAACAGGATAAAAATTAAATGAATCATAGAAGTGTTTCAAAAACAAAGACCACAAGATCCTATTATACAATCTATGTGGTATTTTTACTTTCTTGATTTGTTGAAATTCATGGAGGGAAAATGTAAATGGCACATAAGGACTACCTCACTGATTGGGATTGAAATGTTTTTAATATAAAATGTCTTCTTCTGATAAATTAACAACACAGACCTATATAGTTACATTACACTCAATTATTGATTCCATTCTCAAACCCATTTGTAGCCATTTGATAAAGATATAGCATATTTATTTCACAGAAATAGTCCATTCATCTTGCAAAGATAGCAAATTGTTTTTAACAATTTTACATCAACAATCATCTACTTTTTCCATCCTGCTTAATCAGCCAATTGGTTAAGAGCATTGGAGAACCAGAATATGAAATCACTTATCACATCACATTACAACTACATGTAGAGAGAAAATCCACAAGTATCTATTAATTGAGTTTCCTTTCAAAGTAAGAAAGGCACTTTTTAATGGTTGATAATCACTGAAGAATATTTAGAGAGTCCCTGTATACAAACCAAATCATAGCCAAGTGATAAAAAAGACTTTATTTCATTGTTAATTCTTTGATTTTCAGGGTTTATCAACATGACACCCAAACACTTTTCACATACATACCTACATGATTCACGTAGACAATCAGGGTTAAGGCATTTAAACACTTTATCCTCAGGATCTGGCATGATTGTCGCGAATGAACAAAATGGACATGAGACGAGGTCGGATATATCAGCCTGCCTCAGCTCTTCCTCCTGCATTTTCCTGAGAGCTAACGAGAATAGGTTGGCCGGAAGGATGTCTTGCAGTGTCTTCAAAGAGAACTGATGGTCACAGGTGCCTAGAAAACATTAAATCATTCCCTTAATAGGGAGGGATTTTGTGACTTGTTCAAAAGCAATCATAGATCACCTTGAGCTTCTTTTGGGGAACGGGCTAACAGCCCTTGAAGGGGGTAAATTTGTACTTTATGGAGGAAGTTTTGCATAATTGAGTAAATATGTTAGCTGAATCATCTTCTTAAAACAAATGTCCTATCTAAAATGATATTATCAAGAGTATCCGTTTACATCTTGTATGCTGTGGGATGCAAATGATGTTCATTAAAAAAACTTTCTTTCAACTGCTTTCCATGTAGGCCCATAGCAAGACACAATAGTGAGAGAACTTTGCCATGTTTGTTGATATCTTTTGTAGTAAGAGGGATATTACAGAACTGAGACTGCCAATGAAGTAAACAATGTGTAAGTTTATTTTGTTGTCTAGAATTATGATCGCTGGAAAAGATATTAGATGTAAAACATAGACATGTAATCTTTTTACAGCATGAATTTTGTGTATTAATATTTCAAGATTTAAATGTTTGGATACCATAATTTAAATCAAACTATTAAAAAGCAAGAGGGCCATAATGGCCCTAGAACCGCTCACCTGAAATGTCCACCTATTTGAAGAATAGTTAGAAACATTGCTTTTCACTTTTACACAGAGTTTCTTGTGCCTCTATGCATTGACCTATTTTTCATTCCAATTTTACAAGTTTGACACAGTATGCTTGATGTGGGACATTAAAATGGTACATAAAGCTTACAATGCGGAAACTGAATATTTTACTTTAACAGATTTTGTATGTACAAAGATCAGCCCATACTTTTGTCCATTATGATCTATTGTTGCCATATTGTTGTTATCATTTTGGCATATTTGGACATCAAAATTGATATTGATGTATTTTGTTAAAATTTCTACAATACAAGTTTATAGTGGAAATAAACAGGTTCAAATTTCAACACACCCTGGTGGCCATGTTTTTCGAGATATAACAATTCATGTTTTTATAAAATATGTTTATTAAGTTATAAATTTTATTTTTTAAGGTTTTTACAAAATATGGGCAGGGCAGCCATTTTGGTCACATGACTGATTTTTCTTTGACAAATCTTAATTCCCTCCAACTACGGATGCTTCACATGATATCTCATTGGAATTGGCCCAGAGGTTTGGAAAGATGTTTGTAAATGTTAGCATTCATGTATATAGTGAAAACAAAATGTTTTTAGAGATATCAAAATTCTTTGAACAACTTTTGAAAAGAGCCCCCTAAAGAACATTCCTGTGAAATTATTTTAAATTCTGACCAATGGTTTCAGACAAGAAGATTTTTTAAAAATTGCAGAAATTCCCCTTTTTTCATGCCACGGCGACCAAAGTTCTGCATGGAATCCATTTCTTTGAACAACTTTTAAAATGCATCACCCAACGGACATGCCTGTGAAGTTTAGTTAAGATTGGTCCAATGGTTTCGGAGAAGATGTTTAAAGAAATTGTTGACTGCGCACGACGGATGACGGACATTGGGCGATCACAAAAGCTCACCTTGAGCACTTTGTGCTCAGGTGAGCTAAAAAACATGACATTTCTGTTATTACATGCAAGAAAAGGACTTCTGTTTATTTGGGTTTGTTAAACCATTTTGAGGAATTGATAAGGTCCATTGGGAGGGTAATAAATGTAAAAATTCAGGAGAGTATTTGTACATAAAAGCTTAATTCATTCTAAGGAAAGCCTTCCTCTCCTTTGCAAATGTTCTATCCTTGAAAAGAAATAGCTATCATACATTCTATCAAATCTTAAAAAATGAGTCAAACATTCTTTGCTTGGTCTCCGGTTCCTAAAAAAGACCTTGCATTACCTGTCAAGCACATGAACTTGGTTTTTCCATCTCCGACGGCTGCTTCACAAGACCGAAGTATGCACTGCTTGCAGAAGAGGTGACCATCTGTACATGTGTCCATGTCTTCAAACAAACACTCGTCATCATAACAGCACTGACATTCCAACAGCTGACCATGTTCCCGCGCTGTTTCAATCTGTAGCTGGTGCTTCCTCTTCTTCTCTTTTAAATAAGCTGTCCAAAAACATGATGGAGTTTAGTTCAAACTTATTCATTTTACTTTCATTTTAACGCATTCTTTTACAAGCACCTTGTTTTAATTCAAAAGCATGGTATTGCTTTTGAGATCTACAACATATAAACTGTACATACTATATGCTTTCAATGGCCACTTTAAATTATATATCAAACGACAATACAATTACTATATTTATTGTTTCAATGACATTCAAATTATCTCCTCTGTGAAAATGCACCTTTACCAAGTAGATTAACCCTTTCCCAAACAATAACGGCATTTGACGACTTTGTTGCAGACAACTTTAGAAAATATTGTGGGAAAAGGAGAAATTGCTCGTAACAAGCAATTTTTCCTTTTCCCACAAGGTTTTCTGCTATTTCTGAAGAATTTTGTTCCAATTTAATCACATTTTAAAATGTCGTCTGCAAACTCTTTCAATTTGGGACAGTAGAATATTTGTTGTTTGGGAAAGGGTTAAACACTCTCAATTTGTCTTCCTGGATACACAACTAGAACTTGCCCAAAAATGTGATTGAATGCGAAGTCATGCAGAGAATTCAACTATCAATATTCATAAAGGTATAACAGTACATTGCTCATTATGATAAAAATACCTGTATCATCACAGTTACAGGAGGAGCTTAACCCTTTCCCTAACACCAAATTTTCAACTGTCCCAATTTGAAAGAGTTTGCAGACAATATTTCAAAATGTGGGAAAATAATCTTCTGAAGGGTCTGAAAACATTGTGGGAAAAGGAGAAATTGCTCTTAAAGAGCAATTTCTCCTCTTCCCACAATGTTTTCAAGAGTCGTCTGCAACAAACTGGTCAAATGTCGTTACTGTTTGGGAAAGGGTTAACCTTTTCACAACCAGACCTTGTTACTTTCTTGTATACCAAAGGAAAATGTCGAAAAAATGGGAAAAAGACAGGATTTATGCATCGCCTGTAACAGACGCTCAATATGACGTCACTGATTCATAAAAAATCAATAGCAAGTTTCACCGAACACTACAGGTATATACCAACCTTCTATACTCTGTGTACCTAGTGCTTCTATACATACAACTATATTAAGCCGTTTATTAAGGGCACATATGGTATATTAGGTGCTTAAAGCGCCCCAGATATACATGTATTCAGCACTATAGGTAGTGAAAAGGTTAATGTACGATACAATCATTAGTCATTCACTTTTGTGAAGGATAAACTGCAGACTTGCATCTAAACTGGACAAAATGATTTCAATCTGTATCCATAATAGAGGTTTCAGAGCATATATTAAAGGCACTTGTTAACAGATGTGCGAGGAAACTTCACTAAAATTTCATCTAACACTGTTGTATGGCACATACTGGAGAATAGTTATTGGGAGTAAGATGAGTTTGCTTTAAAGTACCTAAAGAGCCTGTATACAATGTATGGAGTATGTGTTCCGTTCTAAAAGCATTGCAGTGGTTTTGAAATCCATCACATAAAGTCTGCACAAACTTAGATATATTCAAAATAAATTTTGCATCCAATAGCTATTTTTCATTATACAATGTATATATTCTGCAACACAAAAACTCAAGTGTTTCAACATTTTATTTTGACTAAGAAGTTGTCTAATGAATTGTGTGATGAAGCACCTTTAAGGTGTTTACATACAAAGAAAATATCCCTCCAACCTCCAAATACGGCACACCAGTAACTGATAATTAGCTTGGCCATTGTTAACGCCGGGGCCAATTATCAATTAAATAAAATGAAAAACAAAACATACATTGATTCTTCTTCCTACAAAGGTTTCTACCCAGTAACATAAAGCAATATCGAGGGTTCAATGCAATATTATAGTAAATGCTTCATGTTTACTAAAATATATTCTTGTGTTGAACCAGTCAAATTATGGATATTTTCAATACTAATGTTACACAAAGTATGTGTGATTTTCAATCTTTATATATGTTGCTAGTTTTTCTCTTTCCATCTTGACGAGTCATAAAATCCCATATGAAAGAATGAGTCATTTTAATAGTTTTACCTTTCACTTGGTCCCTGTACTGACAATAAAGGACTTCATGGAAAAACAGCTCTTCCAAATCATCCGGATAATCAAGCTGCTTTTCTCGGGGTGTTATTCGCTTCTTCTTTGAAAGACGGTCTGTAAAGAGAATTGTCAATTTGAACTCATATGGTTTATCCAATGAAAACACTCCTTACATAATAATTAGAAAGCCAACATGTTATTACTAGCAAAACTACTTTTGTTGTACTTTTGTTTTCAAATGAAACTGTCAAATGCAATACCATAATAGTAATTTAGTTTGATTTTAGGGCAAAAAAAGATATATCATAACTTTACCTTCACTATAATTTAAGTATGAGTGACCGACAAAAGATAATGGATCAAAAAGATGTTCATTACTTCCATATTTATGTAACTACATGGACGCTCACGCGAAGCATATTATTAGCCAAGACACATAACAGAAAGATTTTTTTTATTATGCACAGAACGTATTTCTCAAGTCGCAGAAATACTCAAATAGGTACAATGGAAAAATCGTAATTATTCCATCTCTCCATTTAGACGCGCAGATAAGAGGAGTGTTTTACATTGCTCAATTCCCTAAACCCTATGTTGTATTTATTATAATGGTTTTGATAATACAATTCAAATGAGCGCCCAGAAACTTACTATCATGGTTCAGTGTACTGTTGATTAATTGGTGTCACTTCATATAGAAATGTTTGTACTATTGATTTATACACCAACATCAACAATAATTGTTCTATTATGCTGCAATACCTGGCTTATCATGGATGGAGGAAAACCACTTGGTTAACCCTTTCCCAAACACCAAATTTTCGACTGTCCCAAATTGAAAGTTTGTAGACAACATTTCAAAATGAGATAATATTGAAAAATAATCTCCTGATAGGGTAGAAAACATTGTGGGAAAAGGAAAAATTGCTCATTACGAGCAATTTCTCCTTTCCCCACAGTGTTTTCATGAGTCGTGTGCAACAAAGTGATTAAATATCGTTATTGTTTGGTAATGGGTTAACTGCCCAATATTAGGGTTGAGCAAGCTCGGTAGAATAATCAACATTCTATTAGACAGCCTGAGGACTACCTCTCATGCTGTGTGTAAAAGAAGATGAGAATTCATAAAATAGGCTTTGCATTAAAAACCTTTTTGAGATGCTGTACATGTGTAAAAGATCCCCAAATGCTGACTTTTCTAAACCGTTGTGTACTTAAAATAAAACTTAGATCATAACACCGCTTTGAGGAGAAGTATGGAGCCTTGTTTTCTTCGAAAAACCACACTAAATATTTCGGTGAGTTCAAACCTTCAGGCGTTATCACAAAACATTGATCATTTTTAACTATATCTCCAATAAAGGCATCTTTGAACTTTCTCTTCAAAAGACTACTTTCAAAAACAAAGTTAACTAGTCTAGGTAGTTCATCATAAATTTCATAAATAATAAATTTCTCCCATCATCAAATCAATTTCAATGCAACTTGAAAATGGGAATTTTTCTTTCATGCATGTTAAAATCGACTTTTGTTAGAGAAGGTTAATGATGAAATACTTAAATTTGTGTTTTAATATCTGACAGTAGGCTTAATAGAATTTCTTCCTTCACTTAGCATGTATTATAACGTGGCTTCTATTCAAGAAACCCATTCACTTGTAGCAGTAGTAACACATGTATATATTTAAATTCTAAGTTTGGTCTAATAGCAAAATAAACATAGATAACATGTACTTCCGGTACTAACAATAAGTCAGATAACATAATTATAGACTAATACTAAATCATGTATGAACACAATGCAAACAATATTTAATAAACATATGTGACTGAGTGAGTGCTCCTTAAAATGATAAAACGACTGGCACAAATGACAAGATTACTTTGTGTTTTCTCTGTGACACATACCTCATCTTTTCTGTGATATTGTTCATTTTATATTTATTTCCCACTCAAATGTGTAGATCTCAGAGCTTTTGTGTGCTAAAAAAAGGGACCTCAAAAAGACAAATACCTATTTAGAAATCTCTATTTTAAAGAGAGAGCTGTATCCCATTGACAATTCATTATATTGTTAATATGTTGTTTAACATGATGATGTACTGTATTTGTATAAATCAAATAAAAATATTCTGATTCTAATCTAATTCATGTACAATTTTCCCAAAAGTTTAGTCACACCAGCTTTTTAATATCCAATTCAGCAATTTCATCAACACAACTTCCAAAAAATTAAGAGGTTGAGGTTTCTTGCTAATTCAAAGAAATTAAGCCCTGAATCTAGATAATTTATGTGAATTCACAGATGGAGTTCACCGAAATTATGCAAATAGTTATCATTAATGAATATTTCTTTTATCACATTGTATCTATCTGCAAATTCAAAATCATTGAATAATAACATACCTTTACTTCTAAGCATTAACTTGCATAATTTTGGAAACCTCTTTAGCACGACATCCAGATACAAGTATTTCAATTCAAGACAAATAAACTGTATATATAATGTTGAGAAATTATTGCTGACATTGCATTATAACTGGAAAACCAACAAGAGGGCCATGATGGCCATAGAACCGCTCACCTGAGATTACAACCTATAGTCAAATCTGAGTGAGCGGTCATACCCAAACAACGGCCTATATGTCAACAACGGCCAGCTCGGGCCCGCCCATGCATTTTCCTTCTTTAAATAAACTGCACCTAACAGGTGTCTGTGCAATGTAGCCAACGGCCACACTAATTGGTTAATTTGTACTGTATATCACACCTACGCAACATCCACTTGACATGTGACACGAAAGTTTCACAACTCTTACAAAAGCGTGCACATGCAAACAAATAAAGTTGATAAAGCTTGGCCTAGTAGACTTTTAGTACGCAAACCCTGACCTGAGGGATGACTTCAATCTATGTGTACACATCGTCGATAGATTACATATGTCATAGTTTGTACACGCCAATTTAGGGGGGAATGGTTCTGATGTCTAGTAGGCTCAAAACTTGGGATGTTTGCTGAGAGTTTTTTTTTCTAGTATGGGCGGTGTTTGTTTTTTAAGTAGGGCAACTGAATTAAGTTTTATAAGTAAATTGAACGGTTAATTATGTGTTTCACAAATAAAGCATATTAATTCCTCAAAAATAATTCAGATTTCCCTTTTTCTCCCATTCTTTGCTATCATGTCGACACAAAAGGCAAACTTCTCTCCAAAGAGGAACTAGTTCTTTTTTTCGTTGTTAGAATCAGGATGTTCTTCACGTGTTATTGGTCACAAATTTGGTAATGGATGCATCCCAATAGAACGGGTAGCCACAGGCAAACAGAACGTTATGGACAAATTTGAATTTGCTTTCCTTGTGAAAAGATCGACAAACGTTGTTACAAGTGGTTTTTAGATGCTTCTCTATGCAGATTAATTTGTCCTGACCTCTTCTGTTAGAAAAACATTTAAAATTTGCGAATGATTCCTGTGAATATGACTTTTAAATGGTTTTATGATTGGATGTTAAAATGATGTCTATAATTGAAGAGTGAATTTGTTACATGATCAGCAATGAAAGGAAACTCAAAATGAATCATTTACCCTTTCTTTATTTGTGTTTTTAACTTATCTAACATTGTTGTTGTTTTTTTTTTGGGTGTTTTAGGATAGTGTGAATTAATTTGCAAAGGACAAATGGTTTAAACAATGCTTATTTTTACATGTACATGCACAACTACCCTGTAAGAGATATATAAAATGGAGGGCTAATATTGTGAACAGCCAGTCTGCACAGCGGCCACTTTGGGTACTTCCCTTCACTGGCTGTTGTACACAGATTTTACTGTATATATAGTGAAAACAAAAACGCATTCAAAGTTCAACGTAGCCTGGCGGCCATGATGTTCTAGGTATCAAAATTCTTTGAAAGTCCTTTGAAAAGGGGCCCCCAAAGAACATTCCTGTGAAATTATTTTGAAATCTGACCACAAGAAGATTTTTCAAAAATTGCAGAAATTCCCCCTTTTTCATGCCACGGCAACCAAAGTTCTGTAAGGAATCAATTTCTTTGAACAACATACAAAGAGCATCACCCAACGGACATTCCTGTGAAATTTGGCTGAGATTGGCTCAATGGTTTAGGAGTAGATGTTTAAAGAAATTGTTGAAAGCAAACAATGCACGACAGACAACTCCCAACAGATATTGAGCAAAATCACAAAAGCTCACCTTTAAAGTGCTCAGGTGAGCTAAAAAGCTGGTTTGGCTTTGGAATTTGGGAAACCAAAATCATCTTCATTGGGAAAACCCAACAATACCTATTTTTGGAGGCAAATTATCCCTGACATTGCACTATAATTGGAAAACCAAGAAGTTGTTTTGGCTTTGGAATTTGGGCAACCAACATTTTATTTGGAAAAACCCAACAATAGCTATTTTTAGAGGCGACTCTTTTTCTTTTAAAATTATGTACACCACATAACCATGAAAACATGCTATTCAGACAGAACAATATTGGACGCTAAAGGGTTTCCTTGATCCTCCCTGACTTGTATATATAGTATATGACTCCCATTTCCTAAATATGACCCCCAAAGATCATAAGTTTCCATTCGTAATTCCATATTTGACCCATTACCAAACAATAACGACATTTGACAAGTTTGTTACAGAAAATTCTAAAAATCATTTTGGGAAAATGAGAAATTGCTCTTAACGAGCAATTTTTCCTTTTCCCACACTATTTTCTGTCCTATCAAAAGATTATTTTGCAATTTCATCACATCTTGAAATGTCGTGTGCAAACTCTTTGAAATCTGGACAGACAAAAATTTCGTGTTCAGTAAAGGGTTAAGGGTCAAAATCCCCCAAATTAGCATAAATCAAGGGGTGAAGGGAAAACTCTTGATGGACTTGCCCAAGCACCTTTTTCCTTGTATTGGTGCGAGAACAAGGCACGACAAAGTGGGAGAGTTACATTGCTGGAATCCTTAAATTGGAAAGCCAAAAAGCTTGTGGGACTACAAATTTCTGGGAAAACTGCATAATTTTTAGAAATGTCCAATTTGGAAGGTGCTTTTATAGTCCTCTGTCGAGCGATAGCAGCTCAACCATATTATCTTAATACAGAGGCACCAGAAGTTATGCTAGAGGGGGTGAAGGCAATATAGTGAATATTGACAAATGCTGTATATAAATGGTACAATTATAGCGTGGGGGGTGTATGAATGGATTTGAAAGAGAGCTAAGCGATTTCTGAAGACAAACCAAACAAATCTGTTGTGTAGCAGAAATCAAATTTATAAAAGACAAAGAAGACATGAAAAATGTAACTGTCCCAGTACTCCATTGGTACTCAAATCCAATGGATTCTCTAATCAAATGAAAAAGTCTTATTCCACTTATGAACAAAATAGATCTTTTTTCAGTTCAATTACCTTTCTACCAGGGGCCACAGTCACAAGTTATTTAAGAAACACTGCAGCACCAATATATTAATCGTTACAGCTTCAGTCAAAGATTCATTGATTTAAAGAACAAATTGACAAAGGAAGGAGTTTTATCCAATAATGTGAATAATTTATAAAAGTTTATAATAATTAATTATATGTTGGGATAAATGCCATATCAATGTCATGTCCGAGTGTTACGAACTGGAACCGGAACACAAGAACAGTGTGCAAAATTCGCACAAGTCAGATAGCCCGAGACTAGTTGATCCCAGAGTAGTAGCCCAACCTGGCTAGTGATAATAACTGTGCATATCTGTAAGCAGTTTACTAAGGAAAACATATTCCTTTTTACTTCGTAAAAATTGGCCGAAAAATTGATATGATTTCAATTAAAATCAGCGAATTTCGATCACCGATCCGTTTATTTAGACTAGTTATCGATTTATCATCTATCAAACATAGTGTAGCCAGTAAGCAGACAGGAACCAGTTTACTGATCATGACATTGCGATTTATCCCAAACTGATTTCTAAGTCAATAGACCCTTGGCATCTTCAAGCGTTTGGTTATCTGAGTACCATAGATGCTTTTTACTATTTGCAACGATAAGCGTCTGCTTTACGACAAAATGAAGAAACAAAAGCTGGACCTCGGAGATTTTTATGCCCGTTTCTCGTAAGAAGAGATGAACATTGAAGTTTTTAAAGTGAGCAATGTTTGTTTTGTTTTACTGCCACCTTGATTTGTGATATTTTACTGTTAATTACCGGTATGTCATTTTCTGTGATGTTTTCTGTGACTTAGTTTGCGTTGTTTATCGTTGCTGTCATTGAGAAAGATGTTACAGTTTAAATATTTTGACTTGATCTGGCATCCAGATAGCTATACTTGCTGCAACAATAAAACTTGGATACTGTTGGAAATTGCATAAAAATGTCCGGTAAGACAGTAATGTTTGCATCAATGGCCCAACTGTGCCAAACGTGGATGCTTTAGTGAAGAAAACAGTTGATCTGTGTCACTGTGTCTAGGCTAAACCCAGAAGAAAATTAGCAAACCAGTTTTCTAAGCCAGAACAGAGAAAAGCTTCATGTTTTGTAGAAATACAAATAGTTATGGCTTACAGAAATAGATTATATATCTTATTATCTACTTTACGTAGACAACATGTTTTATGTTTCTATTCATAATTAATATGGTACATGTTCAGTTAAAAGGTAATTGAAGTGATGAGAGACTGCTTACATTACATTGAAAGAAGACTTTTCACACAATGAACAACCTTCTTTTTTGTCACAATCTCATTGATATTTGTAAATCAACTTGTTCCAAATTTCAAAGTTTATCTTCTCAACAACACCTACATTCAGTGTTTCTTCCAGGATTTGAAACAACACAGGTATTTCCCCAATATCTTGGGTAAAAGGTGATAATATCTTCATTTCCCTTTTGCCATTGTAAAATGCACAAACTCACTTCATGGTTACGGAAAAAAAAAATTTAGTGTATTTTTTTACTTTTAAAAACTTATCAGGCAATATTTCTTTTTCTTTCTAATAATGAAAAAGTGACAGCAGATTATTTGTTAAGTATGAACCCTCCTGTTCAAGTATAAAAACAACTTCCAAATTAAAAGTTTCATAACAATATATACAGTGGTAGTTATAACACCTTATTACATTCTTATGAGTGAAATACTGGGATTTCTCAGTGAATTAATTTTCAATTTTGTCACAGTGAATATCGACACTAGTGATGATATCAAAAAGTCATATCATCACTAGTGATGAAATCAGTTTTGATGGGACTACTTTTTTACCATTCCTTTGCATTTAAGTAATAGCTGCACTTTTGGACACGGCACTTAAATGTTTGTATTCTAAAATATATCCATACACCTGAATGATGTCATAGCTTGCAAAAATGACGTCATGAGCGTTATCAACTGCTTTGCACCTCCCATTTTATGTTTCATTTGGCGTTTATGGAGGTATTTTGGCAAATATACTTTATATAGTAGAATAAAATAAATAGAATAATCAACTCCATTCGATAGATATATAAATATGTCACTTGACTGGGTTGTTATCATGTAGAAAAAACGAGTTCTTCGAACTCATTTTTTCAACCTGATAACAATCCATTCTCGTGACATATTTTTGATATCAATCGAAAGGAGTTGATTATCCTCTATTACTTTTTGTTTGCTTCATTGGCCTCCTCAAATTGAAAGTTGGCTTCTTACTCCAAAAACTAATGACAACCCTGTTATTAGTTGTTTGTCTGATTTGGGTTTATAATGATTATATTATATGACTTAGTTTTGACCCCATGATAAGGCAGGGCTTTCTTGCGTTTTATAACAGACTCCCATAAAAGGCACTTTCCCAGTTGGAAATATCTTTAAAATCATGCAGTTTTCCCAAAAACTCAGTCATACCAGCTTTTAGGCTTCCTAATTCAGCAATTTCAGCAATAAATTTTTCCAAACCAAATTCAACAGACTGGCCATTTCCCATTTGAACGAAAAAAAACCTGTAAGTGCACACCCCTGTGGTCTGGGAGAGTTAAAACATTCCCCATAATGGTAATAGGCAAAAATGTATAATTATACAAACCTCCTATTGCTTGAATGTCTGTCTCCAAGTCTATGACTGCGGGCGCTAAATGATGATTGTGTTTCTGTAGCATCTTCTTAATGTATCCACTCTTCATGAACGGATAGGTGTTTTTCATATAAACCATCACATGGGCTTTGTAATTCTCATTAACTTGTCTATTTGTATCGTTGAAAAAGCTCACAGGGTCTGGAAATTTAGCTAGAAAGTCAGTCTGGTTATAACTTAGTTTGAGCAATTTTTCTTTCGTGTGCAACCTCTCTTCCCTCTCAAGAACATCCTTCAGTTTGGGATAATTCTTATTTTCAAACAATTCCATTGCAATCTTCCCAACTCTATCAGCGTCCTCACTCCTCAGAATGAGTTTTTCATACAGAAAATTGGGATCACAATCCGGGAATATTTCCTTCAATTCAGATAAATTCAGCTGGAGTCTGTCCTCAGGCGTTGCAAGATCCTTTCCTTTATTGAGATTCTCAACAGATTTGCGGCGTGCCAGAGGTATTGATTCCTGACTCTCAGATTGTGTTAGCTCATCAATGACAATCTGAACCCTGTTTGGTTTGTCGAAATGAGCTTCCAGGTAAGCGTACAACTCGTTTTGGTCTATGTCACGAAGAACTTTGCTTAGTGTTTTTAGATCATTATAAAGTGGGTTTCTTTTAAAGGAGGGATCATGGAGCAAGTCTGTACTGTTATCACTGCTAATCACAGATGCGCTAGAAGTCTTAACTGATGAAACATTGGAGGAGGATGACTTTTTTTCAACCAATGGCATCTGCAACTTGTTCATCACTAACTGTTTTCCATCGGTCCTACCACTTTGCTTTTGAAGCAAATCATACACATGACTAGGGTCAGCATTTGGAAATTTGACAAGGATTTCAGCTACGTCATTAAACACATCATCATTGGAATTGGATTTGGAAGCTTGCACTGGTGGAGCAGCAGTATCAATGCCATTCTCTAGAATATCATTGGTAACATTTTCCACTCGCAATTCCACCCTTCTTTTCTCTAGGACCTTATCATATATTCTGTTTAAATCAACCCCTGGAACAATCTCTTGAATAACCTCAGCATCTTTAAGCACAGAATCAATTCTAGGCATTGATGGTGTAACAACATCTTCCAATGAACTGACAGGTACCTTTTTTCTCTTGGTTTCACCTGAGGAATTGATATATTCTCGATCAATCCCAGAGTTTTCTCTAGACACTGGTGTTGCATTTACATCTTCATCCTCATTATTGAACTCCAGGGTATCTTGTGTTGAGATTTCAGCACTCTCAACAAAATCAAACCCATCTGAGTCTGCTAGTTCATATTCCTGTGTACTATCACCATTTAAGACAACACCCTTGCTGGTATCTGGAGGTGTTGACAAGGAACTGTTATTGGCATTTTCCTCCGTCTTGAGTCGTTTATTAACATCTACACTTTCACTGCTCCTCCTTTTCTCAAGATGTACGTCTTGTATTTCCATCATGCATAATAGCTGTAGAAATCTGAAAGGACATTAATAAATATAAATTTGATTAGGCATTTAAAGAGCCATAATCTTTTTACGAGAAAATAAACCATGTTCTATTTATTGGGTTTTAGTAGTCTTCCTTAAACCCCCTGATCTCATTCAGTTAACCATGTGCTAGGATTTCCACCACATACCAGTCAGAGATCATAGAATTATGGAGCAGTTTGACAGAGGAAGGAATTTTATCCAATAGTGTGAAAATTTTTAAAAGTGCATTAAATATATGTTAGGTTAAATGCCATATCAAAGGCATGCCCGGGCGTTATGAACAGAAAGTGGAACACAAGAAACGGGTAGGTCATAAAGGATCGGAGAGATGCAAGTTTAAAAATTGATCTCAACAACAAAGTAAACAAACATTCATTCTAGTTTGGGTGCTTTTTTCATCTACTCAACAATATCTACATTCAGTGTTTCTTCCAGGATTTGAAAGAGTAGAGATATTTTCCCCATACATTGTGTAAAAGGTGATAATAGGTCTTCTTTTTCCTTTTGCAATATAAAAATTAAAATGCTTATGCTCACTTCACAGTCAGTAATGGTAACGAAAAAAACACGGTGTATTTCCCGGCTTTTAAAGAAACATCAGGCAATATTTCTTTTTCTTTCTAATTATGAAAAAATGACAGCAGACTTTTTGTTTAGTATGAACCGTCCTGTTCAATTATAAAATCTATTCCAATTTAAAAGTAACGGCTTAAATGTTATAATTAGTGTCTTTTTTTACTTATTTCATAACAATATTACTGCAAAGAATGGGAAGCCGTAATTTTAAACTTCTCACTAAGCATACTGGTTCACAACCCTCTAGTTACCAAATTAACAAATTGGAAACCTATTACTAAAATTGGGTCATGGGTTTATATAACAAACTAAAATCGCTGATGACTAACCAGTTCTCCTTCATGAATGTTTCCATGCCGTTTCTGGCACAAGGCCTGTTGTTGAAAGGATTTTGCAATTGATTTTAAGTAGGGACTTTGTCCTGCACTGATGTAAAAAAATACTGGGGATTCCTTTAAAGATGGGGGAATTCCAACGGCCTAGATATGGGTGCCGTGGGAACATGTCAAAACGGCCCCATGTCAAAACGGCCCGGAGATCGATCAGAATGGCCCTGGAATGGTCATAACGGCCCAATTGTTGATTTTTCAATCAGTCAAAACGGCCCAAATAGAGGTTTATACTGTTTTAATACTTTGAACCGATAATTTGGCCGTTTAGACTTATTCCAGGCCGTTTTCACCATGGGACTTTTTAACATCAAGCACTCACTCATACAAGCAGATCATGGCATCCAAAGACACATACAAATATTCATTTTATCCCAGAACAATTATACAATGGAACCTACCCACCACAATCCAAACAGCTGACACAGTGGATTCTTTCAAACGACTAATCCCTGTGTCTGTCCTGATCCCTTTACTCTAATCTGAGATACAAAATTGTAAATAGTTTTTCTTTTTTAAACCATTTGTTTGCTTGTTTCTTATGTTTCACTGTTCCTGTTCTTTTTTTTCTGTTGGGCGCTGGCACATAATCTTCAGGATTACAGGTCAGTTCGGTAAATGACTAGATCGGTAAAAATGAAAACTATAGTAAAGGGTCTGGTTGGTTCGGTAAATCCCAAGACTAGAGAGAACAACAGTTAAATTGGGTGTTAAAAACAGTTAAATCCCATATTAATTTAGTGTTAATTAATTAACACTTACTATTATTTACATACATGCAAAATAGTTTATTTCTATTTTGATACACATTGTAATTTTCATACTTACATTTTTATTCACACAAAATGAAATCAATGATTTGACCAGAGACATGGATGTTATCTATGTCTCGGACTTGATCAAAGTAAAACCTGTGCAGTTCGTTTTATAATTGCAAACACTCAAATTAATCAATTATAGTAGGACTGTCTCACCCTAAGAATTAAAACAATCAAACTAGTTGTTTAAAGGAGGAATTTCCTAATTTAGGTACTTAAACAAATACATTTCATACACTATGTACAATTACTTTTCTCTAGTATAGGTTTTTACCAAACCAGCCAGACCTTTTACTCTAGTTTACTTTTTTACCGAACTAGTCATTTACCGAAACGACCGTCACCCGGTCAGACTTGAAGAAGTGTCAAAAAACTATAAGAAGAAGAAGTTGGAGATATTGTCTGTAACAAAATTTTCTCAATATTTTCCGATCACATCAAACTAGTTTGACTATTCTGTGCTTTAAATCCGAAAATCTGATATTGGGAAATTCAAACACTATATTGATCCTTCGAAATCTCGATGAAAGATTGCTTCATCAGAAACATTTAAAGGTCATATGTACAGGTTGGGTTTATTTCATAAAATTAAAATATGAAGTAAAAGAATCACATTGAAATTATTTGCAACATTTTAGCATAACGCATTACGTCATAAATCACCGTCATAGCGCACCGATTAATAAAAGTTCGTATGACTTACTTCCCTTTGCTGTGACGTCACTCGTGATCCACTGAATTCGCCATGTAAAGGGCGTGAAGAGCGATCGCTGATTAGAATTGGTGTTTTTCTTCAAATAAACGATCCTAAAGTCATTGTTTGGATTGACAGCGCATTTTCTTTATTGAATATGATTCATTTTATAAGAATATCAATTTGATAAAAGATGAATTAATAACTTAACCCGTGAATTTGCATGGATTTGTCATTGCGTAAACCTGTTCATATGAAAGGAACGGCTTGACATTTGGACGATTTTCCTTGAAATAAATGATTCTTAAGTCATTGTTTGGATTGACAGTGAATTTTCTATACTGGATATTTTTCATATTATAAGAATATCCATTTGAAAAAAATAAATTAGTGACTTGACGCGTGAATTTACAAGGATATGTCAATGCGTTCATATGAAAGGAACGGCTTGAAATTGGGACGATTTTCCTCGAAATAGCAATCCTTAAGTCAATGTTTGGATTGACAGTGCTTTTCTTTATTGAATATGTTTCATATTATAAGAATATTCTTCTGAAAAGAACAGTAAGTGGCGTAACGCGTAAATTTGAAAGGATTTGTAAATGTTTTCATATGTAAGAATCGGCTTGAAAGTTTGACGATATTTGTGAAAACGGCTATTTTTATTGATATATGTTGGAAAAAACCAAGAGTAGGTACTACTTTTTGGTCAATGATCGTGTTTAGCATTAAGGTTTTAATTGAGTAGTAAACAAAGACATAGATCTGAATAAACGAATTGTCTTAAAACCGTACATCGTATAACTATTGACTGTCAAATTCACCCTTCATTGTCTTATCAATACATGAAATGAAACGGGAGAAGATCATAAATTGCGAACAAAGAAAACGTATTATAACCCAACTTACTTGTGATACGAAGGTTATCCTTTAACTCACATTTTCACCACACATCCAAATTTCAAAACTAAACACTGGCACATTCAAGAGTATTTGTTAAAATCTTCCGACAACTTTCCAGTAACTCCACCCCCAGTAAGAGGTCTATGATTTCGAAATTGATTCCGATGTCGTCTTTCTAGATCAACTGTTTTGACTTAAGAATTGTTCTTCATATTCACTTTACATTTATGTTCGTTTTCTCTCGTGTAAGTAGCCTTGACATATTGAGCATTTAACTTTCGGACAGGTTTAATAATTAACAGCTAAAACAAAAAAATCGTCATAGTTTATTTTACTAATAACCTTAAATAAACATATTTGAATTTATTTTTTTATGATATTGGAATTAAAATATCAATTTGACAAAACTTGATTTTGATGTTAAAACGTTTTTTTGTTGAAAACATATACTGTAGTTAATACCGTTTTGGTGAATACTGATTATCATATACTTATTGAAGTGTCAAACTATTCTAATAGAAAAGACAACATGTTTACTTCTTTGAATATCATAACGACAAAGTATCAGACGTAAGTCACATTGAGAGATAAATATGTCCTGACACCTTATCAATCCAAACATCCTGTGAGAGTTTGGTCTTAATTGGTTATATCTTAACAATGGAATTTTTAGATAAATTTAATTGCCGCGCATTGAAAGTGTGAGATTTGCCGCTTGTTATTTCATGTCTGGAATAGCAGAACGTGTCAGACCTGTTAATTAACAACAGAGATATTTAAGAGATTAACGCCAGAGGCTATCTTTCGCCTAAACAATAAAGGACTTGAGACTTGAAACATACTGTGCAAATGTGGCAGATTGGTGTTAATTTGCATCACGACCCTTAATCCTTGTAATGTCCGATGTTTGTTGATTGACCCTTTGTATGTGAGGTAAATTGACAATAATCAATTAAATTGTAAACAAAGAGATTATGTTCAAATGTGTAAATTATATTTAGTGATCTTATTACTAAATTATCAATATAAATTTGTAATAATCATGTTTGAACACCTGCATTTCAGTGTTACATACGTCATTTAAACCAATATTAGCATTGGCAAAAAAATGAGGTGTGTGATTTAAATAATTCCGAAAAGCAGACGCTTAAGTTAAGATCGAACCCATTGTCATTTGCGTTGATGAAATCAGAGACAGTTTGCGGATATCAAATATTCATTATAATTTGAATTTTCATTCAAAGACAACGGCAGATAAAAGAAACTTGCTTGTTTTAATCGGTTTGTTATCATAGCAATCAACGTACATTTTTCATGTTGTCTCATTTATGTACAATGGCAACGTTTCTACGATTATGTTAAAACATAAAACAAAGTTTTTCAAATAAGAACAAGATTCATTTAAGCGTTTAAAACCCAAAGACATGGCAATAAAATAACTTATGATGTTGGATGAAATTAACATATTCTTGCAACCCTTTGAATTCTTACGTAATATAATCGTAAAGCAGCCTAATTAAGTATTCCTGACTAAGTATGTAGCATAGTTAATCTGTTCCAAACAAAACTAGCTTGGCGATTAAGAGAGTCATTCAAGGAAATTAACTTTAAAAAAAGGTGTTATCAACGTGATTTATCCTTTTCTTGAATTTATCTACATTTACACAGTGCAAATTCTATATAAAGTTCTAGCAAGACTACATGAGGCTCTAACACCCCAAACTAACAGTCAGGAATTGTTTTGATCACAAACATCAGTTCAGGGAAATATAACGGTTACTCAATAAGTAGAATGAATTTGAAGGGTCTTCACCTGTATAAATTACTTTGAATTGAGTCCGATCATTTAAAATTCAATAAAATCAATTCTCTGGAAACGCCTAACAATGCGTAAACTTGCCGTCTTCGATGTGAAAGTAACACAGCCTACTGTTATTGTTTGGGGAATATATCTTTTGCTTATTTGTAAAGTAAACACGGTCCAGTTTACTAATCGAAACTTTTTGCAGCTTTTATGTTCGTCGGACAACGGGAGAAACTCGCATCCCTGCGACCAAAAGCAGAATAACACCAGAAGACCTGTCAAAATACCATATTCAATATCCAATTTACGTTTCCCAAAACACAATTCAACACTTAAAATGTCCGAAATTTGTGCAAAAACACCGTCGTTACTGAGAACTAGATTCTTCTAACTGATACTTCATATGACTTTGAAGCACAGATGACGTCACAACAAGGGAGATAAGTCATTCACAAAAATCGATAAAGGTGAATAAAAGTAGTCAAAAACAACATTTTTCGCTTCTGTATGAGAAAAAAATCATTACCTCCGTCATAACGAAACCATAACCTAATTCAAAAACCATAATTAAAGAAAATTTTGTTTATCGGGAAATATGACCTTTAAGGCAATTTTCACGTCCAATTATTTTGACTTTCAAGACAAGGTTCCCCAACAAAAACTGCCACGTTTTGAAATTACCGATTCTTTTTATTCTTTACATCAGTTTTATGCACATACCATAAAATAAAGATGCGTTTTGTATTAATTCTGCATTCTTAAGCATGGTGACCCACATATTTCGAGTCCTGGGGGGGAAATAGAATGATGTCTTAG